>LR812541.1:34608148-35003148 GCA_903798195.1 Danio kyathit
ATAAAGATGAATTGAGTCGAATTTCACTCTAACATATGAAAAAAGAAAGATAAAATAGACTGAGTTAGAACTATATCTAAGTGAGTGCATATTTATTTAAATCATATTTCATTTGCATATTTGAACATAATATTTTAGAAAAATGATAATTTGTATTCTTAATGTAATCAATCAACTGAGGAGGTACAGTGATCCCTCATAGTTAATTTTTTTTTTATCCTGTTCACCTGCAGTGTCTTGCTGTAAGAAGGATGAAGCATCTCTATTAGTCTTTGTTATTGGTCATCAATAAGATGGTTGTGAGCTGAGCTTGTTCCCCAGGCAACAGGCTCAATGACATTATTATTCTTCATTAGTTCAGAGGCCAAGAACTTCTCAAGATCACGCTCATTATGCAAAGCACTTCCTCGCATCTGGGAGAATTAATGGCTACAGTTGTGTTGATTTGGATGTGACTTTGGGAGCAGAGAGTGAGTGAGAGCAGGACCCCGTGACTGTGGTGTGTGCTCAATGTGCTGCACGCTACACAGATGATTTACATCTTCGCTCATGCATGCAAACATCATAAGCAACTTTAAGTGACATGCTAAGATCTTTATTGCATTATCATTCTCAATTTGAAATGTTAAACTCTCCCTGAAAGTTGTTCATCATTGCGTTTGTGTGCACGCATTCCCATTTAGCCTTTTCCGTCTGTTATGCTGTTGTTTGGTATTGCTTGTATTGTTTAGAACTTTCCATCTTAGTAACAAATCATGCAATGTTTCTTTATGAGATCCTCTCCAGTGAAAATGCATTAGCAATTATGTTACATCATAAGAAAAATTCAGCTAATTTCTTAGTTAATCAAATCTAATACATTTAAAACCCTAAAAGTCAGTCCAAGGCACTGGAAGAATGTGGAAAAAAATACTAAAATCTTTTAAAATAATTTTTCCACATTTTTCGAGTTCCTTGGACTGACTTTTGCTGTTTATTCTGATGAATCCCTTACCCAAAGAGCACTGACACATTATTTAAGCTACCCCTGAGCACTTTTTGTTTAATTTTGGATATTTAAAACTTTATTTTGTTTCCTTTTTTTTGTTTCTTTCACATTATATTTTGATCGTTATGCAGCTGAAGACCAAATTATTTTCCAAGTGCTGTTTAACAATATTTTTTCTACACATTTTTAAACATAATACATTTTTTAAACTAATCTCTAAAAACGAATTACTTTTGTCTTTGTCTTGATGACAGTACATAATATTTGACTAGCTATTTTGCAAGATACTAGTACAGCTTAAAGTGCAATTTAAAGGCTATGTAGGCAAATTTAGGCAAGTCATTGGACAGTAGTTTGTTCTGCAGCCATTCGAAAAAAGGGCTAATAATTCTTCTTAATGGGGCTAATAATATTGACCTTAGCTTTTATATATATATATATATATTTTAAATATGTTTTCTTTATTCTAGCCAAATAAGATATACTGTGAAAAAAACGGCCAATTCGAACGTCATCACTCGATTGAGTGAGCGTTATCAGTAGTTATCAGCTTACAGATATGGGCCAGTGGGGGCCTTCTGTGCCTACTGCCTCATCCATCCACATGGTTAATCAGCTGTAGATTACATACAGCTGCGGCTGGAAGTTAACGAGAATTATTTAAATTATCTATTAAATTTCCCATTAATTGTATTTTTATTAACGTCTACCTCAACCCAAAATCCAACCATCACAGTAATGTAAAAACAGATCTGAATCTGGAGTCTTCTCTATTAGTATAGCTGATTAACCATGTGGATGGATGATAACAGCCTTCTGAGCCTACCAGTAGGCACAGAATGCCCTTTCTGGCCCATATCTATCAGCCGATAACCACTTAAAAAAACTCCTTCCTCTGTTAAACACCACTTAATAATTATAGTAGTAAAATATTTATAGTTTTACAGGAGCGTTATGCATATGGCATATTTGTGTTGAAGAAAATCACTACGAGACTTAAAACTAGCTTAAGCTTAAAAAACTAAAATGTTTTGATTTGAATATTAGAATGAATACAAAAATGGGATTTAAATTATTGATTAATGATTTTATTAAGGCGGCATGGTGGCTCAGTGGTTAGCACTGTCACCTCACAGCAAGAAGGTTGCTGGTTCGAGTTTGGGTTAGTTGGCATTTCTGTGTGGAGTTCTGTGCATGTCCGTGTGGGTTTCCTCCGGGTGCTTCGGTTTCGCCCACAGTCCAAAGACATGCGCTACAGTGTATGAGTGTGTGTGAATATGAGAGTGTATGGGTATTTCTCATGTAAAACATGCTGGATTGTTGGCAGTTCATTCCGTTGTGATGAATAAAGGGACTAAGCCAAAGGAAAGTTTATGAATGAACAATTTTATTAATTAACTTAATTAGCTTAAAAATAGTTGTCAAGACAATTTTTGATGCTGATTCATAACTTGAAAGTCGGTTGTTGAAAAAGTTGCTAAAATAGCTGTACAAGCTTGAACTTTTGCTTAATTCTTTGAATTCTTGGATTTGTCGTACACATCTTTCTGTCTGTATATATGTATTCATGTATTTTTTTTCCCATCTTCTAATTTAGCACTACTATTAAGTATAATAGGATAGAGAGTCATCAAATGTGCTACTTTTAAGTAATATAATGAATACTGAGGTTTTGTTTTTTTATTATTATGCAGAAGCCAAAAAGACATTTAATAATTATGGCTATAACATCAGTGATATTGTAATTATTATTATTATTATTATTTTAAATAGTGTTTTTTCATTATGATGTTTTTGGATGCAATCACACTATGCCACTTTTGTGTATTAGCAGCACCTACAATCAGAAAGTTTTAGATTTATTACTATTTTTATGTTTCATCCAATACATTGTGCACTGCAGGGAGTTCATTAAAGAAAAATGAGATACAACCCTGCTGTCTAGCAAATTGCAAACATTATTAAGCCAGTAAAACAGTAAGGCCTCTTAATCAGTAATAATAATGCAACAAGAGGACATTTAAGCAGTATATTTTCTTTTTTTTCTTTATGCATTGGCCAAAGTGAGCGGATCTCTAATAAAATCCAGATTTGTATGCTGGAAGTACTGGCCCATTGCATGCTATTATAACAGTAAAGCTGTAATAACTAAAAAGCTTCTAGACATTTTCTCCTTTCCACTCCAATGCTAAATTCCTCCTAAATTAATCCATAATGCCCCCAACACACAAAACCATCCAACTGCAAAACAACCATATCCACATAATAATGCACCGACTCTCTCAATACATCAAGCAAGCTATACAGCCTGCTGGAAAACATCTGCACAAAATAAATGTGCTAAGTAAGACGCTACTGTTACAAATCCATGTAGCCTGCTTATAGACTGAGGGTATAAAATGCTGCTGTGTAGAAAATAAGAGAGAGAACATTTTAATGCGTCCTTCTTCGTGGAATTACTGAAAATTGGCTCAGCACCACTCATTTGTCCATTAGCAAAGGAGTGCTAACACGCTGCTTTTTATTGGCTAGAAATTATTTCAAAGCCCACAGGGTGAAAGAATGAGTTTCGAAGAAAAAGAAAATTGCAGGGGAAAAAAGCCTTAACGGGCCTTATTTGATAAATCATCCCTACAAAAAAGATTTTTAATGAAGATTTGCAGGGGGAGGGGAAATGTCTGAGAGGACAGTGATCAGGATAGGAGTTATAAAGATCTACCATTATGATGATTAACACTTTTAGCCAGTATTATGTTTTAACCCCTTAAGATCTGAGGAATGTTTCAGAAAAAAATATGTAAGTATGAAATTTTACAGTTTTTTTCAATCGCTACCCATACAGTGCATCCAGAAAGTATTCATAACGCTTCACTTTTTCCACATTTATTTTACAGCCTTATTCCAAAAAGGATTAAATTAATTTATTTCCTCAAAATTCTACACACAATACCCCATAATGACAATGTGAAAAAAGATTTTTTTAAATTGTTGCAAATTTATTAATAATAAAAAAAGCTGAAAAATCACATGTACATAAGTACTCACAGCCTTGGCTCAATACTTTGATGCACCTTTGGCAGCAATTACAGCCTCAAGTCTTTTTGAATGTGATGCCACAAGCTTGGCACACCTGTCTTTGGGAATGTTTGCCCATTCCTCTTTGCAGTACCTCTTAAGCTCTATCAGGTTGGATGGGAAGCGACGGTATACAGCCATTTTCAGATCTCTCCAGAGATGTTCAATAGGATTTATTTCTGGACTCTGACTGGGCCACTCAAAGACATTCACAGAGTTGTTGTGAAGCCACTTCGTTGATATTTTGGCGGTGTGCTTTGGGTCATTGTCTTGCTGGAAGATGAACCATCACCCCAGTCTGAGGTCAAGAGCACTCTGAAGCAGGGTTCATTCAGGATGTCTCTGTGCATTGCTGCATTCATCTTTCCTTCTATCCTGACTAGTCTTCCAGTTCCTGCTGCTGAAAAACATCCCCACAGCATGATGCTGCCACCACCATGCTTCACTGTAGGGATGGTATTAGCCTGATGATGAGTGGTGCCTGGATTTCTCCAAACCTAACGCCTGACATTCACTCCAAAGAGTTCAATTTTAGTCTCATCAGACCAGAGAATTTTGTTTCTTATGGTCTGAGAGTCCTTCAGATGCCTTTTGGCAAATTCCAGATAGGGAGTGGCTTCCGTCTGGCCACTCTACCATACAGGCCTGATTGGTGGATTGCTGCACAGATGGTTGTCCTTCTGTAAGGTTTTCCTCTCTCCACAGAAAAACGCTGGAGCTCAGGCAGAGTGACCATCGGGTTATTGATCACCTCCCTGACTAAGACCCTTCTCCCCCGATCACTCAGCTTAAACAGCCGGCCAGCTCTAGGAAGAGTCCTGGTGGTTCTAAACATCTTCCTCTTATGGTTGATAGAGCCCACTGTGCTCATTGGAACTTTCAGAGCAGCAGAAAATTTTCTGTAACCTTCCCCAGCCTTGTGCCTCGAGACAATCCTGTCTCGGAGGTCTACAGACAGTTCCTTTGTCTTCATGCTTGGTTTGTGCTTTGACATGGACTGTCAACCCTGGGACCTTATATAGACAGGTGTATGCCTTTTCAAATCCTGTCCAATCAACTGAATTTACCACCGGTGAACTCCAATTAAGCTGCTGAAACATCTCAGGAATGATCAGTGGAAACAGAATGTACCTGAGCTCAATTTAAAGCTTCACAGCAAAGCCTGTGAATACTTGTGTACATGTGAGTTTTCAGGTTTTTTATTTTTAATAAATTTGCAACTATTTCAACAAATCTTTTTTCACATTGTCATTATGGGGTATTGTGTGTAGAATTGAGGAAATAAATTAATTTAATCCATTTAAAAAATAAGGCTGTAACTTTCCGGATGCACTGTACATCAGATACAAACTCTTAACACAGACTTACATCTACAAAACACAATTGGCCAAATGGATAATTTTCTTACCAAAAATACATTTTCTTAAATATATACAAACTCCTGATTTTAAAATAAAGCACATCTTTCTTCGCACACTTTAACTTTACCAAAACGCTGGAAATCTGACTCAAAATTAAGTTATTCTGTCTAAGAATAACACTTGTTTTCACTTCACAAGGTACATGCAGTCAATCAAAGTACACGAGGTTTCAAAATACTGTCTATGGACCCTTTTCACAAGCCTGTTATGACGTGTATTGGGGTTAAAAAAAAAGCGCAAAACTACTGTTTTTAGTCTCTACAATCTTCAGAATTAGGCCACGTTTTCATCAACAGCACTCCTCAAAGTCCTCCTTTTACTTTATAAGTGTAAATGTAATAGAAAAAAATAACCTCTGCCACTGGGTCTAAGCGGAATGAGCTGTGGTTGGCCTAATTTACCCAACATAAATCAGCTGTGTGTAAATTATTCAATTGTTTGTTTATTATCAGCTGAGATTTATTTTTGATATTGATATTGTTTTTGAACTGATATCATAGCAGAAGCAGATGTTTTGGAATATTGTTTTTGCTATTGTGGGATGTTGTGTGTTAACATTCGTAAATACTACAAAAGGGCGACGCAGTGGGTAGTGGGTAGTGCTGTCGCCTCACAGCAAGAAGGTCGCTGGTTTGAGCCCCGGCTGGGTTAGTTGGCGTTTCTGTGTGGAGTTTGCATGTTCTCCCTGCGTTCGCGTGGGTTTCCTCCGGGTGCTCCGGTTTCCCCCACAGTCCAAAGACATGCGGTACAGGTGAATTGGGTAGGCTAAATTGTCCTTAGTGTATGAGTGTAAATGAGTGTGAATGGATGTTTCCCAGTGATGGGTAGCAGCTAGAAGGGCATCCGCTGCGTAAAACATGTGCTGGATAAGTTGGCGGTTCATTTCGCTGTGGCGACCCCGGATTAATATAGGGACTAAGCCGAAAAGAAAATGAATGAATGAAATACTACAAAAACAATCCATCATTTTGTTGGGAGGTATAGCTGGTCTGTTAAGAAAATGTAAGCATTGTGGACATGAGTTCACTGACAGCATATTGGGTGAAAACGACATGAAATGTGTGAATGGTATGGCCACAAAAGACAGATGCTGTGCTAATTGTGTTTAGCGTTTTGAAAATGTGATAACTGGTTGGACAAACTGACTGAAACAATTGTAAATGGTCTCGGTTGGATGTTCTTGAAAATGAAAATGTTCTTATAATTGACATGAGTATAGCAACAAAATCCTCATTAACGACATATTGCATAACCCCCCCCCCCCCCCCCCCCCCCCAACATTTGAAATGAATGTTTTGTTTGTGTTTCATGGTTAATAGCAATAATAAAGACAAAGCGTTTTATTTTAAACTAATATATGAAACGTTTGTTTTATTCCTTTGTCTCTGCACTCGACCTCACTTTATAATAGACTCTTGTAGCCTACAGCTGAACTAAACTGATTATATATACAGCCAGGAAAATAAGTATTGAACATGTCGTTTTTTTTTTGTGAATAATATTTCTAAAAGAGCTGTTGACATGGAATTGAACCAGATTTTGGTAAAAACACAAATTGAAACATAAAAATAAAACAAAAACAAATCTGAAACATTAGTTATGTGTAATAACAGTAGAATGACTCAAGGAGAAAGTACTAAACTACTGAAATGTATTTATTCATTCATTCATTTTCTTTTCGGCTTAGTCCCTTTATTAACCTGGGGTCGCCACAGCCGAATGAACCGCCAACTTATCCAGCACATGTTTTACGCAGCGGATGCCCTTCCAGCTGCAACCCATCTCTGGGAAACATTGATACACACTCATACACTACGGACAGTTTAGCTTACCCAATTCACCTGTACCGCATGCCTGGAAGAACATGCAAACTCCACACAGAAATGCTAACTGACCCAGCTAAGGCTCGAACCAGCGACCTTCTTGCTGTGAGTCGACAGCAAACCTACTGCGCCACTGCGTCACCTTGAAATGTATTTAATACTTTATATAAAAGGCTTTTTTGGTGATGGCAGCCTAAAGACGCCTCTCATATGGAGAATTAGGTCACATGAACTGCTTAGGTGTGTTTTTTTTTTCAACAGAGTGTAAAAATCTTGATGGTTCTGTGGATCTCGTCTATCAAATCATATCTTGAATTTGTATTTTATATTGAATTCAAGTCAGGTGATTGGCTTGCCCATTTTACAGCTTGAGTTTCTTTCTGTGAAAGCGTTTGAGAGTTTCCTTGGCTGTGTTTTGAATCATTTTCTTGCTGAAATGATCCCTGGTTTTCTCTTCATCATCCTGATTATGTAGATGTTGGACTGAAGCAGTTCATATTAATTTACACTGGCAAAGAGCAGAGGGTTGCTGAATAATTACTGAGAGATTTCAGCTGCTGTCTGGGCTTTCACTGCCTCTCTACACCTCCCTTTCTTCATGTATTCAATACTTTTTCCCTGCGTAATTTCATTTTATTATACATAACCTAATTTCTAATAATTACTATTTTTTAAAAATTACAAATTTCTTTGCTTGCTATCAACATCTGGGGAAAATTTCAAGTCAATGGCACCTTTAGAAATATACATATTTTATACCACTTTATATAAAAAGCAGAGTAGCCTGTAATAGTGACTACAGGACCAAGTTTACAGTTTTCATTAGTTTACTGCAGGCAAACTAAAAAAACCAAATGTAGAACCAAAACAGTGATGACAAAATACAGAAGAGGCTTTGATTGATTAATTACACTTTATTAATCAGAAGGGAAATTCATTTGTCCAAGCAGCACACATCACATAAAATACAGTTTTAAATAAACCATAAAAATACATTTGTTGCATATTGTAACAAAGACTTTTATTCCACACTATAAACATTATTATTTCAGATATTTTTTTATTTTATATATTTTAAGTCAAACCCCAAATACAACTATCAATTATCTGTCTGTCTCTGTCTATATATCAAGATGTATATAATCCCAACAGCACCCCCTTCTACTTAAAATAACTTTTTTCATCTTCTTTTCTTTTTCCAGTTATCTTTTTTCCTTCCTTTTTCTCACCACCACCCTTTCCTCTTGGAAGTACTTTTTTTGAAAGGACATATTTTCTTTTATTCCCACCACCACCCCTTCCTCTTGGAAGGCCATGTTTTTGTTTTGTTTTGTGTTTTCTGGAAGAACATCTTTTTTTTTCTTCATTACACACTTAGGAACAATGGGAATCCAGTAGACGAGGAGCCAGGGGAAAACACTGAGACGCTGGGGTAAGGGAAAGGGGCGTCGAGGGATGGCTCAGGCCGTTTGGGGAACTAAGGAGACGCTTCGGCCGCTTGGGGAACTCAGGTGAAGACCCTGGCCGTTCAGGGAACTCATGGGATGGCACCAATCATTTGGGGACCTTTAGAGGTGGCTCAGGCCATTTGGGGTACTCTGGAGATGGTTCTGACCATTTGAGGAATTCAATAGATAGCTCTGGCCATTTGGAGATCTCTGGAGACGGCACTGGCCATTCAGGGAACTCTAGAGTCGGCTCCGGACATACGGAGAACTCAGGGGACAGCTCCGGCTGTTTGGGGAACTCTGGAGATGGCACTGGCCGTTCCTCTTGAAAATACTTTTTTTTCCCTGGGAAAACCTTTTTTCCCACCACCACCCCTTCCTCTTGGAAGGCCATGTTTTTTTTTTTGTTTTTTTGTTTTTTTTGGAAGAACATCTTTTCTTTTTTTCTTTTTTTATTACAACACATTTAGGAACAATGGGAATCCAGTATACAATGAGCCAGGGGAAAACACTGAGACGATTGGGTAAGGGAAACGCTGGAGTGAAACACTGAGACGATGGAGTAGGAGAATGGTTGGAGATGGATCGGGTGAACACACAGAGTGTGAGTTTAAAGTGAGTTAGGGGAACTCAAAATATGGCTCCGGCTTTTAGAGGAACTTAGAAAATAGCTCCAGCTGTTAGGGGAACTTAGATGGCGACTCAGGCCATTTGGGGTACTCTGGAAATGGTTCTGGCCATTTAAGGAATTCAATAGATGGCTCTGGCCATTTGGGGATCTCTGGAGATGGCACTGGCCATTCAGGGAACTCTAGCGACGACTCCGGACATACGGAGAACTCAGGGGACGGCTCCGGCTGTTTGGGGAACTCTGGAGATGGCACTGGCCGTTCCTCTTGAAAATACTTTTTTTTCCCTGGGAAAACCTTTTTTCCCACCACCACCCCTTCCTCTTGGAAGGCCATGTTTTTTTTTTTTTTTTTTTGGAAGGACATCTTTTCTTTTTTTCTTTTTTTATTACAACACATTTAGGAACAATGGGAATCCAGTATACAATGAGCCAGGGGAAAACACTGAGACGCTTGGGTAAGGGAAACGCTGGAGTGAAACACTGAGACGATGGAGTAGGAGAATGGTTGGAGATGAATCAGGTGAACACACAGAGTGTGAGTTTAAAGTGAGTTAGGGGAACTCAAAATATGGCTCCGGCTTTTAGAGGAACTTAGAAATATCTCCAGCTGTTAGGGGAACTCAGAAGGCGGCTCAGGCCATTTGGGGTACTCTGGAGATAGTTCTGGCCATTTGAGGAATTCAATAGATGGCTCTGGCCATTTGGAGATCTCTGGAGACGGCACTGGCCATTCAGTGAACTCTAGAGACGGCTCTGGTTGTACGGGGAACTCAGGGGACGGCTCCGGCCGTTTGGGGAACGCTGGAGATTACACTGGCCGTTCCTCTTGAAAATACTTTTTTCCCCTGGGAAAATCTTTTTTCCCACCACCACCCCTTCCTCTTGGAAGGCCATGTTTTTTATTTGTTTTTTTTTTGGAAGGACATCTTTTCTTTTTTTTCTTTTTTTATTACAACACACTTAGGAACAATGGGAATCCAGTAGACGAGGAGTTAGGGGAAAACACTGAGACGCTGGGCTAAGGTAAAAGCTGGAGGGAAACACTGAGACGATAGAGTAGGAGAATGGTTGGAGATGGATCGGGTGAACACACAGAGTGTGAGTTTAAAGCGAGTTAGGGGAACTCAAAATATGGCTCCGGCTTTTAGAGGAACTTAGAAAATAGCTCCAGCTGTTAGGGGAACTTAGAAGGCGGCTCAGGCCATTTGGGGTACTCTGGAGATGGTTCTGGCCATTTGAGGAATTCAATAGATGGCTCTGGCCATTTGGGGATCTCTGGAGATGGCACTGGTCATTCAGGGAACTCTAGAGACGGCTCCGGACATACGGAGAACTCAGGGGGCTGCGGCCGTTTGGGGAACTCTGGAGATGACACTGGCCGTTCCTCTTGAAAATACTTTTTTTTGCCAGTGAAAACCTTTTTTCCCACCACCACCCCTTCCTCTTGGAAGGCCATGTTTTTTTTTTTTTTGATTTTTTTTGGAAAGACATCTTTTCTTTTTTTTCTTTTTTATTACAACACACTTAGGAACAATGGGAATCCAGTAGACGAGGAGCCAGGGGAAAACACTGAGACGCTGGGCTAAGGTAAAAGCTGGAGGTAAACACTGAGACGATGGAGTAGGAGATTGGTTGGAGATGGATCGGGTGAACACACAGAGTGTGAGTTTAAAGTGAGTTAGGGAAACTCAAAATATGCTTCCTGCTTTTAGAGGAACTTAGAAAATAGCTCCAGCTGTTAGGGGAACTTAGATGGCGGCTCAAGCCATTTGGGGTACTCTGGAGATGGTTCTGGCCAATTGAGGAATTCAATAGATGGCTCTGGCCATTTGGGGATCTCTGGAGATGGCACTGGCCATTCAGGGAACTCTAGAGTCGGCTCCGGACATACGGAGAGCTCAGGGGACGGCTCCGGCCGTTTGGGGAACTCTGAAGATGACACTGGCCGTTCCTCTTGAAAATATTTTTTTCCCTGGGAAAACCTTTTTTCCCACCACCACCCCTTCCTCTTGGAAGGCCATGTTTTTTTTTTTTGGAAGGACATCTTTTCTTTTTTTTTCTTTTTTTATTACAACACATTTAGGAACAATGGGAATCCAGTATACGATGAGCCAGGGGAAAACACTGAGACGCTTGGGTAAGGGAAACGCTGGAGTGAAACACTGAGACGATGGAGTAGGAGAATGGTTGGAGATGGATCAGGTGAACACACAGAGTGTGAGTTTAAAGTGAGTTAGGGGAACTCAAAATATAGCTCCGGCTTTAAGAGGAACGTAGAAAATATCTCCAGCTGTTAGGGGAACTCAGAAGGCGGCTCAGGCCATTTGGGGTACTCTGGAAATGGTTCTGGCCATTTGAGGAATTCAATAGATGGCTCTGGCCATTTGGGGATCTCTGGAGATGGCACTGGCCATTCAGTGAACTCTAGAGACGGCTCTGGTTGTACGGGGAACTCAGGGGACGGCTCCGGACGTTTGGGGAACGCTGGAGATTACACTGGCCGTTCCTCTTGAAAAGACTTTTTTTTCCCTGGGAAAACCTTTTTTCCCACCACCACCCCTTCCTCTTAGAAGGCCATGTTTTTTTTTTTTTTTTTTTTTTTGGAAGAACATCTTTTCTTTTTTCTTTTTTTATTACAACACACTTAGGAACAATGGGAATCCAGTATACGATGAGCCAGGGGAAAACACTGAGACGCTTGGGTAAGGGAAACGCTGGAGTGAAACACTGAGACGATGGAGTAGGAGAATGGTTGGAGATGGATCGGGTGAACACACAGAGTGTGAGTTTAAAGTGAGTTAGGGGAACTCAAAATATGGCTCCGGCTTTTAGAGGAACTTAGAAAATAGCTCCAGCTGTTAGGGGAACTTAGATGGCGGCTCAGGCCATTTGGGGTACTCTGGAGATGGTTCTGGCCATTTGAGGAATTCAATAGATGGCTCTGGCCATTTGGGGATCTCTGGAGATGGCACTGGCCATTCAGGGAACTCTAGCGACGACTCCGGACATACGGAGAACTCAGGGGACGGCTCCGGCTGTTTGGGGAACTCTGGAGATGGCACTGACCGTTCCTCTTGAAAATACTTTTTTTTCCCTGGGAAAACCTTTTTTCCCACCACCACCCCTTCCTCTTGGAAGGCCATGTTTTTTTTTTTTTTTTTGGAAGGACATCTTTTCTTTTTTCTTTTTTTATTACAACACATTTAGGAACTATGGGAATCCAGTATACGATGAGCCAGGGGAAAACACTGAGACGCTTGGGTAAGGGAAACGCTGGAGTGAAACACTGAGACGATGGAGTAGGAGAATGGTTGGAGATGGATCAGGTGAACACACAGAGTGTGAGTTTAAAGTGAGTTAGGGGAACTCAAAATATAGCTCCGGCTTTTAGAGGAACTTAGAAAATATCTCCAGCTGTTAGGGGAACTCAGAAGGCGGCTCAGGCCATTTGGGGTACTCTGGAGATAGTTCTGGTCATTTGAGGAATTCAATAGATGGCTCTGGCCATTTGGAGATCTCTGGAGACGGCACTGGCCATTCAGTGAACTCTAGAGACGGCTCTGGTTGTACGGGGAACTCAGGGGACGGCTCCGGCCGTTTGGGGAACTCTGGAGATGACACTGGCCGTTCCTCTTGAAAATACTTTTTTTCCCTGGGAAAACCTTTTTTCCCACCACCACCCCTTCCTCTTGGAAGGCCATGTTTTTTTTTTTTTTTTTTTGGAAGGACATCTTTTCTTTTTTTCTTTTTTTATTACAACACAATGGGAACAATGGGAATCCAGTATACGATGAGCCAGGGGAAAACACTGAGACGCTGGGCTAAGGTAAAAGCTGGAGGGAAACACTGAGACGATGGAGTAGGAGATTGGTTGGAGATGGATCGGGTGAACACACAGAGTGTGAGTTTAAAGTGAGTTAGGGGAACTCAAAATATGGCTCCGGCTTTTAGAGGAACTTAGAAAATAGCTCCAGCTGTTAGGGGAACTCAGAAGGCGGCTCAGGCCATTTGGGGTACTCTGGAGATGGTTCTGGCCATTTGAGGAATTCAATAGATGGCTCTGGCCATTTGGGGATCTCTGGAGATGGCACTGGCCATTCAGTGAACTCTAGAGACGGCTCCGGACATACGGAGAACTCAGGGGACGGCTCCGGCCATTTGGGGAACTCTGGAGATGACACTGGCCGTTCCTCTTGAAAATACTTTTTTTCCCTGGGAAAACCTTTTTTCCCACCACCACCCCTTCCTCTTGGAAGGCCATGTTTTTTTTTTTTTTGATTTTTTTTTGGAAGGACATCTTTTCTTTTTTTTCTTTTTTTATTACAACACACTTAGGAACAATGGGAATCCAGTAGACGAGGAGCCAGGGGAAAACACTGAGACGCTGGGCTAAGGTAAAAGCTGGAGGGAAACACTGAGACGATGGAGTAGGAGAATGGTTGGAGATGGATCGGGTGAACACACAGAGTGTGAGTTTAAAGTGAGTTAGGGGAACTCAAAATATGGCTCCGGCTTTTAGAGGAACTTAGAAAATAGCTCCAGCTGTTAGGGGAACTCAGAAGGCAGCTCAGGCCATTTGGGGTACTCTGGAGATGGTTCTGGCCATTTGAAGAATTCAATAGATGGCTCTGGCCATTTGGGGATCTCTGGAGATGGCACTGGCCATTCAGTGAACTCTAGAGATGGCTCCAGACATACGGAGAACTCAGGGGACGGCTCCGGCCGTTTGGGGAACTCTGGAGATGACACTGGCCGTTCCTCCTGAAAATACTTTTTTCCCTGGGAAAACCTTTTTTCCCACCACCACCCCTTCCTCTTGAAAGGCCATGTTTTTTTTTTTTTTTTTTTTTTTTTTTGGAAGGACATGTTTTCTTTTTTTTCTTTTTTTATTACAACACACTTAGGAACAATGGGAATACAGTAGACGAGGAGCCAGGGGAAAACACTGAGACGCTGGGCTAAGGTAAAAGCTGGAGGGAAACACTGAGACGATGGAGTAGGAGAATGGTTGGAGATGGATCGGGTGAACACACAGAGTGTGAGTTTAAAGTGAGTTAGGGGAACTCAAAATATGGCTCCGGCTTTTAGAGGAACTTAGAAAATAGCTCCAGCTGTTAGGGGAACTCAGAAGGCGGCTCAGGCCATTTGGGGTACTCTGGAGATGGTTCTGGCCATTTGAGGAATTCAATAGATGGCTCTGGCCATTTGGGGATCTCTGGAGATGGCACTGGCCATTCAGGGAACTCTAGAGACGGCTCCGGACATACGGAGAACTCAGGGGACGGCTCCGGCTGTTTGAGGAACTCTGGAGATGGCACTGGCCGTTCCTCTTGAAAAGACTCTTTTTTTTTCTTGGGAAAACCTTTTTTCCACCACCACCCCTTTCTCTTGGAAGGCCATGTTTTTTTTTTTTTTTGGAAGGACATCTTTTCTTTTTTTCTTTTTTTATTACAACACATTTAGGAACAATGGGAATCCAGTATACGATGAGCCAGGGGAAAACACTGAGACGCTTGGGTAAGGGAAACGCTGGAGTGAAACACTGAGACGATGGAGTAGGAGAATGGTTGGAGATGGATCGGGTGAACACACAGAGTGTGAGTTTAAAGTGAGTTAGGGGAACTCAAAATATGGCTCCGGCTTTTAGAGGAACTTAGAAAACAGCTCCAGCTGTTAGGGGAACTCAGAAGGCGGCTCAGGCCATTTGGGGTACTCTGGAGATGGTTCTGGCCATTTGAGGAATTCAATAGATGGCTCTGGCCATTTGGGGATCTCTGGAGATGGCACTGGCCATTTAGTGAACTCTAGAGACGGCTCCGGGCATACGGAGAACTCAGGGGACGGCTCCTGGCCGTTTGGGGAACTCTGGAGATGACACTGGCCGTTCCTCTTGAAAATACTTTTTTCCCTGGGAAAACCTTTTTTCCCACCACCACCCCTTCCTCTTGGAAGGCCATGTTTTTTTTTTTTTTTTTGGAAGGACATTTTTTTTTTTTTTTTTTTTTTATTACAACACACTTAGGAACAATGGGAATCCAGTAGACGAGGAGCCAGGGGAAAACACTGAGACGCTGGGCTAAGGTAAAAGCTGGAGGCAAACACTGAGATGATGGAGTAGGAGAATTGTTGGAGATGGATCGGGTGAACACACAGAGTGTGAGTTTAAAGTGAGTTAGGGGAACTCAAAATATGGCTCCGGCTTTTAGAGGAACTTAGAAAATAGCTCCAGCTGTTAGGGGAACTCAGAAGGCGGCTCAGGCCATTTGGGGTACTCTGGAGATGGTTCTGGCCATTTGAGGAATTCAATAGATGGCTCTGGCCATTTGGGGATCTCTGGAGATGGCACTGGCCATTCAGGGAACTCTAGAGACGGCTCCGGACATACGGAGAACTCAGGGGACGGCTCCGGCTGTTTGGGGAACTCTGGAGATGGCACTGGCCGTTCCTCTTGAAAAGACTCTTTTTTTTTTCCTTGGGAAAACCTTTTTCCCACCACCACCCCTTCCTCTTGGAAGGCCATGTTTTTTTTTTGTTTTTTTTTTGGAAGGACATCTTTTCTTTTTTCTTTTTTTAACACAACACATTTAGGAACAATGGGAATCTAGTATACGATGAGCCAGGGGAAAACACTGAGACGCTTGGGTAAGGGAAACGCTGGAGTGAAACACTGAGACGGTGGAGTAGGAGAATGTTTGGAGATGGATCGGGTGAACACACAGAGTGTGAGTTTCAAGTGAGTTAGGGGAACTCAAAAGATGGCTCCAGCTTTTAGAGGAGCTTAGAAAATAGCTCCAGCTGTTAGGGGAACTCAGAAGGCAGCTCCGGCCGTTTGGGGAACTCAGGAGACGGCCCCCGGTCGTTCGGGGGAACTTATGGGATGGCACTGATCATTCTGGGAACTTAAGAGGTGGCTCAGGCTATTTGGGGTACTCTGGAGATGGTTCTGGCCATTTAAGGAATTCAATAGATGGCTCTGGCCATTTGGGGATCTCTGGAGACAGCACTGGCCATTCAGGTAACTCTAGAGTCGGCTCCGATTACATGGGAAATCGGGGGACGGCTCTGGCCGTTTGGGGAACTCTGGAGATGGCACTGGCCGTTCCTCTTGAAAAGACTTTTTTCCCTGGGAAAACCTATTTCCCACCACCACCCCTTCCTCTTAAAAGGCCATGTTTTTTTTGTTTTGGATTTTGGAAGGACATCTTTTTTCTTTTTTTCTTTTTTAATTACAACACACTTAGGAACAATGGAAATCCAGTATACGATGAGCCAGGGGAAAACACTGAGACGCTTGGGTAAGGGAAACGCTGGAGGGAAACACTGAGATGATGGAGTAGGAGAATTGTTGGAGATGGATCGGGTGAACACACAGAGTGTGAGTTTAAAGTGAGTTAGGGGAACTCAAAATATGGCTCCGGCTTTTAGAGGAACTTAGAAAATAGCTCCAGCTGTTAGGGGAACTCAGAAGGCGGCTCAGGCCATTTGGGGTACTCTGGAGATGGTTCTGGCCATTTGAGGAATTCAATAGATGGCTCTGGCCATTTGGGGATCTCTGGAGATGGCACTGGCCATTCAGGGAACTCTAGAGACGGCTCCGGACATACGGAGAACTCAGGGGATGGCTCCGGCTGTTTGGGGAACTCTGGAGATGGCACTGGCCGTTCCTCTTGAAAAGACTCTTTTTTTTTTCCTTGGGAAAACCTTTTTCCCACCACCCACCCCTTCCTCTTGGAAGGCCATGTTTTTTTTTTGTTTTTTTTTTTGGAAGGACATCTTTTCTTTTTTCTTTTTTTGTTACAACACATTTAGGAACAATGGGAATCCAGTATACGATGAGCCAGGGGAAAACACTGAGACGCTTGGGTAAGGGAAACGCTGGAGTGAAACACTGAGACGGTGGAGTAGGAGAATGGTTGGAGATGGATCGGGTGAACACACAGAGTGTGAGTTTCAAGTGAGTTAGGGGAACTCAAAAGATGGCTCCAGCTTTTAGAGGAGCTTAGAAAATAGCTCCAGCTGTTAGGGGAACTCAGAAGGCAGCTCCGGCCGTTTGGGGAACTCAGGAGTCGGCCCCGGTCGTTCGGGGAACTTATGGGATGGCACTGATCATTCAGGGAACTTAAGAGGTGGCTCAGGCTATTTGGGGTACTCTGGAGATGGTTCTGGCCATTTAAGGAATTCAATAGATGGCTCTGGCCATTTGGGGATCTCTGGAGACAGCACTGGCCATTCAGGTAACTCTAGAGTCGGCTCCGATTACATGGGAAATCGGGGGACGGCTCTGGCCGTTTGGGGAACTCTGGAGATGGCACTGGCCGTTCCTCTTGAAAAGACTCTTTTTTTTTCCTTGGGAAAACCTTTTTCCCACCACCACCCCTTTCTTTTGAAAGGCCTTTTTTTTTTTTGGAAGGACATCTTTTCTTTTTTTCTTTTTTTATTACAACAAATTTAGGAACAATGGGAATCCAGTATACGATGAGCCAGGGGAAAACACTGAGACGCTTGGGTAAGGGAAACGCAGGAGTGAAACACTGAGACGATGGAGTAGGAGAATGGTTGGAGATGGATCGGGTGAACACACAGAGTGTGAGTTTAAAGTGAGTTAGGGGAACTCAAAACATGGCTCCGGCTTTTAGAGGAACTTAGAAAATAGCTCCAGCTGTTAGGGGAACTCAGAAGACGGCAGGCCATTTGGGGTACTCTGGAAATGGTTCTGGCCATTTGAGGAATTCAATAGATGGCTCTGGCCATTTGGAGGTTTCTGGAGACGGCACTGGCCATTCAGTGAACTCTAGAGATGGCTCTGGTTGTACGGGGAACTCAGGGGATGGCTCTGGCCGTTTGGGGAACTCTGAAGATGACACTGGCCGTTCCTCTTGAAAATACTTTTTTTTCCCTGGGAAAACCTTTTTTCCCACCACCACCCCTTTCTCTTGGAAGGCCATGTTTTTTTTTTTTTTTTGGAAGGACATCTTTTCTTTTTTTCTTTTTTAATTACAACACACTTAGGAACAATGGGAATCCAGTATACGATGAGCCAGGGGAAAACACTGAGACGCTGGGCTAATGGAAACGCTGGAGGGAAACACTGAGACGATGGAGTAGGAGAATCGTTGGAGATGGATCGGGTGAACACACAGAGTGTGATGTTCAAGTGAGTTAGGGGAACTCAAAAGATGGCTCCAGCTTTTAGAGGAGCTTAGAAAATAGCTCCAGCTGTTAGGGGAACTCAGAAGGCGGCTCAGGCCATTTGGGGTACTCTGGAGATGGTTCTGGCCATTTGAGGAATTCAATAGATGGCTCTGGCCATTTGGGGATCTCTGGAGATGGCACTGGCCATTCAGGGAACTCTAGAGATGGCTCCGGACATATGGAGAACTCAGGGGACGGCTCCGGCCGTTTGGGGAACTCTGGAGATGACACTGGCCGTTCCTCTTGAAAATACTTTTTTTCCCTGGGAAAACCTTTTTTCCCACCACCACCCCTTCCTCTTGGAAGGCCATGTTTTTTTTTTTTTTTTTGGAAGGACATCTTTTCTTTTTTTAATTACAACACACTTAGGAACAATGGGAATCCAGTATACGATGAGCCAGGGGAAAACACTGAGACGCTGGGCTAATGGAAGCGCTGGAGGGAAACACTGAGACGATGGAGTAGGAGAATCGTTGGAGATGGATCGGGTGAACACACAGAGTGTGAGTTTCAAGTGAGTTAGGGAAACTCAAAAGATGGCTCCAGCTTTTAGAGGAGCTTAGAAAATAGCTCCAGCTGTTAGGGGAACTCAGAAGGCAGCTCTGGCCGTTAGGGGAACTCGAGGGATGGCTCAAGCCCTTAGGGGAACTCGAGGAAAGGCTCCAGTCCTTAGAGGGACTCGAGGGATGGCTCCGGCCGTTTGGGGAACTCAGGAGACAACTTCGGCCGTTTGGGGAACTCAGGAGACGGCCCCGGTCGTTCGGGGAACTTATGGGATGGCACCGATCATTCTGGGAACTTAAGAGGTGGCTCAGGCTATTTGGGGTACTCTGGAGATGGTTCTGGCCATTTGAGGAATTCAATAGATGGCTCTGGCCATTTGGGGATCTCTGGAGACAGCACTGGCCATTCAGGTAACTCTAGAGTCGGCTCCGATTACATGGGAAATCGGGGGACGGCTCTGGCCGTTTGGGGAACTCTGGAGATGGCACGGGCCGTTCTTCTTGAAAAGACTTTTTTTCCCTGGATAAACCTTTTTTCCCCACCAACACCCTTTCCTCTTGGAAGGCCATGTTTTTTTTTTTTTTTTTTTTTTTTTTTTTTGGAAGGACATCTTTTCTTTTTTTTTTTTTTATTACAACACACTTAGGAACAATGGGAATCCAGTAGTCGAGGAGCCAGGAGAAAACACTGAGACGCTGGGCTAAGGTAAAAGCTGGAGGGAAACACTGAGACGATGTAGTAGGAGAATTGTTGGAGATGGATTGGGTGAACACACAGAATGTGAGTTTCAAGTGAGATAGGGGAACTCAAAAGATGGCTCCAGCTTTTAGAGGAACTTGGAAAATAGCTCCAGCTGTTAGGGGAACTCAAAAGGCAGCTCCAGCCGTTAGGGGAACTCCAGGGATGGCTCAAGCCCTTAGGGGAACTCTAGGGATGGCTCCAGTCCTTAGGGGGAGTCGAGGGATGGCTCTGGCCGTTTGGGGAACTCAGGAGATGACTTTGGCCATTTGGGGAACTCAGGAGACAGCCCCGGCCGTTCAGGGAACTCATGAGATGGCACCAATCATTTGAGGAACCTAAGAGGTGGCTCAGGCCATTTGGGGTCTCTGGAGATTGTTCTGGCCATTTGAGGAATTCAATAGATGGCTCTGGCCATTTGGGAATCTCTGGAGACGGCACTGGCCATTCAGGGAACTCTAGAGACGGCTCCGGTCGTACAGGGAACTCAGGGGATGGCTCCGGCTGTTTGGGGAACTCTGGAGATGGCACTGGCCATTCCTCTTGAAAATACTTTTTTTCCCTGGGAAAACCTACTTCCCACCACCACCCCTTCCTCTTAAAAGGCCATGTTTTTTTTTTTTTTTTTGGTTTTTGGAAGGACATCTTTTTTCTTTTTTTCTTTTTTAATTACAACACACTTAGGAACAATGGAAATCCAGTATACGATGAGCCAGGGGAAAACACTGGGACGCTTGGGTAAGGGAAACACTGGAGGGAAACACTGAGACGATGGAGTAGGAGAATTGTTGGAGATGGATCGGGTGATCACACAGAGTGTGAGTTTCAAGTGAGTTAGGGGAACTCAAAAGATGGCTCCGGCTTTTAGAGGAACTTAGAAAATAGCTCCAGCTGTTAGCGGAACTCAGAAGGCGACTCCGGCCGTCAGGGGAACTCGAGGGATGGCTCCAGTCCTTAGGGGGAGTCAAGGGATGGCTCTGGCCGTTTTGGGAACTCAGGAGATAGCCCCGGCCGTTCAGGGAACTCATAGGATGGCACCGATCATTTGGGGAACTTAAGAGGTGGCTTTAGCCATTTGGGGATCTCTGGAGACGGCACTGGCCATTCAGGGAACCCTAGAGACGGTTCCAATCATACGGGGAACTCAGGGGACAGCTCCGGCCATTTGGGGAACTCTGGAGATGGCACTGGCGTTGTTCCTCTTGAAAAGACTTTTTTCCCTGGGAAAACCTATTTCCCACCACCACCCCTTCCTCTTGGAAGGCCATGTTTTCTTATTTTTTTAATTACAACACACTTAGGAACAATGGAAATGCAGTATACGATGAGCCAGGGGAAAACACTGAGACGCTTGGGTAAGGGAAACACTGGAGGGAAACACTGAGACGATGGAGTAGGAGAATTGTTGGAGATGGATCGGGTGAACACTAGGGCTGGACAATAATTCGATATCAATATATATCACGATAGATTTTTTTTCAATAATGGTGATATGATTTTTGAACCCATTTCCGGTATTTCGATATAAATTTGCATATATATATTTTATTATATACATAAGATCTTATACATTTTATCACTTGTCACTGAATGACTTTCAGTGCTCAGCCGTCAGAAAGAGCATGATGTCACCTGCGTGATGACGTACATCACAGACACGCTGCCAGCGCTCAGCAGCACACAGTCTTTTACAGTCTATGGCAGCACAGCAGTTGGTTAAGCTCCGTGACCGTCGCAGAAAGTTTTAGCTACAAAATGAGTGCCCTGAATGCAGATGTGAATGAACAAGCTTCCACAAGTAAGAATGCAGACGAAATACAGTAGTTGATATAAGAGAAGAAAGACTAATGCAGTGGGGTGGAAGTGGTTCGGCTTTTAAAGTTCCGATAAACTTATAGTTTCGGTGCTCTGCAAATTGTGCAAATTTATCGCGCAAAAAAAAAGCCGTTAATCTATTCTCAAAGTTGGGTTGGGAGCTGGGTCTATTCTACGCAAGCTAATGAAAGCTATGATGACTTTCACCTTGGTATTTTAGCGCGGATGTATACCTGGCCGGTGAGCCGTCTAAAGACAGCCCTTCTGAATCAGATCAGCAGGATGCCTGACTCTAACTGCAGTTCGGCAGTTTCACTTTAACTCATGAACATTTCCTTCATGCGCCGTGACAAACTGGGGTATTAGACTCAAATAATGAGTAAAGGCTGGTGAAAGTGTTATGGAATTTAATAATGCACGCCAACTGGAAAGAAAAAAACTTTCGCATTTCGCGGTGTGTGTGTGCGCGCGCCTGTGTGTTTGTGTGTGTGTGTGCGGTCCTTTACTGACAGCCACCTGTGTGGATCTTGTCGGAAAATATGGCAAAAAGTCCTAGTAATAGTTTGTCAGTAATGCCACTAATATCTGCATACTCAACGTCTTAATTCCTTGTCTGTTTAGTTAAGTTATGACTTTAGTCGCATTAAGGTAATCAAAAATCGCTGCTTACATGGTAGACTCTTAATCAGAGTATTGTTTTAATCTTATTAAAATCGTATTAAAGTATTGTTGCCCATGTAAACATACTCAATGCTTGACACACCGTCAGGGTTCTGTGAATTTGCCTTTGCGAAGCAGCATTTTCTGTATGTACGTACATCAAAAGCAAGTATGAAATGGCTGTTTGGAGCTTATGTAGGCCTACAGTTCAACATTTATGTTTACCTGAACAGTTAGTAAACACAAGTACATCTTATTGAACATCATTTATTTTCATCACCAATTATCATAGTAGAACAGTTTCTCAAGCAGTTTGGAAACAGGAGATGAGCCCCTGGTCTAATGCGCCACCTGGCTTGAGAAACCCGTTCTCAATGACTTATTATTTTGGTAGCACACATATTCTGAATGCCATCAGCAGAATTCAAATGAGCCATTTAATCTAGATTAATTTCGAGATTAATCTAGATTAAAAAAATTAATTTATGCCCAATCTATATATATAAATAAGCGGAGTCTAAGAGTTTTATTTATTTGATAGTTTATTTCACATTTATTGTTTGTAAAGGCTAAATACAAATAAAAAGTGAACATTAATTTAATTTTTTTGTACTGTTTTTTTTTTTTTTTTAAAGTTATAAGAGCCTGATGGTATTATAGACTTTACAAATTCAGATGTAGTCATTTGTAGGTACAGACATCCATTGTGTGCGTTCTTGGCAGTTTTTTCCTGTCTTTTTAATATTGTCCATATCGATATTGGAATTATATCGTATCGACCGAAATTAAGAAATATATCGTGATATAAATTTTACACACAGAGTGTGAGTTTCAAGTGAGTTAGGGGAACTCAAAAGATGGCTCCGGCTTTTAGAGGAACTTAGAAAATAGCTCCAGCTGTTAGGGGAACTCAGAAGGCGACTCTGGCCGTCAGGGGAACTCGAGGGATGGCTCAAGCCCTTAGGGGAACTCGAGGGATGGCTCCAGTCCTTAGGGGGAGTCGAGGGATGGCTCTGGCCATTTGGGGAACTCAGGAGATGACTTCGGCCGTTTGGGGAACTCAGGAGATAGCCCCAGCCGTTCAGTGAACTCATGTGATGGCACCAATCATTTGGGGAACTTAAGAGGTGGCTCAGGCCATTTGGGGTACTCTGGAGATGGTTCTGGCCATTTGAGGAATTCAATAGATGGCTCTAGCCATTTGGGGATCTCTGGAGACGGCACTGGCCATTCAGGGAACCTTAGAGACGGCTCCGGTCGTACGGGGAACTCAGGGGACAGCTCCGGCCATTTGGGGAACTCTGGAGATGGCACTGGCCGTTCCTCTGGAAAAGACTTTTTTCCCTGGGAAAAACTATTTCCCACCACCACCCCTTCCCCAATTGGAAGGCCATGTTTTCTTTTTTTTTAAATTACAACACACTTAGGAACAATGGGTTTCCAGTATACGATGAGCCAGGGGAAAATACTGAGACGCTTGTGTAAGGGAAACACTGGAGGGAAACACTGAGACGATGGAGTAGGAGAATTGTTGGAGATGGATCGGGTGAACACACAGAGTGTGAGTTTCAAGTGAGTTAGGGGAACTCAAAAGATGGCTCCGGCTTTTAGAGGAACTTAGAAAATAGCTCCAGCTTTTAGGGGAACTCAGAAGGCTGCTCCAGCCGTTAGGGGAACTCGAGGGATGGCTCAAGCCCTTAGGGGAACTCGAGGAAAGTTTTCAGACCATAGCAGGACTCGAGGGATGGCTCCGGCCGTTTGGGGAACTCAGGAGACGACTTCGGCCGTTTGGGAATCTCAGGAGACGGCCCCGGCCGTTCGGGGAACTCATGGGATGGCACCGATCATTTGGGGAACTTAAGAGGTAGCTCAGGCCATTTGGGGTACTCTGGAGATGGTTCTGGCCATTTGAGGAATTCAAAAGATGGCTCTGGCCATTTGGGGATCTCTGGAGACGGCACTGGCCATTCAGGGAACTCTAGAGATGGCTCCGGTCGTACGGAGAACTCGGGGGACGGCTCCGGCCATTTGGGGAACTTTTGTTTTTTTTTCTTTCTTTTTTTATTCCCACCATCACCCATTTCTCTTGAAAATACTTTTTTCCCTGAGAAAACATCTGTTCTTTTAGTTTTTTCCTTCTTTTATTCCCACCACCACCCCTTCCTATTGGAAGTACTTTTTTTTTGTAAGGACATCTTTTCTTTTTTTCCTTCCTTTATTCCCACCCCCACCCGTTTCTCTTGGAAGGCCATGTTTTTTTTTTTGGAAGGACATCTTTTCTTTTATTCCTACCATCACCCATTCCCCTTGAAAATATTTTTTTTCCTGGAAAAACGTCTTTTCTTTTCTTTTTTTTTTCATTTATTCCCACCACCACCCCTTCCTCTTTGAAGTACTTTTTTTTGGAAGGACATCTTTTTTTCTTTTTTTTTATTCCCACGATCACCCATTCCTTTTGAAAAGACTTTTTTCCCTGGAAAAACATGTTTTCTTTAATTTTTTTTCCTTCTTTTATTTCCACCACTACCCCTTCCTCTTGGAAGTACTTTTTTTTGGAAGGACATGTTTTCTTTTTTTTCTTTCCTTTTTTCCCACCAGCCTAGGCTATGCACTTATGATAGCCTAACATAAATCTTTATTTTTACCTTATATATTATGAAAAAAAGTTATATATTGAGTTGCCTGTTATCCATGCCAACATTTAACCAATTTTCACTGTAATAACTGTGAATTTCTTTTTTTTAATAGGTATTTTTCTGGCTACACTAATGCCTTAAAATATAACTAAGTAACACATTTAGCTACTATTTTATTTTTAAAATTACATTAGATTGTAACATTTAACTTTTTCCTAACACTGATAAATGATTGGTTTGGTAATAGGCAACGTGAAGCATGACTCGGTTATGCTGATTTCACTATATTTATTTACCGGTTATACAAATAGTCTAACCGTGGGTTAGCTTGCATGCATAGTTTGATGTCTTTACCTAAAACGTTAAACGTTTATTTATTATTTGAAATAAAACGGAAAGAAATAAGGAAAATAAAATATAATTTAAAGCACTCGTTTGGCACTGATCCGTTTGCAATTATTTAAACAGTATCATTGCAAAACCTTCATTGATAAAATAAGTAATAGCGAAAATGTACATATTATTACTATAAAAATTATATTACTGCCTTAAGTCAGTAACTTAGGCAGTAATGCAAATACATAAGTGAATAAATAGCCTAAATGAAAGGAACAAGTGGTACCAAAATCAGTCACCAGGTCTAATGCCCCCCTACGGGATTAAAATGCCCCCCTCAGGTATGACATCCTGCATGGCACCGGGCCTGCTAAGTCCAAAGATATGTCACTTAGGCGAGAGACCGGGGATAGTAACACTTCCGATTTCTACAACCAAAAACTACTCACAAAAAAGTCCTGTGACACACACAGCAGATGCTAGAGGGGAAAACTACATTTGAGCCAAGAAAGTTAAATTATTTTGGGGATAGAAATGCCTTAAACTCACCGAAGTTAAGTGGTGGAGTTGTGAAGGGACGTGAAGTGGAGAGAGTACTGGTGTTTCAGTCTGTTCTATATATGACGTGTATCGAACATCCGATTCTAACAGAACCCGCTGATGAGCTCGTCACGGCGAGTTTCGGTCGGCCATGTTTGTGCACCAACGCAGGAGCGCACAATGTGAAACGATGGAAATCACAACAGGAAAAAACGACGACCGTTTTATAGTAATATCTTTTGAAAAACTTCTCACAAACACAGAATAAAACAGACTATTTTGTATATACCTTTATAAAGGCTCTTTGTGTGTCTGAGAAGCTGAAAATATGTATTTCATAACATTCTGTCTCCAGCAGTTAAGTGCAACTCGAGAAGCCGTACACGGATGCAGAGGGGGCGGATCCAAACCGTATTAAATAAATTAACGATCCGTAACTTACTTACGGCGTCAACGAGCTACCGCAAGAAAACATTTACATGTATGTTTTTTTCTTTTATTGTAATGCAGCGCTTCCAGTTTATTGTTGATGAGTGTACATATGATACAATAAATCAATAGAGAGCAACGGGAATCAGGTTCTATTGTGTGGGTTATTGCGCCACATTCCCATTCTCTATAAGCTCAATATAGTACTACAAAAATAAAGATTTTCATGTTTATGCAGACTAACTGTAATAAGTTAAGAAACATTTATTTGAACAATTATTTGAATTTTATAGCTGTTTTTGTAAGAAAAAACGAACCAAACTTACAAATAGTGTCCACTAGATGGCAGTAGTACTAAGCTATAGAAGGCAGATGCAGTTTAGCACAAGACTCGTTGTAGTACTTTGATATTTCAAAGTACTAATATTAAATTAACTTAGTAATTTTTATTCTTGTCTGAACTAAATTGTTTAAATATGCCAATCAAACTGATTGAAATCTTGACGTGGTGTTGATTCGTTGTAAATTGAAGGCCAAAGATTTTGCTACCATAAAACTTTTGTTGTGGACTAAACTTTCCCCTTTCCACCCAATTACCAACTGCACTGGTGTCTGAATTTACTAAATTTAAAATAATGTTTCAGCTTCCTTATTGGTAATTGACTAACATTTGATGTCCTGCTAAGGAACAATTTGTTTATAGTCACCGGATAGTGGAGCCATGGAGGACGATGAGATGGGAATTTTGTCAATGTATCCGACCACAAGACTATTGCACTGATTATTTTTTTTCTTTTTAAGTGAATCATATTATATGCAGTCATGTCAGTATATATAAACCTGTAAAAAAAAACAATACTGTCAGATATAACAGTACATATATAATTTTTTTTTTAATTAACAAGACCTTACAGAACTGTACTGTATAACATACATTATTTAAAAATGTTTCACTGGTTAATGTCCTTGAGGTGACTTCAGAAGTAATCTTTGCAAAAATTATGAATGAAAGCTTTTGACTTTATTTATTTTTGTTGTAACCTCACCTCACATTGTATTTCAGGAAATGGTGCTTCAACAAAAGTATATTGGATGTGCACTTGTACCACAGTGGATTGTGTATAAAAAGTAAAGGAAAAGGGAAGGTAGGACACCTCTACTGAATGGTCGACACCTAGTGTTGTAGAGCACTAGTGGGTGATTTCAGACACAGTGAGAAAGCTGCAACTTGTACAATCTGACCAATGCAGATTATTTTGTTTTATATGTTTAGTCATTATAATAGTGCTGCCATAGAAAAGCAGATTTCTGAGAACAGAACATTATGTATCTTGAAATTACTGTAATTATGATATTCCGCGTACTCAGAGGAGGTACAGCAGTCTTAAGAAATGGCAAAATCAACATTTTCACTTTTAGATGAACTATACTTTTAAGAACACACTTTAAAACCAAAAGAGTCTTTGAATCACCAAACTGGTGTGTACACTGTGTGGATTACAGTTGTGACTAGTACATATTTTAATATACTAATAATTGTTTATTAGATTTATGTATTAATCATTAGATAATCAAAATAGATATACAGTAGTTTAGAATGGATATAGTTTTAATATATTACATCTTGGTATTTATTAATTATATACTATATTATTTACTATACACTACCTGACAAAGTCTTGTTGTCGATTACAGTTGTAAGAGCATCAAATAATAACTTGACTTCTAGTTGATCGTTTGTAAAAGTGGCAGAAGATTTTCTGATGAATCATCTGTTGAGCTGCATCCCAATCATCACAAATACTGCAGAAGACCTATTGGAACCCGTATGGACCCAAGATTCTCACAGAAATCAGTCAAGTTTGGTTAAGGAAAAATCATGGGTTGGGGTTACATTCAGTATGGGGGCGTGCGAGAGATCTGCAGAGTGGATGGCAACATCAACAGCCTGAGGTATCAAGACATTTGTGCTGCCCATTACATTACAAACCACAGGAGAGGGCAAATTCTTCAGCAGGATAGCGCTCCTTCTCATACTTCACATTAAAGTTCCTGTAAGCAAAGAAGGTCAAGGTGCTCCAGGATTGGCCAGCCCAGTCAGATGTAAATATTATTGAGCATGTCTGGGGTAAGATGAAGGAGAAGGCATTGAAGAAGAATCCAAAGAATCTTGATGAACTCTGAGAGTCCTGCAAAAACGCTTTCTTTACCATTCCAGATGACTTTATTAATAAGTTATTTGAGTCATTGCAGAGATGTATGGATGCAGTCCTCCAAGCTCATTCATCTCTCATTTTCTACTGCACCATGACTTTATATTTTATACTGTACATTATTTCTTTTAAGTGACAAGATTTTTGTCTAAGCAAAGTCAGACCTTGCTGTCTGAGTTAAATAATAAAAATCAAGGCATGATCATATTTTATTTAGGTAAAATAAGTGTAATCTAGAGGCCTTTGCCTTTCATATAAGTAGGCCCACACGGAATCTGCGTGCGCAGAATTCTGCAGATTTTTTGCAGATTTTACGCAGATTTTTAGCCCATCATTAATTCTGTATTTTTAGTTACAGTTAACTATTTACTGTTAATCTAATTGGATTGGCATTTTAAACATTAAATAAAAGTTAAAAAGAGATTATTTTTTATTTCACATTTTAAGGTTTTAGTTATGATACTCCTAAAATAATTCTGCACAAATCCGCAGATTTTTAACAAAATTCTCAGCAGAAATAGCAAAAAACGTCCAACTAATGTTGAAAAAATGCTAAAAGAGCATTTCTTCACTAGGAACTAATTTGTCATACTGTGACTGCTAACTTCAAAAGACATGATTAAAAAGTAAACCAAGTAGCCATCAGAAGATGGGTACACTGTGGTTGTAAAGGGATGGACATGGTCGGCAACAATACTCAGGTAGGCTGTGGCGTTGACGAGATGCTCAGTTTGTACTAATGGGCCCAAAGTGTGCTAAGAAAATATCCCCCACACCATTACACCACCACCATCAGCCTGAACCGTTGATACAAGGCAGGATGGATCCATGCTTTCATGCTGTTGACACCAAAATCTGACCCTACCATGCGAATGTTGCCGCAGAAATCAAGACTCATCAGACCAGGCAACGTTTTTCCAATCTTCTATTGTCCAATTTTGGTGAGCCTGTGTGAATTGTTGCCTCAGTTTCCTGTTCTTAGCTGACAGGAGTGGCACCTGGTGTGGTCTTCTTCTGCTGTAGCCCATCCCCCTCAAGGTTTGACGTGTTTTGTGTTCAGAGATGCTCTTCTGCATACCTCGGTTGTAACGAGTGGTTATTTCAGTTACTGTTGCCTTTCTATCAGCTGGAACCAGTCTGGCCATTCTCCTCTGACCTCTGGCATCAATAAGGCATTTGCGCACAGAAATGCCGCTCACTGGATATTTTTTTTATTTCGGACCATTTTCTGTAAACCCTTGAAATGGTTGTGCTTCAAAATCCCAGTAGATCAGCAGTTTCTGAAATACTCAGACCAGCCTATTTGGCACCAACAACCATGCCATGTTCAAAGTCACTTAAATCCCCTTTCTTCCCCATTCTGATGCTCAGTTTGAACTGCAGCAGATCGTCTTTACCATGTCTACATGCCTACATGCAATGAGTTGCTGTCGTATGATTGGCTGATTAGAAGTTTGTGTTAAGGAACAGTTGGACAGGTGTACCTAATAAAGTGGTGAGTGTACATGTTACAGTTAAATATTCAGCTGCAACCTACTGCTAAATCACAGTAAAACTAATCATATTGCCATTAATTGTAACTTAACAGAAAAATATAGTTAATTCTACAAGAGATTACTGTGAAATCGCAGTAATGGGTTTACTATCTACCTTAAAGTCAAATATAGCTGTAATTTTACAGTAATTTAGTGTAAAACAAATCAAAGTGGCTTACTGTGAAAGTAATGCAGTTATTAGCCAGTAAATTACTGTGAATTTAGGGTCAAATATTTTACAGTGTATGTTACAAAATGACTTTTGTAATCATTTTTTTTCTGTCATTCCATTTTTAAGGTGAGTTCTGAAATTGAGAGAAGCCACTGTGCACATGGATCTTTACAGCTGCCGAGAAGATCTTGGAGTAATACTGAGAACTGAGACTAAAGGTAGAGTTTATGACATTCATCATTTTGGTACAGTGGTTGAGAGAGCTTAACGTGCTGCAATTTAAGAAAACACTTGCAATTACAAAAAATGCCAGCAAATTGAGAAAAAATCTTTATCTGTTTAACAGCACAAATGCTGCAAATTCTCACAACATGTATAATTTACGAAAATGCACTGCATTTTCTCACAACACTTTTAAATAGCATGGAACACAATGGAAATGTTTCAAGGGGACCCTAAAACATGATGGACCCGGCTATTTAGGTTATGGTTATTTGGGCTAATAAAAAACAAAAGACTCTCTCGGCCCCCGTATTTTGAGCTTGTATATACATCATTCATTCATTCATTTTCTTTATTAATCTGTGGTCGCCACAGCAGAATGAACCGCCAACTTCCAGCTGCAACCCATCACTGGGAATCACACACACTCATTCACACACACTCATACACTACGGTCAATTTTAGCATACCCAATTCACCTGTACCACATGTCTTTGGACTTGTGGGAGAAACCGGAGCACCCGGAGGAAACCCACGCCAACACAGGGAGAACATGTAAACTCCCCACAGAAATGCCAACTGACCCAGCCGAGGCTCGAACCAGCGAACTTCTTGTTGTGAGGCCAACGTGCTACCCACTGCGCCACCGCATCCCCTGTATACACATCATAAATGATAATTTGTTAACAGATTTATTTGTTAACTTTTATTCTTTATTATTTGTTAGATTTGGTCTTACTGTTGCTTGGACAATGAAGAACCGACAGGAACTGAACAGCTTGTGATGGCAGTAATGTTGACCATAACAGGTGTCTTCTACGAGTGACCGCCTAAAGACACAGGCATCATCATCATCGAAGGTAGGGCTGCACAATATATCGTTTCAGCATCGATATCTCAATGTAATCAGTTACAATAGTCACATCGCGAATATATGCAATGTTGAGTTTGGATTATAATTAATCATTTCGCAAGTGTTTTTTGAGGCATGTGACTGTGTGGTGTGAGTGTTTTAAAAGCATTCAGGCCTAAGAAATTGTACCGTTTGTAACATGTTTGTAATAACGATACTATATTACTATATACCTGAATACAGTTCGACTCCTTAGTTAAATAAAACTCAGTTTATTTAATTTGTATCTTCATTATTGGATTAATCTATGCTTGTAGATTTGAATTTATTTATTTAACAGGGACATGCACAAAATTACATTAGCCTCGAAAAGTAAAGTTATTTCAATGCATTGTCCCAGGTTTTAGCAGTGTTGCTATTTTTCACCTGCAGTCCCCGGACACATAAATCTTCAAACAATCAAAGGAAAAAAACAATAATAATAATACAAAATAATAATAAAATAAAATTGTTAGTTTTAAAACATACAGACAGTCACATACAGATTAAACACAGACAAATCAAACACAACAACAAATTTGATATGACAAAAACCATCTCCTGGTCAGGCGTGAAAAAATCTTGTAGTCTGTGCATGTGATTAATTCTGTTTGACGAGTATTCCATACACTAGTGATTCTATAAGAAAAAGCATTGGCTGAATGAGGTTTTACGTCTAGGGACAATACACTCCCCTCTTACCATGTGTACCAGTGTGTGAGATATTTTTACTTATGTAAGAGTTAAAAAATTTCTTAACAAAGGAGCAGAAATATTATGAATCATTTTAAAAACAATACTAATGTTAGAATAATAAATATTATTATCAAAACTTAAAAGGCTATGTTTTTTTTAAAGATATTACAATGATGGTACAGTCCACGTTTTTATTATGGATTTTAAGTGCTCTCTTGTATAATGATTCCAAGGGTGTTGAAGATGTTTTACATGCCTGGGACCAGCTCGTTATAAAATATAAAAAAGGTGGAATAATCATAGTGTTAAAATACACACTAGAGGCATCATAAGTCAAGGAATCTCTAATATGTATAACATTTCTAAGATTAAATCCTAAAGTAGTTTCAAGTTTTTTAATATGAAGGTTTGAGTCAAAGTGATACCTAAATATAGATTATAATACTTTATGCATATGTACTGCCCTACAGAATCATCCCAATCAATCTAAAATGATATATTCTTTCCAAATTGTATTCCTATTGCAAAATTTACATCACAGAATAAAACAACATCACAATGTTAGATTTTTCCAATATCGTGCAGCCCTAATCGAAGGTATTACATTTTTTATAGCCCTTAACTACTTTCCCAGAGCTTGTGTCCTCCTGGGTTTGACATATGCATATTAACTGTGACAAAGAAAAAAATATTAGAGGGGTAGTATTCACAGAAATTACTGTGTCCTCTTTGGTTTAATGAATTCTGGCAAATAATACCTTTAAGAAAAATAATAAATTGCCTAGAATCTGGATACTTATCTGTCAAACTAAATTTAATCATATAATTTAATTAATAATATTGCTTGTAATCTGTTACCTCAATTTTATTGAGTAGATATAGGGTATTATTTTTCACAGTGTGTTTGTTAATGTTAGTAAAGTAGTAAAGAAGTAAATTACTAGTACCTAATGAATACCAATACTCAAAACTTGGAAAAAAAATAGTTGATATTTCAGTGACAGATTGGATCCAGAAAAGTATATGGCAAAAATGTTACTTTTGTTAACAGAATAATAGTTACTACCTAAAAGTTTTTTTTAAATAGGGTGACATGGTGGCTCGGTGTTTAGCACTGTTGCCTCACAGCAAGAAGGTTGCTGGTTTGAGCCCCGGCTGGGTCAGTTGGCATTTCTGTGTGGAGTTTGCATATTCTCCCAGTGTTCGCATGGGTTTCCTCCGGGTGCTCCGGTTTCCCCCACAGTCCAAAGACATGCACTATAGGTGAATTGAATAAATTAAATTGGCCATAGTGTATGTGTGTGAATGAGTCCCTTGAATGTGTTAATGCCTATTTGCTTTATTATGCTTTTGTATAATCATCATATAATCCCTGCAGGCACAGAACATCAACATGATGTCATATTGACGTTGTACCCCAACGTACCCAAATGCTGTGGGGATGTTGGATTTTATTTGGAAATGAAAATTGGGTTGACGTCACAACCCAACGTCAGGCCCACGTCAATGTCCAACGTCCAACCTAAAATCAACCAAAAATCAACCAAATATTAACGTCTAATCATGTTACACCTTGACGTTGTGTGGACGTTACTACTATGACATCTATCAGATGTTGGATTTTGGTCACTTTCCAACACAACCTAAAATCAACCAAATGTCAACGTAATTTGACATCGTTATTGGACGTCAAAATAACGTTGTCATAAGACACTGGCTAGACATTGAATTTTGGTCACCTGACAATATGACCTAAATCTAACCTAATATTAACGTCTTATGATGTTGTGTGCCTACTGGGAATAGACATAAAATGGTCATAAAATGACCAAAATAATATCACTTATTGCAGTAATTTCTGTGGCAATATATCGCACAATTTGATTTTAGCCCTAACTAGAATCTAATAAAAAAGAACAAGTATAGACATATTAGATATTAATATTTAAATAAACTATCTAAAGAATAAGCACTAGTTGCCAGTGAATAGTACTTGTACTTAATTTAATGGATTATTATCTAAAAAATAAGTTCTAGTATCATGGAAATAGTAGTATAGTCTATAGATTAAATGTTAAAACGGCTTGTCATAATTAATCTGCAGAGAGATGTCTCTTTTAGTCTGAATAGTAATGTGTAATTAATGCACACTAACACCGGCATATGTCTTTCTAAGGCCAACCTTTATTATACACAGATTCTCCCTCATATAGATTGGTGTGGAAATGGAGCACTTCAGGCAGCATGTAATGAGAAACACCTTGAGTTTGCACCTCAACATGGTGCTCTGAGATTTCAGCATGTGGCGTATGGTTCAAATGTCTGGCCCTTCATCACTCAACCTACATTTCCTTTGTGCTGTGCTTTTTCTCTCTCCTTGGAAAGGACACTGCGTTCTATTTTGTGAGCTTTTATTGAGGTATTTGTGTTTTTTTCACTCTGAAGAAGTTTCACAGCTAGATTTTTTTTAACTGCACAAAATACTAAATGTGCAGAAAGTACATCATTACATTTAAACATTGGTACTGGCATCCTGCTGGACCTTGAGTTTATCTAGGAGGATAGAAGAAGAGAAAAGAAGAGCTGAAGAAAAGGGAAATGTCAGAGAACATTGTGTTTTTTATCACTTTTCTCTCTTTTGTTGCGTGTTATAAATGAAAGCATAGCATTTAAGAATTCACTTATGGATTTCAAGGTTTTTGAGTCTCAATCAAATTCAACAACTGGGAAACACAACAAATGAACTAATGCAAAATGTAGGAAAAAATAATAATACAGTTCAAATAAAGGTGTCTGAAGGATTTTTGCTGGCTATAGAGTCCCTGATCTGCACCATTGTCAAGTAAATCTTATCTATTTTATTTTCATCTTTATATCTCTCAAAGTTTTGAAAACTGTAATGTTGTTTTTTTGTGGTTTGAGGACTGTCCGTATTGGCGTAATGTATTTTATACTGTAAAAAATGTATATTATAGCTTACCCTAATGCAGGGGTGTCAAACTCAGTTTCTGGACGGCTGCTGCCCTGCACAGTTTAGTTCCAACCCTGCTTCAACACACTTACCTGTGGGTTTTAAACAAGCCTGAAGGACTCAATTAGTTTGATCAGGTGTGTTTAATTAGGGTTGGAACTAAACTGTGCAGAGCTGCAGCCCTCTGGGAACTTGAGTCACATGCTGCGTCCCAATTCGCATACTATCTGTCCTAAGTAGTATTTGCAAGTAGAATTAGTATGTCCCAAATTGTAGTATGTTGAAAAGAGTATGCCAAAGGTTCCCGGATGGTTTACTGTTTCCGGTAAAAATGGGTGAAAAGTGTAAATAAACTACAAACATGATGGACGCACACGCAAGACCAACCGTCAAGTAGAAAGTCTTCGGTAAAGATGTTTGTATGACTGTTAATTAATATCTAGCCAACTGGAAGATATTTAAATTGCATTTTCCTTATTATATTTCATCAGCAACATCAATACTGAACTTATATCAAGCTATGTTTGGACATTAACGTCTGAATGCATAATTATCCAAAGAACTGAGATTTCTCTTCATTCATTCATTTTCTTTTCGGCTTAGTCCCTTTATTAATCCGGGGTCACCACAGCGGAATGATCCGCCAACTTATCTAGCACATGTTTTACCCAGCGGATGCCCTTCCAGCTGCAACCCATCTCTGAGAAACATCCATACACACTCATTCACACTCATATACTACGAACAATTTAGCCTTCCCAATTCACCTGTACCGCATGTCTTTGGACTGTGGGGGAAACCGGAGCACCCGGAGGAAACCCACGCGAACACGGGGAGAACATGCAAACTCCACACAGAAATGCCAACTGACCCAGTCGAGGCTCGAACCAGCGACCTTCTTGCTGTGAGGCGAAAGCACTACCTACTGTGCCACCACGTCCCCGCTGCTTCTCCAATATGGTATGAAAAAAAAATGTCAGAAATGTGGACGATGTGTGGATGATTGACAGGGCTCATCACTAAGCAAAACAACAATATGTTAACGTAAGTAGTATGTCCCAAAGCTTGCATGCAAAAAAAAAGTATATTGTTTTAGGGTGTAGTATAAGTTTGCGAGTTGGGATGCAACAACAGAGTTTGACACCTGTGCCCTTTACCCTAGCAGTATGATTTTAAAGTGTTTTAAATTACGAGAACACAGGGAATGTCCTCATAAACCACCTCAACATTGTAAGTCACAAATGTCACAAATTTGTGTTCTCATAAACCACTAAAACTAGTACACCCACACACAAAAGATATTTTGAAGAATGTTGGAATGAAGCAACATTGGAGCCTAATGATGGACCAATTAACCCCACTGAGACATTTTACAAAATAGATTATTGCCTTGGTTGGCAAGTAAGTGAGGCATAAATCACTATTAAGAACATTTCCTTTTAATGTTCTCTGCTGTTTTAATGATTTTCCCAACCTCATCCAAAATGCAGAATCTCTAAAAATAAGGGACAGCTGGGAAAAAATCCTACATGTATTCAATTTCCTTAACCCTTCTCTTGAAACAATGTCTGAGACTTTGTATTGCTGGTATTTCTTGTGATTGTTTACTCTTTTAATGATAAATTAATTCCTTATTTAAATATTACTTTAATAAAAACATCTGGTAAATGATGAATAATGAATATTATTTCATGTTTCACAAAACAGACAGATTTAAAGGGCAACTATCTCTACTAAAAGCTGGATTGCAGACAGAACCAAACAGAAATAGTTTCCATCTCATCTAAAAAGCACCTGAACAGGCATGAGATTAAAAACCACACTGTGTGTAATCCAACAAGACAATAGATCTCAACTCAGACATCAAATCATATAGAAGTGTCCATGGGGGGTGAAACTGAGTGAGAACATTTTTTTAACTCAGATCAAAGCTCTTCTAAGAAAGACATTTACAAATACAGCACTATCATTACAGGCATTTCTAAGTATCTAATGACACATGTATATCAAGGAGAGAGAGTTAGAAAAGAGAAAAGGTGATGAATGTGATGCTGTGTCTTATATTCCTTTACAAAATGTTCCTGGCAGCCCCTTTGTACTGTTTTGTTTGTACATTAAAGCACAAATGCTGTCAAAAACATACAAATCGATAAAAGCTTCCAGTCAAAAACAGGATTCAGTGTCAACAGAGTGTACAAAGTACATACGAGCACAGCCTATTTCAAAGCTAGAGGGCCTTTTAGTGCTTTTGATGCCTCCTTCAAAACAGTCATATTGCATCAGTAAGATTTTCCAAGCACGTTCTTTAATACAGTTGTTTTTATGCTGAATTGTTGCTCATGCTTGTCAAGAACATCAAAACAACCACGATGTGCTAAAAAAATTTAAATGTTTTCCCTTTGAGTTTTTGTTGACAAAATGATCCCGATAACACAAAGGATCTAAAAGCACTGTATTATGCACGCCATGCCAGTACACTGAAAACAATTATTCATTGGATTTACTACTGGTAGGTGGTTGCAAACTACTTAAATGGGCTGAATTTAAACAAACAAATAAATTTTAGTAATGGTCAACTTAATTTGTTTGTTTAAATTCAGCCCAGATACATTGTTTTTAACCACTTACCTCAAAAAAAAATGAAGTCAATCCAATGAATCATTTTTTGAGTGTATGTGGCAATGTCACTTTGTGAAAAAGCATGTGCATGTGGTCCTGTAACAGAGATTTTGTTATAAAAGCTGTGTATTAACATATTTTCTTACTTTAGGGAGATGAAAAGGTCTGTACTTAATTTAGATAAAAACCCATTATGCTAACTTGGTCATGTGAAGCATGTCTTTTCCTTTCCTGCATGCTGCCATATAGACAGTGTTAGCATTAGCCGTTCTGCTTTTTAGGTTAACGATTTCAGGTTTATCTTCAATAGAGTTCAGTATTACTTATACTATTGAAGAAAGTGTAATCGCTAACATGGAGACACCTCATCAATCGTGTGATGGCATTAAAGATATTTCACCTAAAAATGAAAATAATGCCATCATTTACTCATTACTTTCCTTTTTTTTATTCTGTGGAACACAAAAGACGATATTTTGAAGAATGTTGACAACCTGTAACCATTGACTTCCGTAATATTTGTTTTTCATACTATGGATGTCAATGGTTACAGGTTTCTGACACAAAAAACTGGTTTGAAACAAGTTCAGGATAAGTAAATGAAGGCAGAATTGTAATTTTTGTGTTTACTATCCCTTTAAGGTCAGTTTAGCATTCACAGTTTTACACTGCAAAAAATGTATTGTCAATTTGACTCAAAGTAAGTTATCTTACTTTAAAAATTTCGAAGAAAAATAAAAGATTTTTGTAGATTTTTTTACTTACCTTGACCTCATACCTAATATGTAGACATCAAAGAACAATTTAACTTGCTGAATCAATGGGCGTAATTTTATGTCTAAAATGCTTCCTTGTGTTCCCTTTGTTTCCATCACGTTCAACATCAGCCCCTATATACTCTATCACTATTCCCTATTAGGCCACTTGAACAAGTGAATGAAAACTACTGGGTGATTTCAGATACTGAGTGTCACTGTTGTGAAGGTTGTACTTGCTGTTTAATAATCATCATAAACTTAGTGAGCTAGAAGTTCGCGTAGTGAATATATCTTTAATAGATCAATTAATTAAAAAGAAAATAATTCCTGTATGATGTTACGTTGTACTTTGAACCGGCTGTTTGGCAAATGGATTTTGGAAAACTACACTAAATTAATTCGGCATGACCCTTACAGTTCATTTAAGCGTAATCTCAAAAAGTGCTGAGTGTACATTGGTTGTACACTCGTTTATGTGATGCATTGTGGGATTGAATGAGTGAACACAAGAACATCCACCTATACAGAGTGGGTGACGCAGTGGCGCAGTAGGTAGTGCTGTCGCCTCACAGCAAGAAGGTTGCCTCGGCTGGGTCAGTTGGCATTTCTGTGTGGAGTTTGCATGTTCTCCCTGCGTTCGGGTGGGTTTCCTTCGGGTGCTCCGGTTTCCCCCACAGTCCAAAGACATGCGGTCCAGGTGAATTGGGTAGGCTAAATTGTCCGTAGTGTATGAGAGTGTATGGATGTTTCCCAGAAATGGGTTGTGGCTGGAAGGGCATCCGCTGCGTAAAACAAATGCTGGATAAGTTGGCGGTTCATTCCGCTGTGGCGACCCCAGATTAATAAAGGGACTAAGCCAAAAAGAAAATGAATGAATGATATACAGGGTGGATGAAATGTAATTGGCAATATTTAATGACTATAGAATTTGCAGTATCACTAGAGTCAAAATCAAAACAGATGATAGTAAATAGGATTTCATATTTCTTGCCTCAGTAGCACAGGCATCGGCCATGAAAGGCATAATTAGAAATATTAACCTTATTTCCAATTTTTAAGTTATTTTAGCAGCTAGTTATTTTTCCCCCATCAACAGTTTCAGACACCATTAAAATGTCTGTCACCATAAATAGGGCTGTATTTAAGGAAACATGATTAATTTCGAACAGAGTCTGTGTTTTATGTTTTCCTGTGTTTTACTTGTCTTATTGCCACTCATTTTGTTTCCATGGTAACTGATTATGTGTCACACCTGGGTCTAATTGAGTTACTTGTCTCTTTAATTTAATGTTTTTAAATGAAACTTTAATTGCATTTAACGTTTTGTTTTTGTTCAGTTCTTTGACTTGATTATATTGGGTTGCATTGATTGTTCTGTGCTCTCTGCGACATAGTGTTCTTTTTAGTTTGGGTCTGATTGAGTAAAGATTGACTGCTGTGACAGATTGTGCAATACTGCAACAATATAGTACTCGTGACTTTGTAAATGAAATGCAGGAAATATTCAATACAATTTCTGTGAAAACCTTTCTTTCTTAATTGCACATTAGTGAGTTTCATGAGCTCATGCTTATCAAAGCACACATGACGGTTTGCCAAGGATGTAGATTACAGACATGTTGTAAATAATGTCCAGTTTCATTCACAGAGAGATTGTTTTACTATATAAGGCCTTAATGTATTGTCATGAGTATTAATTTAGTTTTGCTTCTATTGACCTAAATCTTCAATGCGGAAGTGCGCTCGTTTTTGCGATTGTTTTAGAACTTCCGATTCAGTTTCCTATGAGAGAAATGACTAGGAATAATAAATGGCAGAAAACGGTCAAACTACTTGCTCTACAAACAAGTGTTCGCATGACAATGCAGACAAAATAGAATAATATAATAGGAAAATATCAGTTTGCAACATCAAGAAGCAAAACAAGCTGTTTTAATGTCTAAAAATGAATGGAAGAGAATGAGACCGGAAGTCTCGAGCCAAAATAATTAAAATGGCTGTGTCCACTCGTACACGGACAATAAGGTTTTTTATGTAGATTTGACTCTCAAAGTGCTGGCTAAAAATCTTTAATATTCTACAGAAAAATAGTCATCTAAGATAGCTTGAGGGAGTACATTCATTTTTGGGTGAACTCTCTTAAAGCTTGATGAAATCCCCTTCCCCCAAGCAAGTCGGAAACTTCACCAACACCCATTTCTAAGTTAAATCAATCTTCATGTCACAAGCCATGACAATTGGCTTTCTACACTGGCAACCTTCTCCTGTCCATCAATCATTCGTTTCCACCTATGTTTCCTTTTTTTTGGCTCAACCATAAAAGTTCGAAGTGCAGCACATCTCCACCTCTAAGATTTTATATTGAAATGTCTTTTTTGAAATATAAGTTAAATACAGAGACTATATGACTGTAGCCCCTTTTTATGCCTTACTTTGATCGATACTTTGCCATGGATAAATCAAAACATACAGTACATGCATCCACTCAAAGAGAACATAATGGCCTCTGATTTACGAGGAAAAAGCTTCTTTAAATCACACATCTTAAGTGCTTTACTTAATTTTATAGAATGAACCTGAAAATGGAATTACATAAATGGTCTACTATATATCAAACATACAGTGAGTCATTTTTAAAGTCCGCAGCGGATGCACTTCCAGCCACAACCCAGAACTGGGAAACACCCATACACACTCATTCACACACTCATACACTACCAATTCAGTTTATTCAATTCACCTATAGTGCATGTCTTTGGACTGTGGGGAAAACCGGAGCATCCGGAGGAAACCCACATGAACATGCAAACACCACACAGAAATGCCAACTGACCCAGCCGGAGCTCGAACCAGCGACCTTCTTGCTTTGAGGCAACAGCGCTACCCACTGCGCCATTGTGTCGCCATTTTTGGTAATATTGATTAATATAAACTGCACATTATCCCAGTACTGGGTTGCGGCTTGAAGGGCATCCGCTGTGCAAAACATATGCCGGAATAGTTGGCAGTTCATTCTGTTGTGGCAACTCCTTAAAGAGTAGAACTAAGCCAAAGGAAAAAAAAAAAAAAAACGGATGAATTAACTGCACATATATAATGTCTTGCATATAGTTGCATGTAGCAAAACTGTTACACTGCTAATATGTACCTCTAATTTAGTTATATATTCAGAAATGTTAATGCAGAAATTGTATAGTCATGCATTATTCAAACTTGAAGTAAAACTAATATTGCAAAAATCTGAAAAAGTGATTAAGCATTAACTTGTGTCCATATGAATGAAATCAGCAGGTGTCTGCATACCTTCATTTAATAAACTCTCCAGCAGCTTAAATGCTATTGTTGAAGAACAATATATATTTAAATTAAATAAATTCCTTAAGTGCAGTCATCTAAATAAAAATGTTAGAAGATGGAAAAAGTTGACTTGTGCATCACTATGGCAACAACTTTTTTATAAATAGCCTTAAAATGTGTCCTGAACAAACTGACATTTCAGCTCTAGAAAAAAATGAATGGCATTGTTCTTTTAAAAGCAACTACTTTTCTTTGACTAATGCACTCACACTTATCAAAGCGCAAGGAAGGAGTGCATTCATTTTCATATCTGTAAAAAAACGCCTGCAAAGTGCTTCGTTTTAGTTCTTTGTTTATTGTAATTTTATTAAAATTATTTTTTAATTAAGCATTTGCTCTTTTGCACCTCTGCGACAAGTAGCTCGTATTAATTAGTTTGCACTTAGTTAGACTTGTAGTATTTTCCGCTGGACAATGCACGATAGGAATGATCTGTGAGAGACTGACGGAGAGTCTGTCTTACATCACATGTTCGTAAAATCGAGCGCGTAAAAGCGCAGCGCTCTGCCATTTACCACCAACTGTCCGTTTCAATAGAGCAGAGAGGAAGACCCTAGACCTGCCAGGTACGATGAATCCTCAACATTTTTACTTCTTTATTCATTTTAATTATTTGCAAATTATATAATCCGATAATGACACACCGCCAGAAAGTTTGCACTTTTATTTAAACTAAAAGTAAAACTGTAATTTAAATAAGTACATAATTTAAAGTGTATTTATTTAATGAGTAAACAAAAACATTGGATTCTGTGTAAAACGCAGCAATGCATGCACTTTTTCTATGTAATAAACTTTCATTTTCACCATTTTAAAAAGGCTTATTATGGATTTCAAAGACACGATGGACAATACAACAATGCAATCTTCATGCAACCTGACCAGTCCGGATTATAATCAGTCCAACTGCACCGTCCCTCCACCGTGGATGTTCCACCCCGACCTTTACATCTGGCTACCGGTGATTTACTCAATCATCTGCGCCGTGGGACTCACGGGCAACAGCGCCGTCATTTACGTGATCCTGAAGGCGCCTAAGATGAAAACCGTCACCAATTTATTCATTCTGAATTTGGCCATCGCCGACGACCTTTTCACACTAGTGCTGCCCATCAACATCGCCGAGCACCTGTTAAACTACTGGCCGTTTGGAGAGATTTTATGCAAAGTGATTCTGTCCATAGACCACTACAACATCTTCTCCAGCGTCTTCTTCTTGACCGTGATGAGCGTGGACCGGTATCTAGTCGTGGTGTCCACTCTGGGCTCCAAACGGATGCCCTACCGGACATACCGGTTGGCTAAGACGGTCAGTATGAGCGTTTGGGCTCTGGTCATTCTCGTCGTGATGCCCTTCACTGTTTTCGCCGGTGTTTACGTGAGTCCCGACGACGCGGAGAGCCGGAAAAGCTGCGTTTTGAGTTTCCCGAGTCCGGAGAGTTTCTGGTTCAAAGCCAGCCGGATTTACACGCTGGTCCTCGGGTTTGTCATCCCCGTCTCGACCATCTGCATCCTCTACACCGTGATGCTCTTCAGACTGAGACGGACGCGCCTCAGCTCAAACGGAAAGGCTCTGGACAAAGCTAAAAAGCGAGTCACGGTAATGGTCTTCATCGTGCTCGCCGTTTGCTTGTTCTGCTGGACTCCCTTTCACCTAAGCACGGTGGTCGCCCTCACTTCAGACTTGCCCACCACCCCGCTGGTTATAGGTATCTCTTATTTTATCACGGGACTGAGTTACGCCAACTCGTGTCTCAATCCGTTTCTTTACGCGTTCTTGGACGACAGTTTCAGAAGGGCGTTTAAGAAACTGCTGGAGTGCTGAAACCTTTTAAACTCCATCAAGATAGGGTCGATTGATGGACGTTTTGTTTGTAACTTAAAAGTCAGAACGCACTTTAAAAGTCACTTTAAAACAATTAGTTTTGTTTCTATCAGCTTAGATTTCAACAAAAACATCATCAGTAAGTCAATTAGAGTTTTGAACGGTGCCAAATGTAACTTTGGGATCACTTTGATTTTAGCACACTTATTTTTTATGTTTGAGTGTTTGTTTATTTTTTGTTTATTATATGACTAAGACATGTATAAACTTGTTTAAATTGTAAATATTTATATACACGGAGTTATGTGTAAATATATTGTATCAGCCTATGTATCTCCTGTACTATTGTTTTAAAATGTTTAGACCGCTACAGTTTTTAAAGTTAAACGGACGCATAAAATATGCTGATGTCTATCCTTGTGTTTTATGTTGGTGATTAATAAATGTGCATAAAAAGTGCACTGTTCAGTACGCTTAACCTATTTATTATGATGATTATTATTTTTATAAGTTACTAAATAGTTATGAAATGAAATGTAAATAATTAGAAATGGCATGCCCCTTCCCCTTTGGTTTGGTTTTTACAAGTGAACAAGTCTAAAGTTTTTTGTTCAGTAATATCAACCTACCACCAGAAGAGGGCAGGATGATGTCATGTTGTAATTGAAATAACCTTTATTAGACATTAACCCATTCAGTTAATTAGGAAGATACTTCAAGACATGTATTTACCCAAATACTAAACTTTTTTTTTTCTGTTTGTGTTCGTATATTTATTAAATACTTATAATTTTTTAGTATTTATATTATACTTTATTAAAAGCCTACTATATACTATTATTGTGGTATAATAGCATAAACATTGAATTCATTATTTCAATGATTCAATTCATTTTCAGTGACAAATTTGTGAACATATGTATTATAATTATTTTTTATTATTCTGTTAAAATACTCTTTTCTATTTGTTTTTACACAGGTATTTATTCCTGCAATGCAAAGCTGAAATTCCATTGTACATAGCCTTAAAATTTGTGTTAAATGCCACATGATCTTTGCTAATGTCATTTAAATCTTTATATATAATTTTATTCAACTAAATTGACCAACATTTACAGTAAAGACATTATTAAGGTTATAAAAGAGACGTTATTTGAAAAAATAATTGATTTATTATAATATTTCTCAGTTTACGCAAAAAACAGGAAGCAGGAAAAGAACCATTATTAACAACTGAGCAAATAGACCTAATAGAGCAAGACTTGAGTAATAATGCTGACAAATCCAGCTCTGGATCACAGGAATAATTTATCTTTCAGAAAATATTAAGTTATTCTGAACTGAAAAAATATTTCACAATGTTAGTGTATTAACAGAATTTCTGATCAAATATATAAACAAATCTTTGTTTTCAAACTTGCATGTTGAAAATGATCATATACCATTTATTAAATTTTTTTTAACAAAATTCAGCTGCTTTTAGGTTGAAAGCATACCGTGTAATCTACTGATTTATTTTAAATTAGCTTCAGTTTATCAGCAGAATAAAAGCAGACCAAATAGTCATTTCAGAAATCTCGAAGATATGTGAAATGGCCTTTCTTTCTCTGACATATAGATTGCTTTAATGAGCATGCTTTGTGTAATCATCGTGACTCATTTGAGTTTTTGAGCGTGTTGCAATTTCCCTCTGTTCTCGTTTTCTTAAAGCCATAATGATCGTCGTGTTGTATGCAGAACTCTTAAGGACGTGCTTTTATTGAGCATTCAGGTCACCGGTATTGTGAATTTCATTATCTCAGACTTTCTAAGTGTTTCTATTAGCCATTACTCCTCATTGAATTGCACTGGAGGAGATTTAATCGCAGATTAACGATGATTCTGATACACAGGGGCAACATTGTGTTCTTCTAATCGCACACAAAATCTTATTTCAGAGGGAAGGATGTTTGTTTGTTTCTTTTTGAACCCAAATACCTTTTTTTTGGTCTCAGATAGACATTCAGTCAGGTCCATAAAATTTGGCACATTGACACAATTCTAACATTTTCAGCTTTATACGCCAACACAATGGATTTAACTGCAGACTGTCAGCTTTAATTTAAGGATATTTACATCCAAATCAGATGAACGGTGTAGGAATTACAGCAGTTTGCATATGTGCCTTATGATTATTCTGTCCCATTACTTTTAGTCCCTTAACAAGTGGGAGGCACATATGCAAATTGTTGTAATTCCTACAGCATTCACCTGATTTGGATGGAAATACCCTCAATCTAAAGCTGACAGTCTGCAGTTAAAGCACATATTGCTTTATTTCAAATCCATTGTGTTGATGTATAGAGCCAAAAATGTTAGAAATTGTGTTGAACTCCCAATATTTATGGACCTGACTGTATATTGTATATGTGGTTTAGGAGGACTCTTCATAAAAACACTTATTATATGGTCTAACCTAACCCTACCCTTAAACCTAAATTTAAAAAAAGATCACATTAAAGTTTGATTGAGCATTTTGAATTATGAAAACACAAGCCATGTCCTCATAAACCACCTTAATGGAGTATCAACCAGTGTCATTATAAAATTATCATACCCATGACATGATATACAATTAAGTGTCATTGTAAACAACATAAACTTGTACGCACACTATCAAAAAATGAAGTTTGCTGTTTGTCCAAATCTACTTATTTAAAACGAGTTGAAACAACACAGTTCAAGTTCATTTGTCAAAAACTATTAAGTTAACTTAATTATTTCATTAATTATTTTATCAATGCAAATTGATTGTGTGGAACCCATCATGTTTTATAGTGCACACACACTTGTACAGCTATCTTTATAAGGACTTCCCATAGGCAAAATTGTTTTTATACTGTACATACTGTATATGTTATCTCCCTACACCTAAACCCAACCCTCTCAGGAAATAATCTGCATTTTTACATTTTAAAAATACTTAATTCTATGTGATTTATGAGCCATTTTCCTCATGGTGACAAGGTCAAAATTTACTAGCATTGCTAGACTTGTGGGGACATTTTGTCTTCAGGAATACAAGACACACACACATACATACTGTCTTAGCAAGGAAAAGGAATTCCAATGAATAATCCACATTGTCCATTTCACATTACTCGTTTTTATACCTTTTGTTCCTCTCCAACCTGTCATCACATTGCCTCTCGCCTGTCACCGCTATCTTTTCTATAGTTCCTCTCCATTGGTTCATTTTTCCTGAGTCTATACCAACCTCCGCTGTATTGTGAGTGCAGGTCCACAATTGATTGCCTCACATTTCAGTGAGTGTTCTCCACCGGGAAACAAAATATCCCCTCATTTATCTCCACCGCAAGCTGCAGTGGCGCTCGGCGAGTGAGCAGTCGCCTTATAAACACCCTGTAGCCCAAAGCACAACATCACTATAAATATTCGCCTGCTTCACTTCTCTCTCTCTCTCTTTCCCTCTCTGCCTGTCATACTGCATCACCAGCAGCCATGAGTAAAGGCTTTCACTGTAAATAAGATGGCAGCGGCAGAGGCATTGTAAATTGTCTTCTCAAGGTTAAGTCTGAGTGCTTTATCTAGATCTGTTCATTGTATACTGTGCAGATGTAAGGAGAAACTCTTGAAGTGTAACACTCTAAAGAATACTATGTTGTTTTAAGACATTCGAGGTCACAAATATGGTCACGGCCAAATGTTGGGTTACAATTTTGTGGTAATACTTTCATTTGTGGATCAGTTCTCACTATTATATGGTTCTTTGTAACCTATTACTAGCATATGTGACACTGGACCATAAAGTCATAAGTGTGTATAACTTGAAAATGGAAATTTGAGATTTATATATGACCTGAAAGCTGGTAGCTGTGTAATATTTGGCTGTGACACAACTGTTAAAAATCTGGTATCTGAGGGTTCAAAATATATAAATACAGAAAAAATTGCATTTAAAGCTGTCCAAATGAAATGCTTATCAATACACATTACTAATCAAAGTTTTTCACATATTTACAGTAGGAAATTTACAAAATACCCTTATGGAACATGATCTTTTGTAATAAATTTTAGCATAAAAGAAAATCAATTATTTTGACCCATACAATGTAGTTTTAACAATATTAGGTACACCTCACTAGTGCTGGGTTGGACCCGCTTTTGCCTTCAGAACTGCCTTCGTGGCATAGATTCAACAAGGTACTGGATATATTCCTCAGAGATTTTGGTCCATATTGACATGATAGCATGACACAGTTGCTGAGGATTTGTCGGCTGCATATCCATGATGTGTGAAGGATTCAGATTTCTACTATCCCATCCGGTCCCATCCATCTCAGCGTGGATGTTTACCCTTTCCTCATCATCCTATTTCTCATTATTTTCATTAAAGATAAAAAATTGATTATTTGAATGAGTATTTAACTTTGCATTGATTTCAACTAATGAATAAGTTAAATACTCTGCTTTATGTAAGAATGTTCAGTGCATTGCCTGTCTCTTTGAAACTATTTTCAGGAGCCACCAAACTAGGTCAGAGTTCACGGAGACCTTAAGTGGAAATGAATGGCTGAGGACTGGAAACAACTTCTATTGTTTGTATTGTTATTTCTATGAGTTAATTCTATGCAAAATGTCTTAAGTGATTTTGCTATTTTTACGGTTAATTCTTTTAAATTGATTTTACTTTTTATTCAAGATAGACTTGGTGTAGTGAGAATTTAAGTGTGTGTGCTCTATTTGATTGTAGATACTTTTAACAGGTCTGAAGTCAGCTCTAAACAGTCGAGTGGATGTCTGACATTTATGCTTTAGATATTGTTCAGAATTGCACGCACGCACCCACGTGGAAATTTTCTAAGTCTATCTGTGTTTTAACCAATCAGGTTAGAACACCAATATGTATGACGCAGTTAATGACATTGTGTAAAGAGTTTAATTGCTGCATTGTTGTATTGTAAGGCAGAGCGGCCTAGGAACTCATTGCGAGTGTTGAAGCTGGCTTCTGCTGATGAAACTGCAAACTTGCTTCAGTAAACTTTATTTATTTAATTGAATCTATGACTGCGGCTCTTCTTCATCTGACAGACTGGTCATTGTTTGGGTTAAAACTGTATAATACCCCTACATGTGAATCTCTCATTCCACCACATCCCAATAGTGCTCTATTGGATTGAGTTCAGGTGTCTGTGGAGTACATTTGAGTACAGTAAACTCATTGTCATGTTCAAGAAACCAGTCTGAGATGATTTGCGCTTTATGACATGGCGCATTTCCCATTCTTAGCTGACAGGAATGGCACCCAGTGTGGTCTTCTGCTGCTGTAGCCCATCCGCCTAAAGGTTCGAAGTGTTGTACGATTAAAGATGCTCTTTTACATGCCGGTTGAAACGATTGGTTATATGAGTTGCCTTTCTATCAGCTTGAACCAGTCTGGTCATTCTCCTCTGACCTCTGGCATAAACAAGGCATTTGCGCCCACAGAACTGCCGCTCACTGGATATTTTTTTTTTTTTTCGGTTAAAATAATTATTTATTATTTTCTGACAATTCTCTGTAAACTCTAGAGTTGGTTGTGTGTGAAAATCCCAGTAAATCAGCAGTTTCTGAAACACTCAGACCAGCCCGTCTTTCACCAACAACCATGCCATGTTCAAAGTCAATTAAATCACCTTTCCTCCCGATTCTAATGCTCGGTTTGAACTGCTGCAGATTGTCTTGGCCATGTATACATGCCTAAATGCATTGAGTTGCTGCCATGTTGCGTTAGTTGTACAGATGTCGCAGTTGGTTTATTGTACCTAATAAAGTGGCTGGTGAGTGTATAAGACTTAATGTGGGTCACATATGACTGTTTATTATCAAAACAAATATTGGTTGATAAATAAAACAGATTTTATTCCTACCCAACACCCTTTCTAACTATTAATAAGCAGCAAATTAGAAGTTCATGGAAGCAAAATATGTTGTTATTTAATAGTGAGAATTGGTCGTGACCAAATATGGTATAAAAAATTTTAACCCAACAGCTGAGTTGGTCCATATTTGACACACAGTTGGGTTGGTTTTTTAAATATGCATTGTGATTTTATTACGTGTTATATTTCTGTGCGTTTTTAATTGTTTCAGTGCCTCCAACGGAAGGCACATGGGTAGCCTGATGGCCTCTAACTGCATTATGCTCCACATAATTTTGATTATAATATCTCTGTCTTAGTCACTGCTGCATCTCAGTGTTTGACCATATTAGGCTGTCCGCCTACATTTTTCAAACATCCATGTGCCTAAACAGTCATACGATATATTTCACTTGTGATCTGGAGGGCAGCATGACAAAAAATTACGGTTGAGAGACTTGCATAATGGCCTTTAGCAGAGGGCTGTTTCTCTTTGTAGAAAGCAATAAACACTTTATACATGCCCCGTTTAGGCTGCGACAATAGCTGTTAGCATTCATTGTGATGCAGAAGACACAGCTCTTCTTCTAGATCAGATTAAATTGGATGGTTTTTTTTCCCAAAATGGTGGGTTCTGTCAAGGACATTGAGCTTAACTTGCAAAAACTGGGAATTTTCTATTTATATTCAGGACATTGAAGGGTCATAAAATTATTCAATTATTGTAATGCCCTTTTGGCTGAATGCCTCAGTGTCTTGATAGATAGAATGAAGCTTATTTAAAACACTGCAGACTGAATGGTCTAATCACTCAGTATTATCACTATCTATTATTACCAGATATGAAGGTGAAAAGCTGCATTGTAAGTAATGATAATGATGATCTCTTTTTGTAGGATTTCAAATAGATTTCTTATCTTCTTGCCTTTTATTTAATTTTATACAGACAGAGATTCTTGAGATTAGTCATTTATCTCAAAACAAATATTTTGTGATATGATTAAATCTTTATTTTTATAATACTTTTACTGATAATTGTTCAACGATTGTGCAAATAAAATGATGATTTTTATTCTTTGATTGATCATTTTAACACTTACTAATGATATAAATCAAATATTTAGTGAAATGAGTTATTAATTATTGATATATATTCTTTAAAACATTTTATTTAGATTTTAAATTATATATATATATATTCCCATTCATCTATTTCTTCATCTCTCCATTCCTCTATTTTTACACCTATTCCCTTCACCTCGCCATCTTTTCATTGTATTGTATAGTCTTTGTTAAAAATCAAATAATTTTATTATTTAATTTTTACTCCTTTTACATCAAACATTTCTTTTGTACCTAGCTTGGATATCTCCATGTTTGTTCCACCAGAGTAATTTATCAAGGACTGAAAAGTGCAGGCAGCAACCAACCAGCCCTGGAGCTAAACTTGTCCACACAGGCGCGAGCGCGCGCACACACTTACTTGCTGACGCGCACGCGCAATGTTTGATTACTGTAACGACCTAATGTGCGCCAAGTGAACGGCGGACAGACACTACGGTGAAGAGGCTCGTCTCGCTAAACATGAAAGCGCCGGTAAGAATTTCATCTTTCTCGGTTTAAGATGGACCCGTTTCTCAGCCAATTCACCGGACAGCGTCACATACTTTAAGCTGAAGTGAGTACTTTAAACTACAATTCCCTCAGAGAGCGTATAAAGATTATAAGGCGTCGTTTAACTGCAGTTTATCCACTTGCTTGTTATTAGACATGTACAAGTTTTATTAGTGTTTTATCTTCTCCTCCACAGTTGTAGACACACGATGGAGTTGGTCGAGTTGTCTTACGTACAACAGATGTTCAACGACTCGCGTTTTCAGGGGAATTTAAGTGCACTAGATGAAGTGGACGAGCCTTTACCTAGAAGCGCAAAGATCACCATCGTTGCTGTCTACTTGATAGTGTGCGTGGTGGGGCTCGTGGGGAACTGTCTGGTCATGTATGTAATTATCAGGTGAGATGAAGTGTTCGAGTCAAGCATGTTAATTGTGTGTGTACTTGTCTATAGGGAGAACTCAATGGTGAAACTGGTGGAGAACCAGTTTAAAGCAGTGTCAAACACATGTGAGGACTTAGAATAAGATTGTAACACACACATACACACACACACATATATATATATATATATATATATAGTGGGTAAAATAAGTATTAAACATGTCACCATTTTTCTCAGAAAACATATTTCTAAAGGTGCTGTTGACTTGAAATGTTCACCAGATGGTTTCTTTGGTAATGACCAAAGAAATTCATATATGCAAATAAAAATAAATGACACAGGGAAAAAGTATTGAACACATGAAGAAAGGGAGGTGTAGAGATTGGATAGACAAGACTCACAGAACCATCAAGATTTTCACACTCTGTTGAAGTCTGTGAAAAGCCCGCACCTGAGCAACTCATGTGACTTCATTCTCCATATGAGAGGCATTCTTTAAGCATTCAGTAGTTTAGCACTTTGCTCTTTGTGTCTTTTCATTGTTGGTACACATAACTATTTTTTTCGGATATTTTTTGTTTAATTTTATTTTTCTGTTTGTATTGTTTGGGTTTTTACCTGGTTCAAATCCATGTCAACAGCTCCTTAAGAAATATTATTCCCTGGAAAAAGCTCGATGTGTTCAATACTTATTTCCTCCACTCTATAGTTTTTATGGATGTCAATGACTACCAGGTTCCAACATTCTTCCAAAACATTTTCACTTTTGGGAGGGTAAATGATCCCTTTAACCCGCAGTGCCTGATATATAAAACAATAGCAAGTAAAATCTAATCTCTTGTCTAGTATGTTACTAGAAACATCTTGCTTCATTGACCTATATAGTATGAACTGTGAGAGTATGAAGCTTACAGCTGAGAAGGGAAAAAACACTTCACATTTTATTCAGTGTCACAAATATGCAATTTTGTTCAGAATATATTCATTCATTCATTCATTTTCTTGTCGGCTTTGTCCCTTGCGGGGTCGCCACAGCGGAATGAACCGCCAACTTATCCAGCACGATTTTACGCAGCGGATGCCCTTCCAGCCGCAAACCCATCTCTGGGAACTTCCACACACACACATTCACACTCATACACTATGGACAATTTAGCTTACCCAATTCATCTGTACTGCATGCCTTTGGACTGTGGGGGAAACCGGAGCACCCGGAGGAAACCCACGCGAACCCAGGGAGAACATGCAAACTCCACACAGAAACGTCAACTGACCCAGCCCAGCCGAGGTTCGAACCTGCGACCCAGCGACGTTCTTGCTGTGAGGCAACAGCACTACCTACTGCGCCACTGGGTTGCCCAGAATATATTTATTATTATAATTATTAGAAGCTGTTATTAATTTACCCAAATTTTAAGATAAAATTCAGAATTTTAGGAGAGATTTTTGTATCAGCAAAAAACAGGATAATAAAATACAAATGCATATGACTTTATATCCCCAATTATATGTCTTTGTAAGATGATATTTGCATTTAAATACTTTTAGTTTTGTGATCAGTGTTTTGCAGTTGTAGTTCAAAGCATATTTAATTTTACAATAGTGAATGATGGGCAAATAAAAGATTATTAAAATCGTGTTTTATCGTAGTTTATATATTTAAACATAGTAAAACAGGAAAAAGCCACGAGGAGGATTGTGAATACTTTTCTTTTTTTCAGCATAGTTTTAATCACATTGAAAGACAGCTGGCTTTAATCAGGATGTTTTGTTTCAGGTTTGGATTTTCAGAACTGAATTTGTTTGAAAGTTTTCTTGAATAGAAATATCTTAAATATAGACAGAAATTCCCTTGAACAAACAACATATAAAATAATATGCAATCTATTTTTATAATTTGATTGGAAATGAAAATATGTTTAAAAAGTGTTAAAAAGTGTTTTCTCACTCTTTTTAAAACTTTTGCTATGCTAACTGTACTCAAATAAACTTATTTAGTTTTCACCGTAACTGAACATTAATAAGATTAAGAGCAATCAAGTATCATCAAGTATCAGCACAATGCATATTTTATCATGCAATTAATAAAATCATAATTTTTTATTAGTTGGTCAACTTTTTAGTGAAGATTTTTTTAAGATTGTGTAGATAATCCAACTGATTTATGTTTTATTCTATCTTTTATATTCAAAAATATAACTTGAATAATATTTCAAATAGCTGATTAATCATATAAATACATATTTTTATATGATTGATTGATTATTAATTGATATTCATAAATATATTTTAAATACTTTTAAAAAATGTAATATCATTAAGATTAATAATTTATGTCAGAGGGGCAGCATGGTGGCGCGGTGGGTAGCACAATCGCCTCACAGCAAGAAGGTTCCTCTGGGTTCTCCGGTTTCCCCCACAATCCAAAGACTTGTGGTATAGGTGAATTGGGTAAGCTAAATTGTCCGTAGTGAATGAGTGTGTATGGATGTTTCCCAGTGATGGGTTGCAGCTGGATAAGTTGGCAGTTCATTCCGCTGTGGCGACTCCAGATTAGTAAAGGTACTAAGCCGAAAATAAAATGAATGAATTTATGTCAGAAAAGAAATAAAATATTTTGTGATATTAAATGTCATGACATGCAATATAATTCGTTGGGGTTGTTATGCATCGGTCAAAGTAATCAACTCCTACCCAAGAGTTAAAACTGTACATTATCACAGTAAAATATTTGCTCTACCCCACACTATTTTCTTCTTTCTGTTGCTTGCTCATCCATCGTAGCAGTTGTCCTGCCAGCGTTGTGTCACACGCCTGCTTGTTCATTACATTGCTAGATAAACATTTGGTTCTTGTCCAAACCTCCCTGGCGTGAAACAGCTGTAGATGGAGGCCAAGACACAGCTTTTCCATCAGCACAGAAAGAATTCACATTAACAGAAGGCACAATGAGGGTTACAATCATTAAACGCTTTTAGCCCTTGCCGAGCTTTAATTTATGCAGGGAATTAAGTTTTATTGCGGAGAGAAAATGCATGTGATTTACCCACTCGCACTTTTCGCCCGCTTGTATGCTTTAACATTACAAGCACAGCCATGTAGTCATTTTGTCTCGCCCTATATTGTTGAAGGTATAATTATGAAGGAATGTCACGCTGATCGAATGTTCAAGGAAAAGTGCCTCATAATTAGGAGTCAGAAATAGATTTGCTGCATCATCTCATGCTTTAAGGATAAAAGCTGCTTCTTTAGAGGTAGTTTGTTCACGCTTTTTGTGTTTATATATGAAGGAAAGGCAATGCATTGTTGTCTTTATGCTCTGTTATGTGTGCATTCATGCATTCGCGTATATTGTCATTACTCAAGACATGCTCATATATAGTCCTTTGGGCCTATTTTAAAACCTGTTGCTAGGCTGGTTACTAAGCAGCGCCTGCCATTTCTTTACTCAGATCGCAGCATGTTGTCTGTCTACCTCTAGAGGATTTTGAACAATTTCACCACATCACTGTGACTGTCGCTTTGTGGATATGAAGAAAGAATTGTTTATTTCATTACTTTTAGACTGAGTGTTTGAAGGTTGGAATGACTGCGTGGTGATGCAGATAAAACATTCGTTGTTATAAAACTTGATGAAGATCCATCACTAGTTATTGTCATTTGCTTTCTTGCTCGTCCTTGTTGTAGTCAATAAGTCATGTCATCTAGCAGGACATTTCAAACTATGGCAGAGGATCAATATATGATAATAGTGTTCTCAGGTTAAAAGGGGCTTTGCAGGAGTTACTAATAGTCAAAAAGCTAATGCATTATGCACGTAGCATTATTTTCAACATAATAATAAACAGATTTTAATGTTTAGATAATAAATAATTGTGTTGTATTGTATACAATAAGTTAAAAAGGTATATGCATGTGTACGTATATGTATACATGTACATTGTGACATTTATATTAATAACTGATGAATAAACAGCTGTATACAGTGCTCAGCATAATTAAGTACACCCTATTTTGAAAATGAATGTTTTTATCAATTTTTCAGTGAATATAGGCAATGTATTTTGGTGCGTTTAAACAAAACACATTTATTAAACAGATATATTTATTAAAAGAATATTTTAAGTCACCAAACATATTTAGAAATTGAAAGATAATACAATTAAATTCAAGCTAAATATTGCAAAAAAAATTACAACCTAAAAAAATTTCAACAAAATCTTTCATTTTTTTGCTTCTTTAATTTTTTTTCCTCTTTTTAAAATTTGCATTTAATATTTTTCTGTTACATATAAATGTGGGTGTGCTAGCTTTTGGACCGTTATCGTAAGTTATTTTGTAAGATAAGCTCTAGATTAGGCTTCAGTACTGATTAATCTAATGTATATGCACAAATATAATGTTGTATAGCTTCCTATTAAAAATATGAATTTAAAAGAGAGATTTGTAAAAGGTGTAATTATATATGCTGAACACTGTACCATTATTAGCCCTCTTGTGAAATTTGAACTCTTTTATATCCCAAGAAATGTTGAACAGAGCAATGAATATTTTTTCAATATGTTCTATTATTTTTGTTATTATGTAGAACGTCTTTTTTTTTTTTTTGGGCTGGAAGGAAAGTTTTTTATTTTTACAAATGTTTTAAAGGTCAGTCTTATTTTTATCTGTTAGCTACAGAACATACCACTGCTGTCTAGTAACATACCTAATTATATATACAGTGCTCAGCATAAATGAGTAACCCCTTACAGATCTCTCTTTTAAATTAATATTTTATAAAGAATAATTTACAGTAATATATTTGTTTATATACATAAGATTAGTCAGCAAAAAAGCCAAAACTGGAACTAATCTAACAAAAAATAAATTAAGATAACAGTCCAAAAATCTGTCCACCCAAATTAATTTGTTGTGGTAAAATATTTAATAAAATAGGAAAAATCAAGAGAAACATTTTTGTAGTTTGAATTTAAAAGAATTTCGGAATCACTTTGATAGTCCCTTTACCACATTTTGTTGAATTTAAGTTACATTGCATCTACATGCCAACTAATTCTCATTAGATTATAAGTTCACTGTTAGGTTGGGGTTATTGTTAGTGTAAGTTGACATGTACTTGCAAAGGTGCTTATAGTCATTTATGTCTGTTGAAGGAGCAGAAATGTTGAAGGAGCAATATCAACAGATATTAAGCAGACAGTCTACTAATACTGAAATAAGAAGTAAGAGGCATGTAGTTGCAATGCAACTTTTAGTGAACAAAATGTGCAATAGGGACCATCAAAATAAAGTGTTACCTAATTTTCTTGATAAAATATATAAATAACTATTACTCAGACAATAAATGACTACATTTTCATTTAAATTTTCCATGGAAAGGTAAATTTACATGGACATTTTATAAACAAAATGTACACTAATATTTTTATAATATAAATAGTAAATTCAGAGAAACTTTCAATTTTCAAGTGGTCTTTTATATTTTTTCTCAGCTCACTCACAGTTGAGGGCGAAATTATTAGCCCTCCTGAGAGATACTTATTCTATTTCAAATATTTCTCAAGGGGTATTTAATGGAGCAAGCAAATTTTCAGTGTTTCCTATAATATTTTTTCTGGAGAAAGTCTTATTAGTTTTATTTCGGCTAGAATAAAAGCTTTTACATTTTTTAAAACCATTTTAATGTCAACATTGTTAGCCCCCTTAAGCAATATTTTTTTCTGATTGTCTACAGAACAAACCACTGTTAAACAATGACTTGACTAAGTACCCTAACCTGCCTAATTAACCTAAATAAGCCTTTAAGTGTCACTTTAAGCTTAATACTAGTGTCTTGAAAAATATCTAGTCATATATTATGTACTGCACTCAAAAAATATTTTGTTTTGCTCGTTCAAACTACTTATATAAAAATAGGCTGAAACAACACAATTCTTGAGATTTCATTGTGACAACTTAATTTTTTTATGTTCAATCCACATAAGTTTGTTAAAAGTGTTAAGTTAACTTAATTTGTGTTGGGACAACATGAATGAATTGTGTGGAACTAATTAGGAGGGCTAATAATTCTGACTTCAACTGTATATTTCTATATTCTCATATACTGTAACTCACAGTATTTTTGCTTTACAAAGTATCTTGAACAGTTATATTTACGCCTGCCGCAGGTACACAAAGATGAAAACGGCCACCAACATTTACATCTTTAACCTGGCTTTGGCTGATGCACTGGTTCTGGCCACTCTTCCTTTCCAAGGCACTGATGTCATCCTAGGTTTCTGGCCCTTCGGTCTGGCCCTGTGCAAGGCTGTGGTAGCCATTGACTATTACAACATGTTCACAAGTGTCTTCACCTTGACCGTAATGAGTGTGGATCGCTACATAGCCGTCTGCCACCCTGTGCGCTCGCTGACAGTTCGGACCCCACTCCGGGCCAAGCTGATCAATGTGGCGGTGTGGGTGCTAGCATCGGCTGTAGGACTGCCTGCTATGATCATGGGTCAGGTGGAGAAGGACGATCACGATGGTCTGGTCCTATTTTTTCATGTTGTTCTGTGTTACCTTCCATTTTGAGGCATGTTTGCTCATCGTGTCCTGATTTTTTTTCCTCTCTTTTTTTGTCATGCTGTTGTTGGTGGTGTTTTTAGTACACATTGGTTATTTTGACTGTTTCGGTTGTGCCTGAAATTATTTTTGACATTTTATTGTGGATTAAAGGTGCACTAAGTGTTTTTTAAAACAACCTTCCAAGGAAAATGGACATTTTTGTTCTAAGTAATTTTTATTTAAAATATGAAAGCAAAGTCCACAAAAATGCACTAGAAGAATCACATCAACCAAAATTGGCATTTCAAAAAGATGTCCACCTATAAAATAAAAGCTCATTATTTAATAACACATGACCATTAAAATGTGTATCTAACTTTAATTCATTAGCCTTAAGAAAATGTTAATTTAGAAGAAAAAAATTCTTATGCAAGTAAACGGGGCTCAATGTATTTCCCAAGACAAATAAGGATCTGTTGCAGTGGAATGAAAAGTGATTTTGAAAATCAAATAAAAATTAAAATACTTTTTAAACTTGAATTCTTACGTAGGGCCAGATCTGAAATTCTCATCTTTGGGTGAATTATTCCTTTTATAAAAATATTAAATGTGTAAGAATTCAAGCAAAACTTTGTATACAAAAACAACAATCACTTTGTAAAATGCATAAAAACTATTCAGAAAGAATGTTAATTCAATTAATGATGATAAGTCAGTATATTTCTATTTCAAATAAATATTGTATCAGGTTTTCCATCAAAATATTAATATTAATAAATGCTGCCTAGGTTAGCATTTATCAAGAACAATAAGTAGAAATGCAATAATAAGCGATGAAATGATGCATCGGCTGATACATTTAAAGATATCTGCATAAAAGGCCGATACTGATGTTTAATAATTACATGCATGTCCTATGAATAATCTCACAAAAAACCTTTTTTTCATAAAAATCAATAAATACTTGCATATATATATATATATATATATATATATATATATATATATATATATATATATATATATATATATATATATATATATATATATATATATATATATATACAAATAGCAAAAGCACTGGTTTTATTTGTGAAGTTTATTTGCTAAATATGTTCCATTAATTGTCAAGTAAAAGTTTATAATGTAACAAATGTTTATTTTTAAAAAAAATATTGGACAGTTAATCCAATCCATATTCAGTAAAATTATTTTATTGGAGAGAAAAAAATCTAGTACTGTATGCAATTGACCAAAATTGGTATCGGAATTGGTCGAAGTTTATTTATGAACTAATTTCGTGAGGACACATGATACCATGGCTGGTCCTGCATTAGCTAATGCATGATTCACCAATCAAATGATTCCTAACTCACTAAAAATAACCAGAGTTTCTTACTTCAGTTATCGTCGCCTTGAAGAATCTCCCCTTCCACTCCTACTCCTTCACTTTTCCCTTTATAGGGTGGCATGGTGGCTCAGTGGTTAGAACTGTTGCCTCACAACAAGAACGTCACTGGTTCAGGTCCTTAACAGGCCAGTTGGCGTTTCTGTGCGGAGTTTGCGTAATCTCCCAGTGCTCGCGTGGCTTTCCCCGTGTCCTCCTGTTTCCTCCCGCAGTCCAAAGACATAAGTGAATTGATCAATCTAATTTGGCACTACAGTCGTGCTCTTAACCAGCAGTATAGCTCTGCAATTTCTAATTTGTCATTAGCCCTAAATAAGGGGGTAGTTCTCGAGACCTACCTGGACAGCATGCCAAACTCGCTTTATAATCAATCATCAGCTAAGTGTGAATTCTTGAAAATTATTTTTGTTTGTTGCCATTGTGTCAAAAAGAATCCTTGTGGTACATCCCTATCAATAATAATTTAAACTAAATAAACAATGTACACCTTCAAACCTTAATAATCAATTTGTTGAAAGTCCAGTTTCGAAGAACTTTCTAAGCAGAACAACATACATTTGTGCACTTTTAAATCACAGCCTCTTGTGTTCCCTTCAAAGCAGTCTCCATTTCATCACTCATCACGATTCATCGTATATCACAGCCACTACTTGAAATCCCCTTTTTTAATGCCTTTATTTTCATGCAGGTGCCGAGTGCATGGTGAGCCTGCCTGAACCAAGAAAGCACTGGGATCGTGTGTTCATGATGTGTGTGTTCCTCTTCTCTTTCTTGATCCCTGTGCTGATCATAAGCATCTGCTACGGCCTGATGGTGCGTCGTCTGCGAAGTGTCCGTCTCCTGTCTGGCTCACGGGAAAAAGACCGCAATCTGAGGAGAATCACCTATATGGTATTGTCGGTGGTGGCCGCTTTTGTGTTTTGCTGGATGCCAGTGCAGGTCTTGGCTTTGATTCAAGCTCTGGGTCATGTGGAACTCGGGGCCAGTCAGTCCTCAATGGCAGCCATGCATTTCTGCATTGCTTTGGGTTACGCAAACAGCTGTTTAAACCCCGTTCTCTATGCCTTCCTGGATGAAAACTTCAAGCGCTGTTTCCATGAGTTTTGTATCCCGGCCAATTCCGATCTCTTTCTAGAAGAGCAGCGTAAGAGGTCATTGAGGCAGGGGAGAGAATGTGCTGAGCTGGAGGAAAAGGAGGTGGTGGTTTATCATTGCGCCGCTCCAGTGTGTGCCGATTAGAGCTTTTAGAATTGCCAATGTTCTTGTATGGTAACGTCTGGACTCGTAAGGAAAGCTACCACTAGTAAATGCATGTTGTTCTGGTTAAAAGTTACCAGATGAGAATAACTCAGACTTATTATGAAAATGTAGCCTTATATACATTTTTGGAGAGCGCCAAATACATCCCAGGAGGTACGTTTTTTGATGTTTTTGTATTCGTGAATCCACCAAATGCTGCTGTGTACGTTTTTTGAGATCTCAAATTTCTCCTGCGAGTGCCATTTATGCCTGCTCTTTTCACGTAAATCCACCAGAAGTCATTGTCGACTGACTGACTGACTGACTGACTGACTGACTGACTGACTGACTGACTGACTGACAGACTGACCGACCGACCGACCCTCCCACCCACCTGCTTTTCTAAACCCAACCGAAAGGGTTTTAAAAAAAGCACCAACTGACCAGCGCCCACCCACTTCCCTACACCCTAAACTGACAGTCTTTTGGAAAGCAATCCAGAAAAAGATTTTTACCACATTTTCAGATTTTACCACATTATCACCCTGTTATTTACTTGTTTGTTTTATTTTTTGGCTTTTGTTTTTGTCTTACCTGCTTTCTTGAACCGTTTTTGGCCTGACTCGAACTTCGTTGTCGCAGTCAACTCCTCTCTGCATTTCAAGTCTGTTAATACACGATCCACTGGACAAACTGGTAACAGCGGGAAAGCCGTCCATATGGAGGTAAGCAGTCAGCTGTTAGCACGAAAAGGAAAGGCTTTATACTGCCTCATATCGTTCGTTTTAAGGACGAAATGCAGCCATACGTACTTCTGGCTACATAATTCTCGATCTCCAGAAATGTATATAGGGCTACGTTTTCAGAATGAGTCCATGTTGGATGACATGGTTCGTATCAGAATTCGAAATATGAATATTCAAGAGCATTGTTTAAATGGGGAAAAAGGGCTCTTCCTCCTTTGTTTTTGTGCCTTGTGGATTACTTTACATTGTTTGTTGTAGTCTTTATGATTAATTTATAAATTCACTGCATTATGTTTGTGACATTGCATTTTAGGCGGAAATGAAAATCAGATTGACGTCAGAACCCAACGTCAGACCGACGTCAATGACTATGTTTACATGAACACCAATATTCTGACTAAGAGTCTACCATGTAAACAGCAGTTTTTGATTAATTTAATCTGATTAACGTCATAATATAACTAAACAGAAATCGAACTAAGACAGGTGGAGCATGCCAATTTTAGTCACATTATTAAAGTGCAGTACAGACATGTAAACACCTTAATCAAAATATTACCGTCATGGAGGATTTTCGCTGCATTTTGGGACAGGATATTCCATACACACGGCTGTTTGACATTATTTTCTGCACTTACCGACTCAGTAAAGGACCACAGACTGCATCGCAAAATGTGGATATTTTTTTTGCCTATATGGCCTGCGGTATCAAATTCCATTAAAAAATAATTCTTCATCAGTTCATACTCGCATCCAATATGTCGTTTGTCGCGGGCGGCATGCATAAAATGTTCGTGAATGAAAGTGAAAGTGCCGAACTGCAGTTAAAGTCGACAAATTAAAAATGAAACACCGGAAATTACATGAAACTACGGAGGAATTAAGGACATCGTGATGATGCAATGATGTTTCTCAATCTATGTCCTTTAACATGTAAAGCAGGATCATAAAAGAAACATTCAAAAAGCAACTCATGTAAACAACTTAATCATATTATTGTCTTACTCAGATTAAGGCAAATCATTTGATTACTGATGTCTATGTAAACTTAGTCAGTGTCCAACATCGGACAGATGTTAAATTTTGTACACTTTCCAACACAACTGAATGTTACTACTGATGTTACAGCTTGACGTTGTGTGGATGTTATCTCTATGACGTCTATCAGACATTGGATTTTAGTTGAATAAATGTCAGTATTTGATGTCAATATGATGTCGGTTTAAGATGTTGACTCAACGTTGGATTTTGGTCACTTTCCAACACAATGAATTTTGGTCACCCGACGTCACGACCTAAATCTAGCCTAATATTAACATCTTATGACATTGTGTGCCTGCTGGGTGTTTGAAAAATGTTTGAAGATTTATTTTTGTATCAGCTGTACAAAAATCTATGTATTTATATATAACTACACTGTAAACAAAATATCCACAAATTAGCAGTTTTCCATATTTTGGGATCAATGTTTTGTTTCCTCTTATATGCTTTTGAATTGCTTTATGTGACCTTTATCTTTCCTCCAACAACTTTTGATGTAAAAAAGTTTGAAAAGGGTGACTTTTATTGACTTTTTTAATTGTTTGAAGGTATATATTGTCTGTGTTGGTGTTTATCAATGTAAATAATTCCACAAAATCCTCAACGGACAGTACTTTTTCTGTTATTTTATGGACATTTTTCTATATATATTTTATTTCTTATACAATATATTGTTTCAAACTACTAAAATGTCAATAAAAGTCACTTTGATAAACTGCAGAGTTGAATTTTCAACATCAAAAGTCGACAGATCAATGGTCAAGGTCCCAATATACAATTCATAACTAAAAAAATGAAAACAAATGTTAATACCAAAATACAGAATGGATATTTTTAAAATGTGTTTTAATAAACGCAATACATATTTCTATAGTAATATATAAACATAAAAGTGTAATACAAAAAATATATTCTGCAACCATACATAATTACATATATAATTGTAGACTATATTACACTATATATAACTTAATGTATATACAATACATAACAACATATACACAGTAATAAAAGATTCTTGTTTTAAAAAAGTTAAACTTGGCTAGGTTGCAATTACTTATGTAAATCAATGAATGTGCAATTAATTCAAGTGAAAGATGTAATTTCCAAAGACTTCAACTATTATCAAACTAAATTAATACATAAAAAATAAATCAATTATGTTTTTTCAAATAAAGCAAGAATTTTTTACATTTTGAACAGAAGTAGTAACGTTTTTAATAATTAGTAAATGCTTAAAAATAATAATAATAAAATGTAAAATATCTGTGGCTTGAGAAAGCCGACATACTGTTATACTACATAAACGTATTATTCTTCCGTCTTCTTCTTAGACTATTATAAGAACGCATTTCCTCCTAGACCGTTCATACTACAACCACTAAACTCCAAACCTCCAAACTGTACTGAATTAAGTTGCTAAATCTTTTCCAACTGATCCGACTTACAGTTTTCCGAAAACTGACCCAGAAAATTCAGAAAAGTCCCATTGACTTAACATTGGACCAAACTTTATGACCTCATAACTTTGCGCCAGACTGTCATACAGACTTAACGTTGGGCTCATTTAACTTAAACTATCAATCTGTCAATCACTGATGACCTTTCAACTTACTAACCACACCCTAGCAACCACTTACGGCACCCTAGCAACTGTCCCATAGATTCCCATTATAAAAAAACTGCCATTGACTTTACATTGGATACTAACAACATACCAATCCATACTAACAATATACTAATCCATACTAGCAACATGCTAATTCATGCTAAAAACATGCTAGTTTAGACTAGAAACATGCTAGCAACGTGCTAATTCATACTAGAAACATGCTAACAACGTGGTAATTCATACTAAAACCATGCTAATTTATGTAAGCAGCTGTCTAGCAACCACTCAGAACAACATAGCAACCGTCTAGAAACGCCTTAGCAACCGCCTAGCAACCACTCAGAACACCCTAGCAACACCTTAGCAATGACCTAGAACATGTTAGCAACTGCCTAGCAACACCTTAGCAACCACTCAGAGCCCCCTATCAACTGCCTAGCAAGAAACATGCCAATCCATACTAGAAACATGCTAATCTATATGTAGTTATCTCTCTATGCCAACTGTTTCAAACTTCTTAAAAACTACTTCAATTATTTAAACTTTAAAACTACTTCAAACTTTCAGGCGCGGTTTTCTCAAGCCACCATCAAGTTTGTCTACAAACTTTACTTTTCTAGTTTTAAAGTGTGACTTTTCACAGTATTAATCAAATATACGCAGACCTGGTGAGCAGAATTGACTTCTTTCATTTTTATTATCGAGAAGAAGACAGTATAGCATCATTTATCTGTCAAGATTTGAATATTTAATGACTGAGATAAAGTACTTGCATGCCTGCATCTAATAATGAGACATTTATATTCACCTAACTGGTTTGACCTTGAGTCAGAGTGACAGGTTAGTGCTAATGAACAAAAGAATCTTCTCTACAAATGTTTTACAGACAGGTGAGGATTCGCAGAGGCTGTTGATTGCTTTGTCTCCTCAGTTTCTTTTATGGTGGGATTGAGAGCTTGTTTCCTTGGCCGGTTTACAAGGAACGTGCTGGAGCAAAAGATCCTAGAAACATCTGTTTTTGTCTGTGTGGTGTGAAGTGCTTTCCAGATGGTGTTCTGATGCTTGATATCTGCTCCGTATGCCGCGCTTTAGCTCGTCCCACTTCAGAATTTAAACTGCATTTTAATCAAACTCTTGACTGAAGGGATTTAAAGAATATACAGGATGCATAAATTAGCTTTATACAGTTCATTCGGAAAGTATTCAGAGCGCTTCATTTTTTCCACATTTATTTATGTTACAGCTTTATTCCAAAATGGATTAAAGTCATTTATTTTCTCTAAATTCTAGCCACAATACCCCATAATGACAATGTGAGAAAAGATATTTTGAAATTGTTGCAAATTTCTTAAAAGTAAAAAAGCTGAAAAATCACATGTACATAAGTATTTACAGCCTTTCCTCAATGCTTTGTTCATGCACCTTTGGCAGCAATTACAGCCTCAAGTTTTTTGCCACAAGCTTGGCACACCTGTCTGGGAAATTTTGCCCATTCCTCTTTGCAGTACCTCTCAAGCTCTATCAGGTTGGATGGGAAGCGATAGTGTACAGCCATTTTCAGATCTCTCCAGAGATGTTCAATAGGATTTAGGTCTGGGCTCTGGCTGGGCCACTCAAAGACATTCACCGAGTTGTTGTGAAGCCACTCTATTGATATTTTGGCGGTGTGCTTTGGGTCATTGTCCTGCTGAAAGATGAACCGTCGCCCCAATCTGAGGTCAAGAGCACTCTGAAGCAGGTTTTCATTCAGGATGTCTCTGTACATTGCTGCATTCATCTTTCCTTCTATCCTGACTAGTCTTTCAGTTCCTGCTGCTGAAAAATATTCCCACAGCATAATGCTGCCACCACCATGCTTCACTGTAGGGATGATATTAGTCTGGTGATGAGTGGTGCCTGGATTTCCCCAAACGTAACGCCTGACATTCACTCCAAAGAGTTACATTTTAGTCTCATCAGACCAGAGAATTTTGTTTCTTATGGTCTAAGAGTCCTTCAGGTGCCTTTTGGCAAATTCCAGATAGGGAGTGGCTTCCATCTGGCCACTCTACCATACAGGCCTGATTAGTGGATTGCTGCACAGATGATTGTCCTTCTGTAAGGTTCTCCTCTCTCCACAGAAAAACGCTGGAGCTCAGAAAGAGTGACCATCGGGTTATTGATCACCTCCCTGACTAAGGCCCTTCTCCCTCGATCACTCAGCTTAGATGGCCGACCAGCTCTAGGAAGAGTCCTGGTGGTTCCAAACATCTTCCATTTATGGATGAGGGAGGCCACTGTGCTCATTGGAACTTTCAGAACAGCGGAAATGTTTCTAAAAATTTTCAATCCTGTCTCGGAGGTCTACAGACAGTTCCTTTGTCTTCATGCTTGGTTTGTGCTTTGACATGGACAGTCAACCCTGGGACCCTATATAGACAGGTGTATGCCTTTTCAAATCATGTCCAATCAACTGAATTTACCACAGGCAAACTCCAATTAAGCTGCTGAAACATCTCAAGAATGATCAGTGGAAACAGAATGTACCTGAGCTCAATTTAGAGCTTCACGGCAAAGCCTGTGAATACTTATGTACATGTGAGTTTTCAGTTTTTTTTTTTTTTTTTTTTAATATTTTTAATTTGCAACAATTGCAAAAAATCTTTTTTCACATGGTCATTATGGGGTATTGTGTGTAGAATTTTGAGGAAATAAATGAATTTAATCCATTTTGGAATAAGGCTGTAACATAAAAAAAAATGTAGAAAAAGTGAAGCGCTATGAAAACTTTCCAGATGCACTGTAGGTTTATAATGTGAGAAAGTTGTTTAGAGTGATAATAGAGTCAAGAATACAAGAATGTATTGTGTTGTTATTTATTGTCCTTTGGGTTTGATTCTTGAGGACTGCACAAGAACATGTATATATTGAATAAACTCTAAGCCTCTTTGCATAAAAGTGTCTGCCAAATGCAAGTAGATCTATTGATTATTATTTTTAAAAAGTATTTTCTTTTGTTATTTAATAATACACAGATCTTATTTAAGATCAATAAAAATGTTGTTTTGTGGCTTATCAGCAACTGTGTTTTTGTTTTTTCAATAATGTCATTAATCAGTTCTGACTAGCTATTCATTACAATACTGGATTTTTTTGTTGTTGTTGTTAAAAAACACACACCAGAAGACCTTGAATTAAGAAAGCCGAGTTTTTTCTCCTTGTAATTCTCTGGACCTGTCAATATTTTATGCCTAAATTGTGATGCTGTACACTTAGGCTGTGTTTCAGTACCCAGTCATTCAGCTGTGTAATTGTCTGTTGGTTATTACATTATGTTCATAAACCTTATGTTGACAACCAGCATAAAAAATAATGACCCCCATTTAAAAAACTATTGATTTCAGGGGTGTTTTAAACATTGTAGTTCATAAAGAATTGAAGGCTATACCTGCGCTTTCCAAGAGGTTGTTTGTCTTTTAAAAAATGTGTTCAATATTTATGAACAATAATAAACCACATATTTGTAACAACTCAGTAGATTTTAGTTGTTCCCATAAAACTAAATATTAACCTAGTAAAGGTATTTTCCTGCTACATACCCATATTATCATTTACTGGTCAAATCCATATGCAAATCAGGAGATGGTGTTTATTGTAATTAATATGATGTGCCATTAGTTGAGCGGCTATGTAGAACTATAGACATGCAAATCAAACAGATTTAGCTTTGTGGACTTTTATTTTGTTAGCTCCTTTACTTGTTTTCCCCATTTCTACATTCAGAAGAGCAGTTGTAAAGGGGGATTTTTTCAGTTATGCCATAAAGAGTGATTTTGAGTTTTTTCTGAATCCAATATTTCAGTGAAAAGTTTTTAAATGGTCAATAGAAGATTCTGAAATGCTGTAGATGCCGCATCCCACACCCTTGTATGCTTATCACCCCTGGTGTGGGTAGGCCGGTCTGTGGGTAGGCCGTTCTGTGACCAGCGCTTTTTAGCGGCAGGACCAGTTGGCTGTTACCTACAGTTAAAGTCAGAACTATTAGCCCCCCTAAATTATTAGCCCCTCTGTTTATTTTTCCCCCAATTTCTGTTTAACGGAGAGAATATTTTCTCAACACATTTCTAATCATCATAGTTTTAATAACTCATTTCTAATAACTGATTTATTTTATCTTTGCCGTGATGACAGTAGATAACATTTTACTGGATATTTTTCAAGACACTTCTATACAGCTTAAGGTGACATTTAAAGGCTTAACTAGGTTAATTAGGTTAACTAGGCAGGTTAGGGTAATTAGGCAAGTTATTGTATAACGATTGTTTGTTCTGTAGACTATCGCTGTAAATATATAGCTTAAAGGGGCTAATAATTTTGACCTTAAAATGTTTTTTAAAAAATTAAAAACTACTTTTATTCTAGCCGAAATAAAACTAATAAGACTTTCTCTTCAAGAAAAAAATATTATCAGACATACTGTGAAAATTTCCTTGCTCTGTTAAACATCATTTGGGAAGTATTTAAAAAGAAAAAAAAAAAAGGGGGGGGGGGGGGGGGGGGGGGGTTGGGCTAATAATTCTGATTTCAACTGTGTATCAGATCTCCACATCCACATGCACATCTCCACATCTCCTGTTTTGTCTATGTACTTGTACTTTGTCTTTGTCTGTTTTGTTTATGTACTTGTTGTTGTTTTTTTTTTTTTTTTTTTTTTGCCCTACTTCAAGGATAGTTGCCTCCCTCTTCCCTAATGTATCATATTTCCTTTTTCTAAATGCTACCTCTTGTCTGCCCTATCTTCCTCTGAAATGTTTGTGTATGGTCGGAGGGGTCCAATTTTGCTACATTTAAAAGTGTATGTGGATAATAAAGGCTTAAGCATTTTAAAAAGCATAAAAAGCATTTTTAAAAATCTAAAGAACCTTTTGTGAAATTAAAAGGTTTATGAACCATTGATACCAAAAAACTTGAAGTCAGTTATGATCACATGTGCTTTGTTTAGTACCTTCTTATCCTGTTTGCATTTAAGCCCTCTGGTTGGTTAAATTCATTTTCTTTTTTGCGAGTGTAGCAGATCTTGTGTGCCTTAATTTAAATCATTTGTAAACTACTTTTTTTAACCTTGATTTTTTAAATATATAAAATGTTTAACAGCTGCTATCGAGCCCCACCTTTCTTTCAAGTAACAACGCTAAAAACAAATGCTGAATCAAAAGTTACTTTTGCACGCTGGAGGAAGAATGACACCATAGCTGAAGGATTTATTTTAGACAGGTGTCTATGTTATGTTTTAAAACCATTTTAGTCATGCAAAGCTTATGTATTGTGTTATTACGAATGGGTTATATGCACAGAAGTGTTGTTCAACCACTGAAATCTACCAGCAAACAATTGATGTGACTATTTTCAGTTTTCATAAGGGACCTTTTACAGTATCGATAATGTAGATTTTAATTAAGTTTAACAACAAAATACAAGTAAACAGCGCTAATCCACCTAACCTGCTTTACTGAGGTGAAGTTTTTATCCCTTATTGCAGTAAATTTTTACCTGGTGTACCTGGATGGATTTTATTCATGTTACAATGGGTAATTTATATTATGTATTATAGAAAAGAATGATTCAATTTTGCATTATTATAAGTAAGAGTTAAAAAATGAATTGTGAATAAAAATAACGATGATTTAAAATGTTTATATTTTATTGGTGTTATTTTTAAATTTTTTTTTACTAAAATACAGTCATTGGTTAGTTCAATATCAATATCTAGCAATCAAATTTATCACGAGTTTTAGTTTGTTAGTTCCTGTTTTCCATGTGCCTAGTTTGTTACCATTATTACAAATCATGGTTTTAATTGCAATATCAGGCAATTACTATGAAAATACTATAGAAAAAGCATAATACAAACAATGCAAATATTACTTTTTGCACAGAAAGAGAATGGCAATTTTAAAGAAGTATTACAATGGTATGGCAAAGAAAAAGAAAAAAGACAATAAAATAAAAGAGAGAGGGGGCACATGAAAAAAAAAATACAAATTATTGCAGAATATTAAATAAAGCACAAGTTTTAGAAGTTTTAATTGCTTTCTTGTTATGAGACTCTGAAATGGTATTCAAGTACAGAACCAATTCTCATTTAAAAAATAGAACATTTGGTTTACATTTAGTTTATTATGTATAATAAAAAACTTTCAATAAATAATATTAAGTTTATACAAAAACAAATATTATAGAAATTTAATGTAAAACCCCAAAACAACACGTCTATAGCTTAAAGAAAAAATGACCTCAAATCTTTTGGACAATCTGAATATTCACATCAGACCAGGAAGTTTTAACAAAGGGACAATCCCAAAATAAGTGAGCAACAGACTCAGAAAGAGCAATGTCATTTTTGAATTTCTGTAAAAATTGTTTAACTTGATGATTACAAATCATGACAACCTGATTCTCTGGTGTATATAAACCAACTGTTCCATACATTATCATGTACCGTGTTTGTAAACCTGTTGTGGTCTCTTTCACACCTTAGTTTGATTGGCTGTCGCAATGGCTTTTTATCTTCATTTTTGTTTAGAAAGTTAAACAGTTGTTACTGAGATTCACCTCTCCTTTTCATCCACACTGTTGCGGTAACACTGCCCCTCTGTGGTGAGTTAAAGACTTTAGATTTGAGTTTAACATTTCAGAATAATATAAATAAAAAATGAACACTCTGCTTTAATCATCAGTTATATTTGTGGTTTTATCTTTGGCCATATTAAGCAGTCGGATGTACAATTGAGTTTTATAGGTTATAATAAAAACTATAAAGGTTTTTGTATTGGACAAAAGGTATTTTTTAGCTGCCGTGATGCATTTCCTTTTATTATTTTAACATAAATCTCATTTGTATAAATGCATAACAGCTGATTAAACTGATGGGGTCAAATAGCCATTTGGCTGAGATGCCAACTCACTTTTAAGACTTGGTGGTCCAAAAGAGAAACTGTCCAGTTGCATTTCTCTCTAGAATTTCTGCTTACCTAGTTTGCAGTGAAATGACCATGGGGCTAATATGCTTTTTATTTTTAATTTGTCTTTTATGTCCTTGCAAACAAGCAGACGCTGCTTCATCTAATGTACGTACTATTACCAGTAGGTGGCAGCGATGGCACATAAACAGCTCCCAGTCGCCTAAAAAAACACTTTTGGTAAAGTGTCCGCCTGCCACTGATTAAAGCGCCGGGTGGCTCTCTGTGTTTTTCTATGACGTTGGTAGTTCAGAGTGGTACACTTTAAAACTGAAATGCTGAATGGTGAAATGCTAAAATACTGAGATCAACTATTTTTGGCCTCCTACTAATGTGCAGATCAGCAATCATTTGAACATTTAATTGATTCATGTCTTTCCTAATTGATACGGATTGGAGTTATGCCTGCTCTAGTAAATATGAAAATAGCTTTGGTTTGTATTTGTATATTAATTAATTAATTTCACGGTGGCGCAGTGGATAGCACGATCGCCTCACAGCAAGAATGTCGCTGGTTCAAGCCTCGGCTGGGTAAGTTGGCATTTCTGTGTGGAGTTTTTTTGTTCTCCCTGTGTTCGCGTGGGTTTCCTCCGGGTACTCCGGTTTCCACCACAAGTCCAAAGACGTGCTATAGATGAATTGGGTAAGCTAAATTGTCCGTAGTGTATGTGTGTGAATGAGTGTATGGATGTTACCCAGTGGCGTAGCGCAAAATGCGGGGGCCCCCCTGCAGGGAATATTGACGGGGCCCCCTGGGGGGGGGGGGGGGGGGGGGGGGGGGGGATTTGCGCGAGTGTTACAAGCAATGGCGGTTCTAGACCAGAATGACTTTTTTTGTCAGTATTATTAGCCTCCTTAAGAAATATTTACTGTATATTTTTGATTGTCTACACAACAAACCAGTTATACTATAACTTGACTAATATTATTTTAGCTGTCCTAGTGAAGTCTTTAAATTACACTTTAATCTGAATACAACTATCTTGCAAAATAACTAGTAAAATATTATGCACTGACTGTCACCATGGGAAAGATAAAAAAGGTAGTTATTAGAAATTAGTTAGTTAAACTATTAAGTTTAAAAAAACGTGTTGTAAAAAATCATGTGTTGAAGACTCGTATGTCAGTACTGACATCTAAATGAATGAAGGCAAAACTAAACGAGTAGAATATTACTTTCAACGTGACTGAAAACTAAATTTGATCATTGTGTTACATCTGTTCTCCGGTACTTGCCAACTGTAAATTGCATTTCCTAACGTAAAACTATATACACTCAGCTTCTGATTAATAATATGCAGACTCTGCAGAGCCGAGGACTTCCTCTATTAAAAGGTTTAAAAAGTCTAATATAATCAACAGAGTACATTTTGTTTCACAACATGAACATGACTGAAGTTGAATCTTTTTATTACCCGTGTTAATTTAGGGGTGAACTTCTGAATGCGGGGAACTAATGCGCACAGGGGGAGCGCGCGTGAAGGCAAAGAGAAGGAGTGCACGTGAGAGCGAATGCGCGCGACACCTAGAGCGCGCGAAAGAAGCTCCAGTCATTTCTCCGCAGTTTGCCGCCAATGGCTGATATCCGTGACGTTTTGACCATCTTTTACAGTCTATGGTTTTGACACAAAAATATCTCGCGGGGCCCCTTATCACGCGGGGCCCCCCCGCGGTGCGTGCCCTGCGGGCCCGTCCGCTACGCCACTGATGTTACCCTGTGACGGGTTGCAGCTGATAGGGTATCCGCTGCGTAAAACATGTGCTGGATAGATTATCGGTTCATTCCGCTGTGGCGACCCCAGATTAATAAAAGGACTATGCAAGCAGAAAAGAAAATGAATGAATAATTAATTGATTAATTTTTTTTATTTATTGTTTATTTATTGCAAAACTGGATTCAGGCAAATGGCAAATCTCCTTAAAAGCTTTATCTTGCTGGGCAATAATAATAATGCATTTAATATATAAATACATTTTAAAATGTATCTCGCCTTCCCACGTAATTATATTTAGTTAATATTTTATATATCTTTATTAAACAGAATAAAAATTTGAAAGACATTCCTTCTACTAATCAGGGCTGTTTTTCTTCAATTAATATACACTTAACATTCATTCATTTCATTTTCTTGTCGGCTTAGTCCCTTAATTAATTTGGGGTTGCCACAGCGGAATGAACCGCCAACATATCCAGCATATGTTTTACGCAGCAGATGCCCTTCCAGCTGCAACTCATCACTGGGAAACACCCATACACTACCATTCACACACATACACTACGGACAATTTAGCTTATCACCTATAGTGCATGTCTTTGGACTTGTGGGGGAAACCGGAGCACCCGGAGGAAACCCAGGGAGAACATGCAAACTCCACACAGAAATGCCAACTGACCCAGCTGAGGCTCGAACCAGTTCTTCTTGCTGTGAGGCAAGACCGCTACCCACTGCGCCACCGTGCTGCCACACTTAACATAAATATTATAATATAATATTTTTAAATATTAAAAGTGTTTGCATATAAAAAACAGTTACATGTAATAATACTTAAAATGCAATGACATTTGCTGAATTTTCAGCAGCCACTACAAATAATCTTAACTGTCATGACGCTTCAAAATGTTGAGTTTTGATGCTAAAGAAATATTCAAGAAATAAAGAAATATTGTTATGACCAATTCTGAAAGCAGATGTGCTGCTTAATATTTTCTGGAAACCATGATAAAATATTCAAAAATACTATTAGTTTTTATTCATCAAAATTACAGTAAAGTCTTTGGCACAGAAGATTGTATTTTAAATAAATGTTTTTTATATTTCTGATAATCAAAGAAAATTAAATGTATCATGTTTTTACAAATTTTGCTGAGGAACATTTTTTTTTCAGCATTGTAAGAAGAGACACTGTTAATCACTGATCACACGAGTTATTAATGTATACGACTGTCAGAGCAATCATGAAGATCATGAATATAAACACAACCACAGCTAGTATGATTTACAATGAAATCAGGATAATATTATAGTTGTATTTTCCTACATAAGTATAACCGTTGCTTCGTGTTATCAATATCTACCAAGATCAAATACATGACTTAGACTTTTCAGTCTTAATTTGCTTTTTAATATCATCCCAGTATGTAAATGTGCAGTGACTTGTGTGCACCGCTGTGGTGAGAGCTCTTTTAAATGAATGCATTTGCACATCAAGGGCAGATTATGACTTCATTTAGCTACTATACCCATGAGGCGCCGCTGTTTACAAGCCAGTGAGAATCTGAACAGTCAGAAGCACTGCTTTAGCCTTCTGTCTAATGTATATTTTCATGTATTTGTTTAAAGCGGCTTACAAATGAGCATATTATGTCGCATTATATTTACATTTACTACGGCCCCATTTTGTATACCATAGACCTATATATATAGCCCACCCGGTCGGATTTTTAGGCTATATAGCATATTCTACACCATATAAAAGATGATCATGTATAATAGAATTTAGGCCTGGACGTAATTTAGAATATTTTAATAATCTAATAATCCAGCATGACAACGATATAAATGTGCATTCAGCATATAGTCCTTTTGTGTGGATGTCCTCCACCTATCGCTGTATTATATTATATCTCATATGAGCTTTTGATTAATAACCACACATACAGGTGCCTTCACATGCACCGTGATAAATTACTTTCAGGTGGAAAAACAGGAGGTGGATGTTCAAGTAGGAATAACGAGAAGCGTTTTCGTCCCAGCCCTCTTTTCTCCCTCCCACACAGACATACACGCACGCACGCACGCACACACACACGACCCCCTCCTCCCGTCCCTCTTTTCCATCTACTCTCTTTTCTACAACAAACATGGCCGCGAAATCAGACGGTACAGCCGTTTCTTTGCAGAATGACATTCCGCCGACGTGCCTGCCCGGGCTGGAGAAGCGCTCGCCCGAGTGGCGTCCCGTCGTGAAGGAGTACTCGCTCCTGGACTGCTGCTGGACCCTCTGCGCCCTCTTGGTGTTTTTCTCGGACGGCGCTTCAGACCTGTGGCTGGCTGCCGACTATTATCTCAGGCGGGACTACTGGTGGTTCGCGCTGACACTGGTTTTTATCATCATTCCCTCTGTGGTGGTGCAGGTGCTCAGCTTCCGATGGTTCGCCTACGATTATTCGGACGCCAACGGGAGCGGCTCGGCTGCGGCTGCCATGGTGGCGGCGTCCAATGCGGAGAGCCACTTCAGCACCAAGGACAGCGATCAGCTGGGCGCTGGCCGCTCCGCTGCGGTCACTGGGAGCCGGAGCAGCGCGCAGAGCTGCTGCAGAGTCTGCGTGTGGCTCTTCCAGAGCGCCGTGCACGTCCTTCAGCTGGCACAGGTCTGGAGGTACGTGAGTGCGTGGAGCTCAGTGTAACGAGAGACAAATCTATAGCACATTTCTGTAATGTGTCACATCAGCAGTTCATTCGGCATCATTATGTTCTGTCATCCAGTGTGCGCTGCTTCTTCTCTCTCTCTAACAAATCCACACCCACGTATTCAGGGCCATATGCTTGAACTGTGGAGATATTAGGATAGCACGGCTTGTATTAAGAGACAACTTCTTATGCAGTTAGTGATTATTAAAATAGACTCTGGATTCCGTGGGCTTTCATCATTGAGAACTTATTTCAAAGGTGTGGGATTTGCTGAAGGAAGATAGGAAGCTAGTTTCGTCCAGACACTGACTGGTGATGAAATTGAATTTTCTAGTGCCCCATTATAGGTCTCATGCTCAAAAACAATCTATTTTAGAGAATATTAATGGTTCAAGATTCAAGAATCAACTAAATCTATTTCATTGGCCACAAATGAATAAGATGAGAAAAGGCCAATTGAACAAATATTGTTTTTATAACATATTGAGTAATTTTATATAATCAAAAATCTGTTTCAGTGTCCACTAATTTAAATAATAGTGCCTATAATGGGAGTAAGAGAAATTAAACTAATCCAAAATCTCTAATGTCAATCATTCAATGCAAAATTGTCCTGTAAAATATACTCCGATAGTGTCTTAAAAAAATTAATTGTATTGAAGATTTTAGGGGTTCAAACATATAAAAATCCAAAAATCAACTGCTGTAATTACTTTAATGCTGGCTAAAAATCTAACATCACTGCTGCAAGATATCCCAGCGCTCAGCCTTTCTGCTGTTAGTTTGCATTTCCTGGAGTCATAGAGAGGGAAGGGATCCTCCTTGTATTTCCTGTTGTCCCGTGCCAGTTCATCATTATCTCCAAGCCGTTTGCTTTTAGGCTCCTCCTCCATCTCTCATGAGCTTCTGGGTCAATAATCTCCCAGAGAGACTCCTCCACTCATTCAATCTGCCCAGCAGAAATCGCCTTATGCACACTCTCAAATCCCTTTGTCTTTGGAGTCGTGTAGAAAACATCATTTATGTCTTTTCCATGTTATTCATCAGTGCAATTAGTTTGATTTCAAGCAGTTTTATTTGTGTTTTAAAGGGATAGTTCATGCAAAAAGGAAAATTCTGCCATCATTTACTCTCCCTTCACTTCCAAAATAGTTTGAGTTTCTTTCCTCTTTTAAACACTAAAGAAGATACACTGAAGAAAAGCTTTCATTCATCCAATAAAAAATAAGGTAATGGTTTACATGTACAGTTATTCACTTAACTCAATGTAAAATACATAATTTGTCCTAAACAATATTTTCTATCTTCATGAGAACAATTTTATATACAAAGCATTTTAGTCTTGATGAAGAAAGTCAATTATTTTAATTCTCTTTTTGTTCTAAACAAGAAGATTTAGCTTTAATCAAAACAACAATTCCTGTAAAATGTTCAGTCATGCAATCAAAAACATTTAGTGTAATGGTTTCACATCTAAATTTGATCACTTGAGCCAATGAAAAATAAATCATTTGCCTTAATATTTTTTTAAGTCCATGGAAGTACAAAGCATATTGAGTTTCTGTTTAATTTGCATGCACTGGCCTGTGTGAGTAACTTTAAAATTTTACATTGGTCAAAACAAATATTTCTTAGTTGAGCTTAATTAAAAAACATTCATATTTATTTTGAAAAATAGTTGAAAAATAAAACAAGATACATTTTTAATTGGATAAAGTACTGCTTGAAATTTTTTCTTCAGTGTAATTTGATGAAATCTGAAAACCTTTAATCATTGACATCCATAGTATTTGTTTTTCTTACTATAGAAGTCAATGGTTACAAGTTTTCAGCTTTCTCTAAAGGCGTGGTCCACTACGATATCATATTTTAAGCTTTACTTGATGTGTAATGTAGATGTGTGAACATAAACAACATATTTGAATGTAAGACACTCAAAGTTCATTTCAAAGGGAGACATTTGCTTTTACAGAGTTAGCTTGGAAAAGCCTACAGCGAACAAAGTTTGGGGACTACAAAAAAGTACATCTGGGCTAGTGAGATCACAAGTGCTTCAGGTTACACGCATTTATCATGCGCATACATCCTGTGAAGCGAAGGGGCGTGGCCAGAAGGGCTGTAATGTTATAGCAGAGAAAGCTAAAATGCTATCCAAACGTTGCTATTTTTACAGAGCTTTTTCTGTTTCTGTATTTGGGTTGCAAAGGACACGATACAAAGAGAGAAGTGCTTACAATTTAATTTTGTTTTGAAATGTTTCAGAGAATTATAAAAAAAGATATAGCTAGCATTTGACAAAGAACAGCTTCCAGAGTCTCTCAATTCAGTGTTGGATTCGGCTAAAAACTTTTCCATCCGACGAAGCTGTGGATTGTGAGTTTCTAGCATTAACGGTATGTTGTAGTGAGGATTTAAACAAGGATGTAAAAACAATAGGAACAGCATTTCCCAGCACCAGCACCAGGGATTGTCCTTATTTCAACCCAGATCTGGGTTACTTACTTACTACCAGGGCTGTTTTATATCAAAGTTGATATTTAGCTGCACCATGTTGGTGTTTCATAACATCTAATTTTCACGAGGTGGGTCGTTAGCCACACGCTCAACCCCTCAACCCCCAACCTGGAAGACAAGGACATTCACACATACACTACGGACAGCTTAATTTACTCAATTCACTATAGTGCATGTCTTTGGACTGTGGGGGAAACCGAAGCACCTGGAGGAAACCCAAGCAAACATGGGGAGAACATGCAAACTCCACATAGAAATGCCAGCTGACCCAGCCGGGGCTCGAATCAGCGACCTTCTTGCTGTGAGGCGACAGCGCTACCCTCTGCCGTGCCGCCCCAATATCTAAACCAGGATCAAGTAACAGAATGACATTAGATTTTGCTTCCTCACAGTCTTTCCTCTCTCTGTTTACTTCAGCAGAAGTGTCTATCAAGTACTAAGTGTCTTTATTGCTTACAGACAGTGCACTGCAACACACAAAGGCAATTTCCATAATAATGCAAAGAAGAAAATTTGCTGCCCACAATCACGGCTGAAAGTTTAATCCACTCACATATAAATCAATAGAGGCTCACCCACACATATTAGAGGCATGTGCAGCAAGCGAGCGTCCTGTAATTGTGCTTGTAAACACAGAGGCGGTGCCGTGCCCGTCTTTCACAGCCGGTGCTGATCAGCAGTGACAGGGCTGAGTTTCTGAGTGACTGGACACTGCTGACCCGCAGGGCAGCGCAAGGTTAACAATGTTTGCTGCCACCGATATCACAGAGCTGCCGGTCATTTTAATCAGGCTACATTTATGCTTCTGTCACAACACATGTGCTGTCCTTCTCATGCCATTTTCGATGTGTCACTCGTGTTTCTTCTTTGTCTGACCTTTTTATTGTAAGATTTCCTTGTACACATTTCCATTGCTCATTTTTAAGGCAAGATCTTGCAAACAACAATTATGAGCTTAATTTAAACAAACAAAATAAATTTAGTTATGTTTAACTTAATTTCCTTGTTTAAATTCAGCTCATATAAATTGTTTGCAAGCACTTACTTAAAATTAGGTCGCTTGAAGGTTGAAGCATGAAGGTCGCTGGTTCGAGTCCCAACTGGGCATTTTTGTGTGGAGTTTGTATGTTCTTCCCATGTTCGTGTGGGTTTCCTCTGGGTGCTTTGGTTTCCTCTACAGTCTAAAGACATGCGCTATACGTCAATTGGATGAACTAAATTGGCCATGTGTGTGTGAAAGTGAGAGTGTATGGGTGTTTCTCAATACTGGGTTGTTTCTGGAAAGGCATCCACTGCGTAAAACATATGCTGGAATAGTTGGCAGTTCAATCCGCTGTGGTGATCCCTGATTAATAAAGGGATGTTTTGAACAGATTTGCCCAAAATAGCAATGTGCTTTAATCATTTTCCTGTTGAAAACCATCATAAAGAATTGTTGGATAAGATTTGACCTAAAAACTTTCAGTAAAATTTGCTTTTATTTTATTTTATTTTATTTTATTTTATTTTATTTTATTTTATTTTATTTTATTTTATTTTATTTTATTAATTTAATTTAATTTTATTTTATTTTATTTTATTTTAATAGTTAAGCTTCTCTTTCTCAATATATTTCTGCTATTCAATATTCACTTAAGAACTGGCTCATAGGAGTCATTTGTTTATGAAAAAGGCTGGTTGCTCTGTATGTTCTGAATCACACTAGAAAGAATCACATATAAGAATCATTTTGCAGATTGGAAAACAAATGCACAGCTTGAGGACATGTGGAGCCTGCACTGTTTACATGCAGCAGATTTTACCTAAACGTTATCATAACGCCAGAAAGATAAACAGTACATAGTCTCTCTTTTTTTGTCATTGTCCCTATTTTCTGTTATCATATTTCCAGTAATCTGTATTAATTAGAGGGTGGCGCAATGGATAACACTATAGCCTCACAACAACAAGGTCGCTGGTTCGAGCCTTGGCTGGATCAGTTGACATTTCTGTGTGGAGTTTGCATGTTCTCCCCATGTTCGTGTGGGTTTTCTCCGATCGCTGCGGTTTCCTCCACAGTCCAAAGACATGACCTGTATTGAATTTGAAATGGACTCTTAATTTCTTGCAGAGCTGTTTTCATTTAGTTTCATTTAATTATTTAAATAAATGAGTTGACTAAAAAAACATAATGAATAAAACATGAGTATTTGCCCAATTATAGCTTCTTACAATAGTTATCATAAAATATACAATAGTTCATTATAAAATATTCAATGTTCTAAATCCCAAATATTGGGCTAATTCATTTATAGCAATATAAAATGTTCAAAACTTTTTACTTAATCATGAATTAAGGGAGAATCATTTAATTTAGTTCATTTAATTATTGTAATAAATGTGCTGACAGGTGGCATGGTGGCTCAGTGGTTAGCACTGTTGCCTCACAGCAAGAAGGTTGCTGGTTTAAGCCTCAGCTGTGTCAGTTGTCGTTTCTGGGTGAAGTTTTCATGTTCTCCTCGTGTTCGCATGGGTTTCCTCCGGGTGCTCTGGTTTCCCCCACAAGTCCCAAGACTTGGTGAATTGGGTAAGCCAAATTGTCCATAGTGTATGTGTGTGTGAATGAGAGTGTTTGGGTGTTTCCCAGTGCTGGGTTGCAGCTGGAAGGGCATCCGCTGCATAAAACTGTGGCGACCCCTGATTAATAAAGGGATGTTTTGATCAGATTTGCCCAAAATAGCAATGCGCATTAATCATTTTCCCATTGAAAACCATCATAAAGAAAATTTTAACTCCATTAAAGCAATAGCTCACCCAAAAAGAGAACATCTACTTACTATTTACCTATCCTCGAGTGATTTCAAACTTTTATGAGTTTTTTATTCTGTTAAACACAAAAAGGGATATTCTGAGGAATGCTGAAAACTTGTAACCAATGACTTGGTTTGACCATTGACTAGAAGAAAAAACAAATACTATAGAAGTCACAGGTTTTCAGCTTTCTACAAAATACAGTATATTCTTTGGTGTGCAACAGAAGAAAGAAAGTCGAACAGGTTTGGAACAAGTGAAGGGTGAGCAAATTATGAGAGAATTGTTAGTTTTGGGTGAACTGTCCCTTTAAGTGCTATTAAACATCGCTATTTTTTTAAACATAGCTATTTTTAAAGATTGATGAAAACTGCATTGGATCCAAAACATTTTGTTCACATATCTTTATTTTTCTTTTTTTGTTAGGGGATATAAATATTTGTGGCTTGAAATAAATGCAAACCAGATGGTTCTGAAGTTCTATGAACATTTTGCCTTGCAGATCCCTGAAAACTGAATATATACAGCTGCGAAATCAAAATGCATGGTGGTTTACACATTAACAGTTTCCAGAAAGACAATAAGGGTATCTGCAATTCAAAATAAAGCAACCAGCCAGCAAATAAGGCAGAGCTGGGAAATAATTGTCATCTTATTTGAATAAACCAAACCATTATCCCATTTTATCCACAAATTAGCCTTGAGAATTTTTCGCTGAAGCCTTTGAATATACAATTCCTCAAAATATTTTTTAACTACTAATGAAAAACATCACAGGTCGACGTGTAATGAAAAATCCGCTCTCTCTTTGTCTCCTTCTTTCAGTATTGCTAAGAACAGCACCTTTTTAGGAAGCACATTTTGCCATTTTCATTTTACCTCTGTTTGACCTGCAAATAAAAAAGCCCACATGGATTTTTTTAGTTCTTCACCTCTTACCAGTTACTCTCTGACTCTCTTTGCTTAAAAGCTTCCTAGCAGAGCTTTCCAGGCTCTCTGTCTTTGTTTGATTGGAATTAGCAGTAATGCCATTAAAGCTGCCACCGGCACTGAGCTTGTCACATCTCTGCATTACGGGGATTAGAGCTGTAGTGTTTACATGTCCTTACCTGCAGCAGACAGTTAGAAAAAGACAGAAAGACGTGCTGTTGCAAAGAAGAACAGGTCTGAAGTTATAGTTGAAGAGCAGATGTGAAAATAAAAGGTGAAAGATGTACGCTTGAGAGAATAACAGAGAGAGTGAATATGTAAAAACTGGCTTGTTTGATATGAAAATTAGCCATTATAAAGCAATTTTCCCTCATGGTTTGTAATTACATCAGATATAAAATAATGATGCAGCTAAGTGATGTGCGCTGAAATATTCATTTTCTTTCTGTTTCTGACATTTTCTTTTTACCAAAGCGTTTTGTAGTGTATGGAGTGTGTCCTGTTCTAGAGTCCCCTCTGAGTTCTCTGACCTGGTTCACTGCACATGTTCAAAGACGCTTTTTCGTTTGCATGTTCCCTGCAGAATCAATCAGGATCTGTCGGGAAAAAAGACAAGACACCTTTACACAGGCTCTGCATTCAGAAATATTACATCATGCACTGCAGAAACAGTTGTAGATATGATGTAATGTAATGTGTATTTAAATAGCGCATTTACTGTGTATGGCCATACACCCAAAGCGCTTTACAATCATGAGGGAGTCTCTCCACACCACTACCAGTGTGCAGCATTCACTTGGATGATGTGACGGCAGCCACAGAACAATGACGCCAGTGCGCTCACCACACACCAGCTATAGGTGTAGTGGAGAGACAGTGAAACCGTGATAGAGCCAATAGGGTATATGCAGAGCTATGTTTCTTCCCATACTGATAAACTTTCGGTGAATGGTTAATGTGACTTTATTCCATTTTATACTGTTCCTTTTAAAGCACCAATGTTGTAATGTAATTAAAATACAATCAGTTAAATAGACTTTGGCATTCATTAAGTTGCTTAAGCGAAAGATTTGACAAAAAGCCGTTTACTCGCACACGCGCGTCAGAATCGGCAGGCTAGCGCAGAAGGTCCATTGAATATACTGGGGTAAAATAAATGTTCATATTTTAAAGACATGGCAGGGAAAAATGTAATTTAATGCAGTGTTTCTTGTACAATCTGAGACCCACTTTATATTGGATATCTCTCAGCCAGTGGAGATAGCTGATTTTTAAAGAGAACAGACCTTAAACGCGCCGATTTTGCAATGGCATACTGTTCACCGGAAACGCTTAACCAAGGTTACTGACAATTTAAAAGTCCTTTAGCATACTTCGGCATATACCCAATTCAGTGGATGGGGATGATTGTGAGGCCATGATGGGAAAGGGCCGATGGAAGGTATTTGGCCAGGACACCGGGGTTACAGTCCTACTCTTTACGAGAAGTGCCATGGGATTTTTAATTACCACAGAGAGTCAGGACCTCGGTTTAACATCTCACCCGAAAGTCGGCGCTCACTGACAGTATAGTGTCCCCCTTACTATACTGGGGCATTAGGACTCACACAGACCACAGGTTGAGCGCCCCCACTGGCCTCATTAATTCCACTTCCAACAGCAACCTAGTTTTCCAATGTGGTCTCCCATCCAGGTACTGACCAGGCTCAGCCCTGCTTAGCTTCATCGTCTTGGGCTGCAGGGAAACATGGCTGTGGCAGTATACAATGACACAGTTCATTTGCAAACAGCTTTAGAAAAGAAATTATATATTCACAGAAGGTAAATTTTCATTTCATTTCTCACAGAGCTGTTTTCATTTAGTTTCATTTAATTGTTTAAATAAATGTGTTGTATAAATGTAATGCAAAAAACATGAATATTTGCCCATTATAACCTCAGACAATATTCATTATAAAACATTCAATGTTATCATTCCTAAATATTGGGAAAATGAATCTATAGCAGAGATGCCCAAAGTAGGGCCCGCGGAGCAAAGTTGGCCCATGGTAACCTTTGATTTGACCCGCCATGCCATCTGAAAAAGAGGGAGAAAGATGGGGAGGTGGTTGGGGCGAATGCCTTTGACAGAGATGGTCATTTTCAGTTTAATGTAACCTTTTGTTTTATTGTTGAGCTACAAAAAAAGCAGACTGAAATTAAATGATTAAATCAATGTTGTAGGTGAATCAGACGCATGTGCATAAGATATCTGTGAGCAAATCACGGTAAAGGCAGGAGTAGCTTGATAATTCTGCATTGAACTCCATTGTGTTATAAATGGGATTGTTGATGTTTTTACTGTAATAAGTTATTTATTAAATGTTACATGAGATACTGCATTAGTTAATACGATTTAAAGCAACATTTTCTAGTTATTTTTAAATATTACCCAATAAATTAGGAAATTATGTATGGCAAATTTAATATATATATGGTTTGGTATACATATTTGGCCCATAATCAAGTTTGCTTTTTGGCCCTTTATAAGAAAAAGTTTGAGCACCCCTGATCTATAGTAATATAAACTGACCATGTTTGAAAAATTTAACTTAGAACACATATTACGCTCTGAGTCTTGGGAAAAATAAATTACTTAAGGGGCATAATAACAGAATTGGGTTGTGGTGGTGGATTTTCCAAATTGATGCCCCTTGGTTGACAACCAAACACGGACAGTCACTTGAGAATAATTAAATATATGTATTCGATCATTCATTTTCTTTTCAGCTCAATCCCTTTATTAATCTGGGGTCGCTACAACGAAATGAACCGCCAACTTATCCAGCATATGTTTTACGAAGCGGATGCCCTTCCAGTCACAACCCATCACACACTCAAAACACCCATACACACTCGTTCACAAGCATACAGTACGGACAATTTAGCTTACCCACTTCACCTATACCACATGTCATTGGACTTGTGGAGAAAACCGGAGGACCCGGAGGAAACCCACGCGAACATGGGGAGAACATGCAAACTCCACACAGAAATGCCAACTGACCCAGCCAAGGCTTGAACCAGCGACCTTCTTGCTGTGAGGCGATCGTGCTGCACCACCGTGACGCTCAATAAATTACATAAGGGGCATAATAACTGAATTTGGTTTGGTGGTAGATTTTCCAAATAGGTCCCCCTCGGCTGACAACCAAACATGGACACTCACTTGAGATTAATTAAATGGATTTGTTGTATGTTGGAAAATATTATGGAGCATCTCTTTAGGATGGTCACTGGCCAAAATAACAAACACCTCACTCACAATTACCTCACTCTATGAACATAAAGTCAAATAATTATTGAAATAAATAGGCAGACCACTCCTACATGCCCAAATTCTCGAAAGGGTTTCATATCTTAACATACAAGTGGACAATCTCTACAATAAGACAAAGTTTCATTGGTCGAAGGAGAAAACATCCAAGAGCTCTCAACCCTGCCGCATTCATACCAAAAATGAGCTCATAGAGCGCTACAAGCAGTTCCGTTTTATAGCCCAAGCCTTAACCAGCAGCCAATCACAGTCTGAATCATATTAGGGCAGTGGTTCCCAAAGTGGGGGTTGGGACCCACTGGTGGGTCGCGGGACAATGACAGGGGGTCCCTTGGTGATTTTCAAAAATCAAATAAATGTTACTATTAGAATGACAATATTTTATCCATAACCCACAGAAGATAAAAATAGTATTTAACAGTTACATAAAAAACAACAAATAAAAAGCCATCAGCTCTTATATTATTTTTTTTCATAGGATTGGTGTGTTTACGCTAGATTAACAGCACAGCAATAGTGTCAGCTGCAGCAGATTGATTTTATAGCACCAGGTTAAACTTTCTGACACCTTTATGACAATCATTCATTCATTCATTTTCTTTTCGGCTTAGTCCCTTTATTAATCCGGGGTCGCCACAGCGGAATGGACCGCCAACTTATCCAGCACGTTTTTACGCAGCGGATGCCCTTCCAGCCACAACCCATCTCTGGGAAACATCCACACACACTCATTCACACTCATACACTACGGACGATTTACCCTACCCAATTCACCTGTACCGCATGTATTTGGACTGTGGGGGAAACCGGAGCACCCGGAAGAAACCCACGCGAACATGGGGAGAACATGCAAACTCCACACAGAAATGCCAACTGACCTAGCCAAGGCTCGATCCAGCGACCTTCTTGCTGTGAGGCGACAGCACTACCTACTGCACCACTGCATCGCCCACTTAATGACAATCAAATACATAAAAAAGTACAGGCTACCAGTGGCTGTTCTAGTTTGAATGGCACCCTGGGCGAACCCCCCATATTCACCCCCCTCATCCCCCCTCAAATATAAAATGAGACACTATGTGGTTGAAACACATGTAATGGACTCAAACAAACAATCCAGATAGCAAACAAACTGAAATTGTATTAATATTTTACTACATCTGGACCTATCTTGCCTTTTTTGCTGCAAAATCATCAATTATATCGTCATATAGCCCATTAAAGTAACCCAAACCCAGGACGTTGCTGGACATAAAGCTCACCTCTCCCCTACCACAAATAAATATATTCATTTATTTGCAATAAATATAGCAATTTATTTATATATATTATAAAAAATGTATTATTATTATTAACTGGAAAACAATGTAAAGACACAACTGGAGTGATATGCTAAGATCACTTAAGAAATATTTTCATGAATTAATTATGACAATTCTATAGAATGTGGAAAAAAAAAAATTATGGAAAAAACTGTTTTCTTAGAACCAACACATGGCTGAGAATGAATGTTTTTAAGTCTTACCTCCCTGACTCATCCCTCTCTTCTGCTTCATAGCCATGCTTAGTTAAAATAAGATCATCATCATATTATATAAACTTTAGTTTTGTCGACTTCTAAAACATGCTGCCTGCCGACACCTCTGCACAAAAGGCTGCTACTTCGATTTCACAGCGCATGAGCGGTGCATATTTTTTAATCATGCATGTAAACAACCGCGATACAAACCAGGAGCAGGAGAAGCGTATGTGATGCGTGCGGGAATGGTTTTCTGCGCATATGAGTCAGTTTGCTTTCACCAGCATTGTTTTGGTTGAGAGTAACAAACTTGCTCTTGCAAAAGACACCAAATGTGAACGGCCCCTAACATTTTTGTTTTGGGATTACCACTCTAAATTAACACACTTGCATCAAGTAAATCGTATCTCAAAGCTTTTACTAGGGCAAGGTTTTTTTTGTTTATTTTTTGCACCATCTCCCCGTGCCGCCCCCAGCAAGATGCCGCCCTGGCCGATTGCCCATATTGCCCATGCCTAAATCCGCCACTGCAGGCTACAACTGAACACTGAGGATGATCTCTGAGTGGCGGTCTCCAAAATTTAACCAAGAATAGACTTGTGCTGAAAACGTTGTGCCCACCGGTCTCCTTAGGTGAGGTTAATATTAAATTAAACAAATTAATAAATGACTATAAAATTATATGGCTGTTAGACTGTTGCACTTTTTTGTGTTGTCAATATGCTGGTGTTTATATAGGCATGTTGTGTGCGCAACGTTTGTATGTTTATAACCACCTCCAAGAAATGTTAATACATGACACATGAATATTGGCCTCCAGTCTTTTTAATACCTAAACATCAGCGTAATCTTACCCCTGCTTAAAGTAATGATAACTGATTGTTCGTGCTGCTTTTTTTGCCTTTCTGTCAGATTATAATGTAGTTATTTGCTTCAAATCAAAGTTCGTAATCTTATTATTCACACCATAGCTGGTTGGTTTGGTTCATGGCAAAAAATAAATGAGATGAAATACTTCCTGAACCAGAGCTCAGGCGCTAATGCACTCTTTTTTCCCCTTCAAAATATCTCTAAATACATATGACTTTTCCAGCTAGGCTGAGACTAAAACAGACATAAAGAATGAGTGAGAGGGACTAGCGAAAAAAAACACCAATTCTAAAGCAGACTCATATGTGACAATGTGATCATTTGCAGGCAGTGCGTGATTGATTCTCCCCTCTGGATATCAAGGGAAACTCTACCGAGGACACACTCTAGAGGAGAGATAGTGGATGTCTAGTGCTGTTGGCCAAACAGCTTAATGCCTGCTTGAGACATATTCCTGAGAGAGCCTGCACTGGGATTAACTGTGACGAGAAAAGGAACCTAATAAAACTTAAGCTGTGGTTACTGTGTCTTTGATGACTGCAGGAAGCTGGAGGCAGTGTGTGTATTTCGCTGTGATTTGTGTTTGTGCTTGTAAAGGTATAGGCATATGTTTGATTTATAAAGAGTTGCATGTGCAATACACGGATGGGATTTAAGAAAGTCCATAAAACAGAAATTTAAATCTGTCAATATTTGCTGCAAACTTGTTTTCCCACAATTTGGCAATGCACAACATTGTGCAATCAAAGGAGGTATAGTCATAGAGATTTTCCCTTCAATACTCATGTTTTGCCTTTTGCTTTTCTGCAGAAGTGGTCTTTCATTGCACTTTTACATCAAACTGAGTCAAAATTATTATTTTTTCTATAAAATTTTGGATAAACAAGCAAGTCCTATGATTTAAAACATACTTTTTAAAAAGTATTACCTCCCCAGCAGGCACAAAATGTCAACATGGCGTCAGATTGACATTGTACCCCAACGTCGTGAGGATGTTGCATTTGTCGCATCAGTTTGACGTCAGCATCCAACGTTAGGCGGACGTCAGTGTCCAAGTCCAACCTAAAATCAACCAAATATCAACGTATAATGATGTTACAGCTTGATGTGGACGTTACCAATATGATGTCTATAAGACATTGGATTTTGGTTGCCATACCTGACGAATAAATGTATTTGACGTCAATATGACATTGGTTTAAGATGTTGGCTTGACATTGGATTTTCGTCACTTACCAACACTCGTTATCAGACGTCAAAATAAAGTTGTCTTTAGACACTAGCTAGACATACAATTTTGGTCACCTGATGTTACGACCTAAATCTAACCTAATATTAATGTCTTATGACGTTGTATGTCTGCTGGGTTTTATATGTCAAAGAGTCTACAAAAATATGATTTCTCAACTCATGACCACTTTAAATTATGCATTAATTGTTAATTAATTGTAGCAATGTAAAGATACTGATTGGTCCATTGAAAATTGAGAATGATACAAACTAAAATAATAGTTAAAAATGATAGAAAAAATTGTAGAAATGATGATAGAAAACATTTGTCATCATTTACTCATCCTCCACTTGTTCTAAACCTGTTTGAGTTTCTTACTTGAGATATATTGAAAAGTGCTGGAAAAACAAAACATTCATTGACTTCACTTTAAAAAAAGATGTTTGCTGCTTGTTCAAACTACTTGTTTTAAATGAACTGAAATGACACAATTCTTGAGTTTTTTTGGGACAACTTAATTGTTTTATGTTCACTCCACGTAAATTTGTCAAAACAATTGTGTTAACTTAATTGATTTGTAAATTTAAGGCCTTAAAAAGTCTTAATTTTTGTCTTGCGTGTCTTAAATACTTGTAAACAGGTCTTAATTTTCCTCTTTCCATGTAAAGCTACCCAACACGCATCCAATCACCAACAATCCATCTCTATAGAACTTTTAACATAACTCTACAATATGGTTTAATTATTGTCCTTACAAAATCATGTGTTTAAAAGTTCTCTCTGTATTTATAATCCATATATGGTGAGGACACTGACCCGGACAGACTGTTCAGCTTACATTAAGTTTATTATAGTTTTTAAAGATTTTTTTTAAAAGATGTGTTTTATTGAAAAATGTGTATGTATACAATATATATGTAAATAACTAGGGTTTGCTTGTTTTGACAATTTATTTAAAACATCTGGCTAAGAAATAACAAATTATATTATAATATAAAAAAGTCCACTGTAAGTCTGAAATGTTTTTCATAATGGTTTTAAAAAGGTCTTAAAAAGTCTTAAATTTGACTTTGTGAAACCTGCTGAAACCCTGTGCGTGGAACACAATATTTTTACATTGTTCTATAGTATATTTTGTTCCTACTGTGGATGTAAATGGCTGCCTTTTCCCCAACATGCATAATATGCTGTTTTGTGTTTAACAGAAGAAAGAAATTCATAAATGTTTATAACCACTTAAGTGTGAGGAAATGATGATGAAATGTTCATTTTTGTGTGTACTGTATCCTTTTAGGTATACTTCATTTGCTTTAGTCAATATAAGGAAACAGAAAGGTAAAGATGATTCTAGGTCTAATTATAGTTGGGAAAGTTCAACCTATTGTATATTATATTTTAACATATCTCCACACTATCAGTAAAACACAAACCATTTTCTGTTTCATCACATTCAGTTTGGAGAAAAGTGTTGACTATTTTACTCTTGGCCATTTGCCATTTCTATAATAAGAAAAATGTCATATACTAAAGGTTTTACTACAATCTTACATTTCTTTCAGTGTTTGGCTGATCATGCATTGCTCTGGAATGAAGCGTGCTGCTTCTGTGAGCTGTAAACCCAGCCTTCTTTAACTTGATTGGTCGTCTCAGTCATTGTGACATTGAGCACTATTAAACCACTGAGGCAGACCGGCTTTAACATTCAACTTATTAATCTTTTTGTCTTTCTAGATCACTGTGTAATGTAGTGCAGCAGAGCAGTGCAAGAACTTCAGATATTGTGGAGGTCATTCAGGCCATTTCTGATTATCGAGGTGTATTTTCTCGCTGGTTGAACCCCCCCATTCATAGTCTGCATTGTCACGTTTAAAAGACCTAGAAGGACAAAGGCAAAAAGATTACAATGAAATTACAACTCTGACCACAGGCTCTCCAGAATGACAGCAAATATGGAAAGAAACGTACTTTATGTGACATCAGGAAATGGAAAGCACTTGCATTTTCCTAATTCTGTTACACGATAATATGATCCAGTGGCTCATATCTACCTCAGCAGGGCTTTAGTGTTCAATAAAACACATGACAGGCTGATTCTAGCCAACTGGATCTAGAGCATTCCACATTGATTTTTCTTTCTTTCTTTCTTTCTTTCTTTCTTTCTTTCTTTCTTTCTTTCTTTCTTTCTTTCTTTCTTTCTTTCTTTCTTTCTTTCTTTCTTTCTTTCTTTCTTTCTTTCTTTCTTTCTTTCTTTCTTTCTTTCTTTCTTTCTTTCTTTCTTTCTTTCTTTCTTTCTTTCTTTCTGCTGTCATTCTCGACGTTGTAATAGCAGAAAGGGGAGTTATAAATCCAGTATTTAACTGACTTACAGGAACTCTGCCATATAGCTGAATATCTGAAAGCTGACTGGCTTACTGTGCCAACGCAATAGGTCAGATTCTAAATTTTGCTGAAGTCAAATGGACTTTAAATTGCCCTATTATGCTTTTATACAGTATAACTCTTCATGCCGTGTGTACTGTCCATGTGTCCAGAAAAACCATGTGAGCTTCACACGTGAAACCACAGGAATGATGAAAGAGCTGACCATTGGAAATGTTTACTCAAGTCATGCTTGTGATTAAGGTTGGAGTTGATCAACTAGTAGTTCTAGTAGCTAGGTGGCACCGTGGCTCAATGGTTAGCACTGTCGCCCCACAGCAAGAAAGTTGCTGGTTTTAGTCCAGGCTGGGCCAGTTGGCATTTCTGTGTGGAGTTTGCATGTTCTCCCCGTGTTCTCCACAGTCCAAAGACATGTGCAATAGGTGAATTGAATTGGCCAAAGTATATGAGTGTGAATGTGAGAGTGTATGGGTGTTTCCCAGTACTGGTTTGGGGCTGGAAGGGCATTCGCTGTGTAAAACATATGCTGGAATAGTTGGCAGTTCATTCCGCTGTGCCGACCCCTGATAAATTAGGGACTAAGCCGAAGGAAAAGGAAGGAATGAATGAATGAATGAATGAATGAAGACAATAGCTGCAGTATACAATGTTTAGGATTATTGAGGAAAGATAGCCTGTCACATATGGTAATAGGAGTTTCATTTCAGGAATTTCAGGAGGCATCTGACCAATCAAAACCGAGCGGGCATTCAGAAAGTAGGATTCTTCAAATGAAGTAAACTAATAGTTTGAAAACCTTTGAGAAATTGAGTGATTTTAAATGATTATTAGGAGACAATCAAAGTGCATGTAAACTGCTGTAGGAGACCTCCAAAACAATATAACATAACATAATAGATCATAACACAACATAAAGACTAATAATGTTGTTTGATTTTTGAAGATTTGTATGTTTTTTTTTCTCTTTACATCCATTGCGGTGTCATTTTGTAGGTCATATATCAGAATCAGAATCAGAAAGAGCTTTATTGCCAGGTATGTTCACACATACGAGGAATTTGTTTTCGTGACAGAGCTTCTACAGTGCAACAGAATTACAGAGACAGGGCTAAAAAAAAAACAGATAATAAATATATTTTAAAAAGTAGTGAATACAAATTGGCATGTGTATGTACAGGTATATTACTAAATACAACATTATATGTGCAGCTGTTATGTGCAAATTGGCATGTAAAGTGTGTTGTTAAATAAGTGTATATGTGTATAAAAGTATGTCTCGTATGTTGCCATTTTCCCTTGTTTCATGCTTTGTTTGACATTTTGCACAGGTTATTGTTACATGATGGGTTTGTCTGTCTGTCTGTTCTTTGTTTTTGTTTTTTTGTTTGCAAAAGCTATAATTAAAAAATTCAAACAGATATAAAAGATAGATCAGCCAAAACTGAAAAGTCTGTCATCATTTACTCACCTTTTACTTGATCCAAACCAGTTTGACTTTATTTCCTCTGTTGAACACAAAAGAAGATATTTTAAAGGAAGCTGGAAACCTGTAGCTATTGACTTAGTATTTGTTTTCCTACTAAGGAATTCAATGAATGCAGGTTTTTAGCTTTCTTCAGAATATCCTCTTTTGTGTTCAACATAATAAAGAAACTCATAAAGCTTTGGACACTTGAGGATAAGTGAGTATATTTTCATTTGTGGGTGAACTATCCCTTTAAATAGCATTATAAGGGTACTTTAAAGGGCACCTACAGTTGCAATCAGAATTATTAAACCCTCTGAATTATTAGCCCCCCTGTTTATTTTTTCCCCCAATTTCTGTTTAACAGAGAGAAGATTTGTTCAGCACATTTCTAATCATAATAGTTTTAATAACTCATTTCTAATAACTGATTTATTTTATCTTTGCCATGATGACAGTAAATAATATTTGACTAGATATTTTTCAAGACACTTCTATACAGCTTAAAGTGACATTTAAAGGCTTAACTAGGTTAATTAGGTTAACTAGGCAAGTTAGGGTAATTAGCCAAGCTATTGTATAATGATGGTTTGTTCTGTAGACTATCCAAAACAAATATAGCTTAAAGGGGCTAATAATTTTGACCTTAAAATGTTTTCAAAAAATTAAAAACTGCTTTTATTCTAGCCAAAATAAAACAAATAAGACTTTCTCCACAAGAAAAAATATTATCAGACATGCTGTGAAAATTTTATTGCTCTACTAAACATCATTTGGGAAATATTTAAAAAAAAAACAATTCATAGGGGGATTAATAATTCTGATTGCAACTGTATGATGAAAATCAACTTTTGTAAGCTGTTTTGACAGAACTGTGTGTAGGTATAGTGTGTCCACTGTCATATTAGAATGACATAAACTCATGAAGTCACCTTTTTTCTGGTATTAAAATATTTGTTTCAATTAACTCTCTGTGATTTTTACAAGTTTTATAAATTCAAAACAGAACATGTTTGTAATAAAGACAGTAAAATTGGTATGTAATTTTTAACCGCTAATCTCCATGGCTGCATGGTGTAAGTAAAGCTAGTGTGTGTGTGTGTGCGTGTGTGCGTGCGTGCGTGCGTGCGTGCGTGCGTGCGTGTGTGTGTGTGTTTGTGTGTGTACTGCATTTGTGTGTGACTCATCATGTTAGAAAGGCTTGAATAAATTCCACCACAAATACATGAAATATAATTAGTATTTTGACCTATTGAGCTGTATTTCAGCTTTATCCGAGTCTGTCTCTGTCACTGACTGCTGTTTATCTGAGGTAAGACATGATGAGAAGCAGACACGCATATGGGAACGGTGGGTGGGGGGAAGCAGCTCATTTGGATTTAAAGCCACAGGCAACAAAAACAGCTACAGTGTACTCAGACACTAAAATGGGCAGATTCTGGAGGCTATAATAAATAATCTGGTGGGCAGTTTGAGCTGAAACTTTACAAACACATTCTGGAGACACCAAAGGCTTATCTTACATCTTGTAAAAGGGGTAAAATAGGTGCCCTTTAATGGCAGGTAAACAGCAAAATTACTAAAATTACTGGTAGGGAAAGTCTGTTCTTACAGAAAGAAATCCTTTTCGAAGAAAGCCATGTTGAGTTTTGCCTAGCAGATGATTGTCTTCAATTGGTTTATGTGGAGCTAAGTAATGGGCCAAGCTTGTGAGCTGCAAGGTTTGCCAGTCGTCACCATGGACACTGATGCATTGCCTGCCAATCCTGTCTGTTTGTGAGATGTTTTCTTCAGCTTAATTGTTCATGTTTTCTTGAAGAAGAAAAAAAAGATTGCATGGTTAAGGTTCAAGGTTTGATTTTGTCTGCTTGCATCCGTGTGCCCCAAGGTCTGAATTTTGCAAGCAAAAAAAAGAGAGCTTTTCTGTCTCATTGAAAACGCACCCTTTTATTTGAGGAAAGAATGACTCTCTGTGTCACTTGTCAAATTTGAGGCACATTCGTTGACAGGCTCTCTATTGCTTGATTTTTCTTTCAGAGGCTGATTTTTTTTACACAGCAAGGATGTGGAGCAATTTTATAGACCTCATCAAGTCGGGGTGATTCATTCTGCCAATCTCCTGACATCCAGTGCGCGCTCCTATTACTCCTGCTACCCTTGAGACAGACTGAAATATCATGGCACTTCCTGTCAGAAGAAACAAATTAAGTCCATTGAAAGTCACGTAAATATGTTTTGAACGCATGAAGCTTCATATCTTCCCAAAGCCACTCTGGAAAACCGTCGAAAAGCATTTCCTCTGGCACTCACGTCCATCTCACCGGATAAACAGTGCAGTCTTAGAGTCGTAAATCAGGACATTTGAAGTAGCGAAAGTAAGAGACAGCGATCCCTCCTGTGAAAACATGCTCTCTGACATCCGTGTAATCTCAAGTGTAACCTTGGTGCGTCTCACTAGACATCTGCAGCAGCCTGTGGAGGACAGAACATGACATGCTGGAGCCCTCGATAGTGCACTGGCAGGCTGCCCAGACGAGTGTACTGTCTTTTTCAGCCGCTTGCAGTCACATTAGGCAGACTTCAGGTCTTTTCCAAAGCTGCATAGTGCCATCGAGGTTAACTATCGAATTTCCAGGTGGCTCCATGAAACTGTTCAAAGTGCTCCTGAGCTGTGTGATATCGGGGAGAAAAAATGCAATATGTACTTTTTCTGTTGTGATATGAAGTATGGCGGCATGGTGGCTCAGTGGTTAGCACTGTCGTCTCACAGCAAGAGAGTTGCTGGTTCAAGTTCCAGTTGGACCAGCTGGCTTTTCAGTGTGGAGTTCGCATGTTCGTCCCGTGTTGGCGTGGGTTTCCTCCGGGTGCTCTGGTTTCCCTCACAGTCCAATTGGATGAACTAAAATTGGCCGTAGTGTAAGAGTGTGAATGCGAGAGTGTATGGGTGTTTCCCAGTACTAGGTTGTGGCTGGAAGGGCATTCGCTGTGTAAAACATATGCTAGAATAGTTGGCGGTTCATTCTGCTGTGGCGACCCCTGAATAATAAGGGACTAAGCCGGAGGAAAATGAATGAATGAATGAATGTTGTGATATGAAGAAACACAGACATGCTCATTGGATGGTTGATTAATATCTTGTTTATATTCGTATATTCAAAACTAGTATACATACACAAACACACACACACACGCAACAGCACAGTTATCACTATTGAAATATTTTGTACAACCCTAGTCCACATTATTTCACACATTTATTTTATTTCTGCTTAGAATCCAGTTACATGAGTATACAGTACAAAATAAATAAATAAATAATTTCTGCTTTGTTTTAGTTTCTGTTTCTTTAAACAAGACTACTTTTCTAAAAAACTAAATCTGCTCTGATTGCTCAATGTTACCCCGGAAGCGTGAGACTCTGAGACAGAGTGTGGATCCACATGCAGTTTGTTATGGGTCGTCGTACAGGCAGAAGGTCATCAACAGAAGCATGATGGTGATCCAATAATTGTAGTCAGGGTACAGGCAAAGGTCATCACAAACACCACAAGGAAACTAAACATAAACAAGGCTAGAAACAAAACATAAGAACCAAGACATACGAAACACGCAATGTAAAAGTGCCTAACCAGAAACCAAGACTAAGCAATGTATGTGTGTGTGTGTGTGGGATGCATACCTAGTCCAGGAATCAGTCCATGATGCGACACCAGTGGTGTGTGTGCTATCAGTATGAGATCAGGAACCGGTGTGTGCACAGTGCATGTTGGGAATAGTAGTTTGTTAATACTAATCTGCAGTCCCTAGATCACTGGTGATTGTTACACTCAGCAGGGCCAGTTTTTTTGTAACTGGTCCTAAATTTAACATTTTATTTTAATGTAATGTAATGTGTATTTATATAGTGCATTTATTGTGTATGGCCATACACCAAAAGAACTTCACAGTCTCTCCACACCACCCCCAGTGTGCAGCATCCACTTGGATGATGTGACGGCAGCCACAGGACAACGGCGCCAGTGTGCTCACCACACACCAACTATTGGTGCAGTGAAGAGACAGTGATACAGCCAATTCAGTGGACAGGGATGATTGGGAGGCCATGATGGGTAAGGGCCAATGGATGGAATTTAGCTTAGACCCCTACTCTTTTTGAGAAGTACCATGAGATTTTTAATGACCACAGAGAGTCAGGACCTCGGTTTAACATCTCTTCCGAAAGATTGCACCCACTGACAGTATGGTGTCCCCTTCACTTTTTACTGGGGCATTAGGACTCACACAGACCACAGGTTGAGCACCCCCTGCTGGCCTCTGTAACACCACTTCCAACAGGAACCTAGTTTTCCCATGTGGTCTTCCATCCAGGTACTGACCAGGCTCAGCCCTTCTTAGCCTCAGTGAGTAACCATTTTTGGCTGCAGGGGGATATGGCTGTGGCCATTCCAATCATTCATTCATTCATTTTCCTTCAGCTTAGTCCCTTATTTATCAGCGGTCGTCACAGTGGAATGAACTGCCAACAATTCCAGCATATGTTTTACACAGCGGATGCCCTTCCAGCCACAACCCAGTACTGGGAAAACATTCCAATCAGCCAATCAGAATTAAGGGATATGTTTAGCGTTTATGTTATGGCTTATGGTTCGGTTTATGTACTTCTGCATGATTGTTATCCAACTATTATTTTCCTCTGATTTTGGGAATAATTTACAGTTATGGTTGGGTTTAGGGGTAGGGAATAGGAATTAACAAGCTGTGTCTTGAGGACAAGCCAAAGCAGCCAATAGGCAAGGCTTAAGCAAATAGGGGACGTGCAGATGTAGTTAAGTGACAGAAATAATTGAAGGACTATGAATTTATGTGTTTTCCATTAAACTCCCTTCACTGAGAAAAAATAGTCAATGGATTTACTCCATTTTTTTAAGGTAAGTGGTTGCAAACAGTTTATATGGGCTGAGTGTAAATAAGCAAATTAAGTTGAGCATTGCTAAATTTAATTTGTTTAAATTCAGCCCATATAAATTGTTTGCAACCACTTACCTTAAAAAAAAAAGTAAATATCCAAATGAATAATTTTTTTCAGGGATTGACATGGACTTCACACTGAATTTATATGCATAAATCCTACTAAATGAAAGCATTTTAAAACAACAAGCATTATGATGTGAGTTTTAGTGATCCTTGTGGAAATTATTTGAGGGCTCATATGTTTTCTTTTTGAATCTCAGGTACGTCCATGCCTTATATCTGGGTGTGCAGAGCCGCTGGCGTGGGGAGCACGAGCACAAACACTACTACTGGCGTACAATGTTTGAGAACGCTGATATCAGCATGCTGAGGCTGTTGGAGACCTTCCTGAAGAGCGCACCTCAGCTCGTCCTGCAGCTCAGCATTATGGTTCAGACCGGCCAGATCCTCCCTTTACAGGGTAAGTGATGACAGCTATGATTAAAACCCACTCTCTACAAGTATGCTAGAAATAGTTGGCCCTGTATTATATTCACTGTATTCATATTTCATGTCTTGAGTACGCTGTAAAAATGGAATTATCAGTCGCCTGTAGCATGGCTGTTTTTCATTTATTTTGAGTTGCATTTTAGGTATGGAGGACCAGGAGTGCCAGTTAGAAATAAAATGAAGAATCAAATTATCAATTTAATAATTGAAGCATAAAAATGGATATAAATACATCACAATTTAAATGAACAAACAATAGACTAATAAATAGACATATTTAAATGTGTTTATTTAAATTGTGTTTTTTTTAAATGCCATTTAATAAAGCGATAAAACAATGCATTTATAAATAACTTTTAAATGTATAAATAAATAGACAATTTTATAAATGTTTATTTAATTAATGTTTTAAAACTCTGATTAATGAAACAATAAAAAGTATATTTATAGATCATTTTAAATGCATTTAAATGCACAATTTAAATATTAGATTAGATGATTAGATTCAACTTTATTGTCATTATACATGTACAAGTAAAAGGCAATGAAATGCAGTTTAGGTCTAACCAGGAGCGAAATAACAGCAAGTGCAGGATATAGGTATAAGTTATAAAGTGCAATTATAGAAAAACTATGCTGATATTTACAGATGAATGTACTATGAACATTATATACAGGTTGTATTAGCTATGAACAGAGATTAACAATAGATGAATCTATGTACAGGTTTGCTATTATTAAAGTGTGTAGATATGAACATAATTACAAATGTATATGTGCAGTGGGTATGTGCAATTCAAAATGAATTGAATGAATCAGTGCAATGTAGTGCAATGAATATGTGCAATTTTAAATGTGCAAATATTAAATAGTGCTGTGATTATGGGGAGTATACGTTATGAGGAGAGTGTGGGGGTGTATGAGGGGGCAAAATAATCAGTGGGTGCAGAGTTCGTAGCTTTTTAAAAAGGCATTTGAAAAATGCTTTTCTCTCTCTATTTGCCACTTGCTTTTCTTTTTCTTTTGCTACATGCTTTTCTCGAGTTGAAAATAAATTAAAAGTTAAAATATGCTATTGCACAGTCCACTCGTGGGACAATATGAACATGTTTGGAGACGTTTTGTGGATGATTTATTAGCTTTTGCTGATTTCCGTTAAAGAAATTCTCATATGGATTATCACTGTCTGTATAGAAAAGTTTTACAGTTGAGGGGTGACGTTACTGCGGTCAGGCCAGATAAGTTAAAAGCACCCTGTCATTCTAGCCAACCTTATTTATTTATTTTTGTCGCTCATAAACTGCGTATTACAGTACAGTGCCAAAGAACTGATCTGAACACAAATACCACTACCGTGAACGCATATTGTCATTATATATCACATCCCCACACTGTCTGATGATGAAATATTAAATAATAACGGAACAAATAACAAAGGAAAGCACTTCTGGTGCTCCGTATATATGAGCATCTCCGATTGACTTTGACTGATATTATCTGTAGTTTAAAAAGATACGGTCAAGTAAATTATCGCACAAAAATGGTAATGTAGCTGCAAGTAGCTTCACACTTTTTAAAATCTTAAGGTACAGTTTTCTCTATTAACAAAGCATTAATTATAATATTTAGCTCAATAAACTCCTATTTTATTTCTTCTTAATAGTTATTAAGGTAGTAGTTGGGTTACGTATTGTGAAGGGATTAGAGATGTAGAATAAGATTGTGCAGAATATGTACTTTATAAGTACAAATAAACAACTAATATCTTAATAATAAGATAATAATAATTGGCAGGTAAATAGCCACTAGTTAATAATACGAATTGGTACTTAAACTAAAGTGTTATTTATGTATTTTTTGTTATTTATAAGATATATACAGTATATATACTTATATTGTCACTTTTTAAACTGTAAAGTAAAATGTTTAACATCAAAAACCCCACAAAGCAAATTAAAAACTTAAATAGACATAAAACACCAATGAAGCACAATCTAGGTCTCAAGGTCACCAGCGATCCAGCCTGTGCAGATCGCTGGTATATATACAGATTGCTAACGGACTACAAATCTGCCATTTCAAGAACTACAAGATCCTTATCAGAGCCACTATATTCAAACATGCCTTTGCACGAACCCCATTGGACATTAGAGCGCTATATGGACTGAGCATTAAGGACTATAAAGACAGCACACAAAACACACACATTGTGGCTAAGTCCTCCGTAATGTGAATGGGAAGCTGACAACAAGGGTGCGGATCCAAACGCAGGTTTATTGAGAATGGTCAGGCAAGCAACGGTCACAATCCGAAGCAAACAGATGTATAAAGGCAAATCCAGAGTTGTAGTCAAAAACACAGGCGATGGGTCAGTAAGAAGCAGACAACATAAACAAACAAACAAGGCGAGGGTTACAAACACGGCAAAGCAAGGCAAGGAAAACATGTCGTAATTTCACAAAACTGTAAAACAAGACTCAGCAACTTCTGTGTTTTTTGTGCTGTATAAATAGTGCAGTAATCAGTCAATGAGTAGCTTCAGCTGTGAGTGTAATCAAACGGGACCAGGAACTGGTGTATGTGTGTGCAGCATGATTGGATCTTGTAGTCCTTATAATGCTCTAATGCCCAATAGGGTTCATGCAAAGGCATGTTTGAGTATAGTGGCTCTGATAAACCACCACATAGCTCACTCAATGATGTTTGATGTGCCATTTGGATAAAATCCTCCACGTACTCCTTGATAGACCGTGCTTCCTGCCGGAGATGCATAATTCTTATACCCTCTGGATCCATATCAGGCTGCGTCTCCCTTGTGATAGAAGACTCAGCCTGATATGGATCCAGCGGGTGTCAGAATTATGTGTTTGTTTTGTTTATGTTGTCTGCTGTCTGCCTGTACTGACCCATCGCCTGTGTTTTTGACTAAGACTCGATTTTCCTTCATACATCTGTTTGCTCTTGATTGTGACTGTTGCTTGCCTGACCATTCTCAATAAACCTGCGTTTGGATCCGCACCCCTGTTGTCAGCGTCCCGTTTACATTACACTAGGAACTACAAAAGTATATCTAAGTTATCTAATTTGGTAAATTATAATTGCCTAAAAGCGCCAATTTAGACAGGAGGGAAAGATAACTACTGAGGATTGTTGTTTTTACATGCTGCTTATGTTAAAAACCGTCCAAAATAAATCAAACCACAATAATAAACAAAAATGATAAACAAAAATGACTTCTATTTAAAAATATATATATATTATTTACCCCAAATGTTTGAACAACAAAGAAGAATCAACACACTTTTGTTCTGATATGTATTTCTTTGAGGAAAAAAAAAAGAAATCTCTCAATAATGCCACAAATTTTTATAAAATCCCAAAATTAGTTCCTGTCCAAAAGTCTGTTCAACACCACCTTTCCAGGAATATTAATGAGAAGATGAATATTTGTTCCCAGAATTTGCTAAATCCAAGCAGCCACTCTTGTATCTGGTGATTTCAGCCCATTTCTGAGAGCGGTGTGGATCAGACGGTCAGTAATGGTGTTGTGGGTGGTCTGTGGGCGTTCAGTCTGAGACTCAGACTTACTACATCCCTCACCCAATCTGTCTCCACCAGGTCACAGAGTACAGTTTGATTCAATGCCTTCCTCACAGTGTGAATCCTTTATTGCAACTCATTTCAATGTAACTCAGTACGAATTGCTTCCGAAATCCATTCTACCATCATTAAGGATCAAAGTGCAATTTCACAGCATGCAGCTCATTTTTCAGTCCAACTGCAAATTAGCTTGTAAATTAGTGAGGATGTGAGAATGAGTGTGGCTGAATGTGAAATACAATGGGCTACATCCATATTTCAGGTCACTGTGCATAAGGCTGATCATTTTGTCAGATTAATATTCAAGTAGTTTCTTTAATGATTACACTAGTTAAGACGCAGTTTCTTTCAGTCACGCCGAAGGCTATGCTCCAAATTTGAAATGAACGATCATAGAGAAATAACATTTAATATGAAATTGCAGTAATCAAATGATCAATTAAAATATGACCTCATAAGTGTTATCATAATGGTGACATTGTTAAAAACCATCTTCCATTGTGGTTTCATTGCTCGCGTCTATCTTTGGCTCTGTAAGAAATTAAGAAAAAATCAGGACATATTTACAGTCCCACCTGACAGGTGCCTTTGATTACAGAGCTGTGAGAACTGGCTGTTACATTGGTTCAGCTCCATGGGAACAGTTGCAGCCTCTGTCAGATGCTCCCTAAGGAATTTTCTCCAAATGTCAAACTCCAAACTGTGACTTTTAAATAACACCCAGAGCTAGTTAACAGCAGCATGGGATTCTGCTTTAAAAGCTGTCATTTCCCATGACATGCTTCTTTCTTTCTGACTAGCAGTACATAACGCTGCGTTTTGTTTTCTGGATCAGTACACATTTGTATAACTATGCATCCAGAACTTTAAATTGATATTTTACTTTATAATATTTGAGTTGATGCATGAATATAACTTTACCAAACATTTTATAGCATAAAGGCCATCCAATAATCACAAAAGCTGAAAAATGCTGTGCATTTTATTTTGAAGTTTAAATAATAAATGCTTTGTTTAAGAAATATTTTGATACTCTATCAGTGATTTAGTTCAAACCTCCTTAAGGACAATTAATTCATCTTCACTATTAGTTACAGCACCAAATAAACATGAACATGAACATCTCACATCTCACGTAAAACCCAATCAGTGTTTCTTCTGTAGTTTGATTCATTTTAAGAGCATTTGTATATTGCCATTTTAATATACACATCTAGCATACATTTTCACAAATCTAATATTTATTTTAAAGCTGTGTGTGTTTACAGACAGTGCTTAACTGAACTTTGCATATTTGTAAAATAACCTTGTGTGTATTTGACAGTTTAAAAGCCCAATAAAGAGGCTAAAGCAAAGTTGAATATTCGCAGGATGGCTCTCTTTTTATACATTTTTTATATTTATTTATTGCGTTAGTTTTTGCATTTACAGTTTAAAGCAGTACTTTACCCCTCCCCTGCCTTATAATAATATAAAGTACCTGCCTACTGTAATCTTATAAAAAAAACTATTTTACGTGTAGGTGAAAAAGGGGCTAATTCATACAAATTCATTTGATTTCATTTGTGATTCAGGCTATAAAGTCTCTTTTGGAAAGGGTCGGAAAGGGTTTCATTTTCTGGAAAGGGTCGAGGAGCAGTAACTCATTTACATTTAAAGAGGCACACATAAATGGCATGTTTTTGCTTCCCTTCAGTAGTTGCAGCCTGGTAATAAATTATCTAGAAACTATTTTATACTTAGTTTTTTCATTGTGTACCAGTTTACATCATTCTTCAAAATATCTTCTTTTGTGTTTTATCTTTTTAAAGAATGAAGGATGACAGAAATTTCTTCTTTGAGCGAATTATTCTTTCAAGAGCTACGGTTTTAACAGTCCCACCTTTATTACATTTATTCACACTTCTGAAGGTATCTTTTTCCATAATGATAAAAAATGATCCTGATTCCATAACAAAGCATATCCAGCAGTCAGGAGATGAGCAGGGCACTCATCTGCCTTACAGTCAGCAGGGTAGAGAAAACAGGCTTCAGCACGGGAGTGCTTTCTCTGGGTCTGTCCTGTCCGTCACTTCTCCAGGCTGACGACTGATATTATGATTAAAGTGCTTCGCTGTGGCTGTCATGAACGCTCATAATCATATTCAGGGCGATGCGATATGACTGGAGAACTAGGTAATGGTCGTGTTTTTGCTGATTGGGAGAGATTTTGCATTTTGACCGTTCCTGACTAAATGGGTAAGCTGATGAATGGCCAGACAGGAACCTGATTAAATATTCATGAGAGCTGCTAGAGAGCATATACAGCAGTCAAACTGATTTTTTCCTTGGTGAGGTTTACTGTCGTTTCTTTATATGCTGTAGCTACACGTTGAATATCTTAAAAACTAGTATAGGTTTTAATTTGAAATTATTTTATTCATTTTTTATCATTTTATATCTCTGGAATCAACTCTGATATGACTTGATATATAAACAAGCAATTAAAATTATGGACTTAAAGCCTATGCAATGGCATCATTGTGAGGTTTTATGTAAACATAACCTTTTTAGTGTTGATAGTTTTATTAAATTTAATTATCTTAAATTGTTTTTTAAATGTTTAAATAATCATTTGGAGTTTGCATGTTCTCTCCGTGTTCGCGGGGGTTTCCTCAGGGTGCTCCGCTTTCCCCCACAGTCCAAAGACATGCGCTATAGGTGAATTGATTAAGCTAAAATTGTCCGTAGTGTATGGGTGGAAATGAGAGTGTATGGGTGTTTCCCAGTGATTGGGTTGCAGCTGGACGGGTATCCGCTGCGTAAAACATATGCTGGATAAGTTGGCGCTTCATTCCGCTGTGGTGACCCCAGATTAATAAAGGGACTAAGCCGAAAAGAAAATGAATTAATGAATGAATGAATAATCATGTTCCAATGCTGTTTTCTGATCTAATCAGTAGACATCAGACCTCTAACAGAGTCACACGAGCTGTTTTGTCTGTTAAGGGAACCAAATTGTGGAATGATTTACCTGTTAGCCTAAAATTAGAAAGTATAAATGTTTTAATGGTGTACTTAAAAAGTGGTTAAAAACAAAACAGCAGTGTTTGCACAGATAGTTTACTATTAGTTTGTTTGATCATGCCGCCTTTGCTTTGGCTTATAGCAATTTTATGTAAGAATTATAATGTTTATGCGTTTATAATGTGTTTTAATTTTTATAATAATGTATATGTATCTGTTTTATTTTCATTTTATGTCAAGGTTCCCGTGGACAGGTGTTGAGCATTAGCAAGTCTGCTAAAACACTTAAACAAATGCATTTGGTTTATACAGTGTAATTGTGATGTCCAAAAAAGTACTATAAAATTACTTTGGAAAAATGCTAAAAGAAATGCAACAATTTTTACTTAATGTATAAAGCTATAAAACCACCAAGATGCCTATTTGGTTTTTATTAATTTTTTATTGTTTTTTTTTCCTTATTATTTTGATTTTAGTAATTACGTGTTTTTTTCTGTAATTTTTGTTTGTTTCTAATGTTTTTTACACATTTTTATTTGGGTTTTACTTTGTAAAAAGCAATTAGTTATTTTAATTAGTCTTAAAATTGACAAGTTGAGTTTAACTAAAAAAAAATTGAGTATACCTATTGTAACTTGCAATGGTTAAGTTCACTTAATTTTTTATAATTATGCACAGTTTATTCACTTAATCACTTTTAAGGCAATGGTTTACTCACTTTAAAAATAAAGTCAACTAATTGCTTTCTTCAGAACACTAAAAAAACGCTGGGTTTGTGTTGGGACAACATGAAGAAACCGAGTTATCAGTTTTTACAAATTTAAGTGTATTGAACATAAAACAATTAAGTTGTCCCCCCCAAAAAACTCAAGGATTGTGTTGATTTACTGTAGTAGTTTGAACAAAAAGCAAATACCGTTTTTGAGTGTATAGTTGTTTTCTATTTATTTATCTAATTTTATTTGAAGATTATTTATCATATGCAACATTATATCATTATATGACAATATTATAGTAATACTCACCTTTAGTTTTAGTTAAATACAGTGAGAATCTTTCTCTCTCCTCCAGTGCAAATAAACGTAATTACTGTACCTCGTTTATTAACTCATTATTCTCTTTTCTCTCTTATCACTCTTATACTTCATTTGATCCAGGTCTGTCTGCATCAGCCTCACTAGTGTCTCTGGGCTGGATGATGGCGTCTTATCAGAAGGCGCTACGAGACTCTCGTGACGACAAGCTTCCCATGTCGTATAAAGCAGTGGTGGTGCACATGCTGTGGCACCTGTTCACCGTTGGAGCCCGCGCCATGGCCTTCGCCCTCTTCGTTTCCCTCTTCCAGCTCTACTTCGGCATTTTCATCGTGGCCCACTGGTGCGCCATGACCTTCTGGATCATCCAAGGCGAGACGGACTTCTGCATGTCAAAATGGGAGGAGATCATCTACAACATGATGGTGGGCATTGTGTATATATTCTGCTGGTTCAGCGTTCGTGAGGGTCCCACGCGGTGCCGTCAGCTGCTCTACAGCCTCATAATCCTGGCTGAAAATGTGGCTCTTACTGCCGTGTGGTATATATATCGCAGCCCGCGTACATCGGACTTTTATGCCGTGGTTGTGGTGTGTGTTGTGGCCTGTAGCTACGCTTTGGGCACATTTTTTATGTTCGTCTACTACTGCCTGTTACATCCCGATGGCCCTGTACCCGGGGCCTATCTTGGATGTTGTGGCGTGCAGGTGGGTGCTGTTTCAGATCCTTGCATCTCGTCACCTACATCCGCTCCTCCTCTGGATGCGGTGAGCAGCCCTCCTCGGACTCTTCAGAGGACTAAAGGAATAGATTCGGTACCAATGGGAGACGTCGGGGAAGTCTTTAAGATGCGGACCCTTAAGGCCTCTCGAAACGCGGCGCCTCGCATCACCCCAAGGACAGAGGGGCCGGTAATTCGTATCGACCTTCCCAGGAAACAGTACCCAGCCTGGGACGCCCACTTCATTGATCGCAGACTGAGAAAGACCATTTTGATACTGGAAGGTGCGGCTCCTGTCACACCAAGGATCCAGTACCGATGTCTAGGCACACCGAAGGAAGTGATGGAATACGAGACGACAGTCTGAAACATTATCCAAATAAAAATGTAATGCATTTGTGTGCAAAAAAGTCCAGGTTTATTTGGCGGAGAGGAAGAGTTTGTCGGATCTCCACATGACTCCTTATTGACTTGTCAACTGTGGAGGAACAGGATGCCCTGGTGTCTAGAAAAGAGCCACCCTGTGGTGACATTAGATATCACTGGTTATTGGGTTAGGACAGGGGTGTTCAAACCTGCTCCCAGAAAGCCACTGTCCTGCAGAGTGTAGCTCCTACCAGAATAAAAGCAAATCAAGGTTTTCAGGCTTTGTGTGTTTCAGTGATCAGATCACAAGTGGTCAGCTTCTGTCCTATTTTGTTATGTTTTACATCAGTTTAGAGGCAGAGCTCAGTGTGTTACACTAATACTATTCTAGAAACAACCCTGTGTAAACCTATGAAAAGGTTTAGATGGCAACTGGGAATGTTTTAGGAGTGGGGAAAGTGGGATCTCTAAGTGGGAAGCTTGGAGGGGCCACAAAGGCCACCCAACCCTCTCCGAATTGGGGCAGGTTACCCAGAGCAGGAATGTGTGCATTGGGCACAGAATTTCTACCAATGCACTGATGGAAATTATGATTTCAATCTGATGCCTATGCTTTGGTATGCAATGGTGTGCTTTCTCGCAAGACATCCCCTAAAGATTACATGCATTGTAGGAAATGTGATGCTATCAAACCAACCAATCATAGATCTTGAGGTAACGTCGTCACATTTTGGGAAAGTGGAGAGTTGGTGGCTGTCCATTCATATAAGTATTTACATGATGAAAGCAATCTGATCAAATGCAATTTCAGCTACCACTGAAGGGAGTTGAAAGTAGTCAAGCTCAAGACATTTTAGGGGCTTTTTACCTTGGTATTTAGGGTTATCCACTTGTGATCAAATTGACAAAATATTTTTTTAATACCAGTTGTAAATGGCACTTACTGGCTGCTTCTGAAGATGAAAAGTGCTGCATCTACAAGCAGCATATAGCAGCAGGAAAGCAAGAAACAGGCATGTGCAAATCCTTTGATGGAAGCACATCCTTTCCACTGAGATAAAGGCATTGAAGGATACATTCATGATGCAGGGGCAGTTCTAGGATTTCATCCTTAGGAGGGGGCTTAACCCTTAGAGGTTCTGACAAAATTGCATTTGCTGCAATCTAGTTTTTAAAACAGTATATATTTGAAGCATCAAGTTGCTTTCAAACAGTGATAATAATATTTAATCTTTACAACAGTGTTCATATCTGAACTATAAATAATTTTCCAATACTTTTATTTGAATTTATATTTGAAGAAATTACAATACTGGATAAAAAGACTAAACATATCCAAACTGTGATCGCTTGGAATAATTAAGATTGTATGCGGGTGTTTGAAGAATTTTAATTTTTTTTTAAAATAAATAAAAAATCAATTTTAATGGTATAATTGTTGATGGTTTATGTAGGGTGAAATGACAGGCTAAAGCCTCAAAAGGGTCTTGAACATAGGTCTCAAACTCAATTCCTGGTGGGCCGCAGCTCTGCACAGTTTTGCTCCAACCTTAATCAAACACAGCTGATCCAAATAATCAAGATGATCCAACTTAAGCTGCTGTCACACTGCACTTTTCTCCCCTTAGACTTCCATTCATACGCATCGAATGAATCAGACCGGAAACGCAAGGTCATGCGACAAGTTTCGATGTTCGCTGCGTTGCAAAGTTCAAGCTTGGTGAACTCTGACCTGCGAAATGGCATCACTTGACTGCATGAGACCAATCGAGAATCATAACATGACCTCTCTGGACAGAAATTTAAAATACGGACCACTCGCTCACTTTTTTAAATGTCTAATCATCTTGTTTAATCCCGGCCCTTTTTGCAGCGCCGTACGACAGAATTTCTCACACACTATAGAGTGACCGCAGCTTAATCAAGGTGTACTAGTAGTCTTGAACACCTTGGTTATTTGGATCAGCTGTGTTTGAGACCTACTGTATGGTCTAGAACAGGGGTGCCCAAACTCAGTCCTGGAGGGCCGGTGTCCTGCAAAGTTTAGTTCCAACCCCAGTCAAGCACACCCAAGCTAGCTTATCAAGCTCTTACTAGGCTTTCTAGAAACATCCTTGCAGGAGCGTTGAGGCAAGTTGGACCTATAATCTGCTGGACACTGGCCCTCCAGGACCGAGTTTGGACACCCCTGGTCTAGAACCACGCCTGCAATGATGCCTTCGGAAATCAATCAAATATTTTTGCAACTGACCCTGAAATAATGATTGTGTCTGAAAGTGGTGGGTGGTGGTCAGTTTTTGTGTAAATATGCTTTTTTATTCAGATTTTTCCACTTTTGATGTTATTTCTGGCAAAAAAATAGTATTGTTTTATTTAAATATTTGCTTAGTCATTACCAGAGATCTATTTTGTTGTAGATTATCAAATGATTAAGTTGCCTCAGAAGTCTGACCTTAGCTCATTTCAAGAGATTCCCTTGTGCTCAAATGCTGTCAACAAAGTCATAACCTGATAAGGCAGCAAAGCAGTAAGTCAGCTGCCTTGGCAAGTGTTTTGTAACTGGTTGGCTTTCCAGGAGCAGAATTGGACACCCCTGTGTTTGGAGGTTGGGCATGGGTTCATTTTGAGCAAGTTAATGAAAAAGAAGTGAGGCCACGGTAAAGGTAAAATGAGCAAGACTAGATGCAGTATCAGTGTGGTACATGAACAGCAATGGTGCTTAAACACATCCGAAATGCCATTTTAAACCATTCTGGGTGTTTTTAATCTCTTGTGGCAGCTGCCGTAAACCACAATTACTGAATCCCATTAGTCTTATTGTGTACCCATTGAGGTTGTGATAGCTACAAGGAAAAAGCACGAATTGTGTCTTTTAAAGCCTTAATCGACTTTCTTACGTTTGGCTGTTTAGCATCTGAAAGGTGCATTTCACCCTTCTTCAGCAGCTAATGTTTAAAACATTGGTGGACATATGAAACTTTTGTGTCTGTGGTTCAAATTGAAAAATAAGTGAAGGGATGAGCTCCCAATAACATTAATGCATTTTATTAAGCACATAATAAGTTGCCTTCAAGAACAGGGATCAGACTTTGCAAGAAACACTTGTAATCCCTAAAAAAAGAAACTCTTAACAATTCCCAAGGTCTCTTTTTAGTGAACACATCTGCTCACCTTTCAAGTAAAAAACTGCTGAAAAATGTGTTTTTTATGTTCTCAAAGGACATGTAACATAATGGAATTACTGGGTCTGATGCTGAAAAATGGCTGAGTGCACCTTTAAAGAGGACTGAATGAATGTTCATCTCAAGGACAAAGCCGGTTTATTATATGCTTGTTATATTGAAGTATGGTAATAACGCAGTATTTCAAACACGTCTAAGCTAACAATGATTTAAAGTACACTACCTGACAAATGTCTTGTTGCCTATCCAAGTTTTAGGAGCAACAAATAATAACGTGACTTCTAGTTGATCATTTGGTATTAGAAGTGGCTTATATGAAAGCCAAAGGCCTCTAGATTACGCTTATTTTACCAAAATAAAATACGATCATGCCTTGATTTTAATTATTTAATTCAGACAGCAAGGTCTGACTTTGCCGAGACAAAAGTCTTGTCACTTAACAGAAATAATGGACAGTATAAAACATAAAGTCATGGTGCAGTGAAAAAAGAATTAATATTGTGTATGACTCCCATGAGCTTGGAGGACTGCATCCATACATCTCTGAAATGACTCAAATAACTTATTAATAAAGTCATCTGGAATGGCAAAGAAAGCGTTCTTGCAGGACTCCCAGAGTTCATCAAGATCCTTTGAATTCATCTTCAATGCCTTCTCCTTCATCTTACCCCAGACATGCTCAATAATGTTCATGTCTGGTGACTGGGCTGGCCAATCCAGGAGCACCTTGACCTTCTTTGCTTTCAGGAACTTTGATATGGAGGCTGAAGTATGAGAAGAAGAGCTATCCTGCTGAAGAATTTGCCCTCTCCTGTGGTTTGTAATGTAATGGGCAGCACAAATGTCATAATAACTCAGGCTGTTGCTGTTGCTATCCACTCTCCAGATCTCTGGCACGCCCCCATACTGAAAGTAACCCCAAACCATGATTTTCCCTACACCAAACTTGACTGATTTCTGTGACAATCTTGGGACCATGCGGGTTCCAATAGGTCTTTTGCAGTATTTGTGATGATTGTGGATGCAGTTCAACAGATGATTCATCAGAAAAATCTACCTTCTGCCACTTTTCCAAATGATCAACTAGAAGTCAAAGTATTACTCGTTGCTCTTAAAACTGGGATCGACGACAAGACTTTTGGTCAGGTTGTGTACTTGTGTGGCAGGTAAAAGAAAGAAAATCACATGTTTACATGTTTCAAAATAGTTTTAGGTTTCATGAAAATGTATCAGCATTCTGATTATGCCATGCCATTCACATCATTTGGTGCAATAAGTACAAATCCACACAGTATCTTCTGCCTCGATGTCTATGACACTTATTTATCATTTCTGTGGTTACTACATACATTTGGTCATCAATACTAAATTTCGGACCAAATGTAGGCTAATATGCGATTTCCAACTGAGGAGAGTGTGTATTTAACTGATCAAAACAATAACTTGTGTTTTTCTTTCACAAACAGAGCAGCGATCTTGTTGTGTAGGCTACAAATGAGCATATTTTGTGCTTTGATTGCCCATTAGGTGATTGAATAGAGAGAAGATTGTGCCGTGTTTACTGAAATCATGTTATTGCTAAGTCCATTAACCCATTGTAATTATTTCACATAACCATTATGTACGACCATTTGTGTTATGATGATGTTGGTGCTAGCTGGACCACCTCAGTACAGCCTCTGTATGCTGTACTTTATCAATGGGGATCACTCTGGTTAATGCTGGATTTTACCGTAGACACGCTAAAAGACGTTAAGCCTTAGACTGCACCTGCAAGACTGTTGCCGTCGACTGTACAAAAAAAGGATGTCGATCTTCAGCCATGTGTTTTATTCGGACAATAAAGAAAGCTAAATCGTGTGTTTACTGACCTGACCAAAGCATTAACTGAATGGGTGTCTTTCGTATTTGCTTGTCTTATAAATCCTAGCCATTTACTAGCATCATTCGAAGCAGTGATTTTATTTAGACAAGTACAGTTTTGTTTGATGTATACTGCACTCATGTGGAAACCGGCTGTATAGCAATGAGGAAGATAAAAAAAACCATTCATAGTGCATATACTGCAGATTGTGTTGTTTTGTTCTATCAGTTGGAAGATGTTTTACCCACAGCAGCTAAACTAGCAGACTAAGCTTATTATGAACATGCACACTGTATGCTAATTTATGCACAGCAGCAATACATTCTTACAGTAATGAAGTCATCTAGAAATCCAATTAAAACTGAGGCCAATCTCTCGTTTTGAAAGCTGGAAGATGGATTAGATGTTGAATTGAAATAAATGAAATAATTCCAGAGAACAGACTACAAGAAAATAACTTGATGTTTTAAAAATCTTTTGCTCTCCAAGGCTGCATTTGTTTAATCAAAAAATGCAATAAAATGGTATTTGTATTGTGGTTTAATCTGAATACATTTTAAAAATGGAATTTATTCCTGCAGGCCCATAGCCCGCGGGTTCAAGTGGTCGAAACACCCACCCCTCACTGACAAAGGTCCAGAATTTGTCCCATACATGAGGTAATTTGTCCTATTTTGACTGCTATGCCATCATAAATTGTGAAATAACCAATCAAAAAAGGCTTTAAGACTAAGCAGAATTCTTTGTTGGTTGTTGCTTTGGTGTGACTTCAGCTAGTCAGTTTTGACCAATGCAAACAATCATTTTCATGAGTCTAACATCAAGCTGTGGAAGTAAACCTACAATCTGACGTGGTCATCTTTCACTACTGACCTACTGTGTTTTGTTTTTTAATAGAGAAACATTATAATAAAATTAAATTACATAAATTGAATTAATATAATTAAATTACATCATAATTATATTGAAAATAAGGGGAATAATTGCAAAAATGTCCACTTTTTGTGAAAAAAACACCCCTTTTACCAGGCTGGGTACGGGCTTGACCTGTGATGGTAATGCTGAATTTTTAGCATCATTACTTCAGCTTTCAGTGTCACATGCTCCTTCAGAATCATTGTAATATACTGGTTTACATTTAATGTATTTATTTAAAATTAGCATTATTATTAGCAGAGGCTGATTTATTGATTTAAGGACCCCAAGCAATTCCAAACAAGGGGGCCGACAATCCTAAAATGCACCCTTTGTACTTATTTTCTATTTTAAGAGTTCACACTTAGCTATTGCTTGATATAATTTGTGCATTTGGCATGCTGTCCCAGGAGAGAACCCTGAGCTCGGAGTTACTTGAGCCCAGGGCTCCCGCCTGGTCATGTAGCATGACAGGGGGTTCAAGATCAGGTAGTTCTCGAGAGCTCCCCCTTGTAAAGGTGAAAAGGGAGGTAGATGGGGGTTTCTTCAAAAACAAAGATAAGGAAAGTAGGTAGAATAGGCTTATTTATTGTAGACTAGAATTCATCTGATTGGACTAGCAATGATTAATGATGCGAGACCAATCATATCACATGCTCTTCTTGAAATTAGTTTATAAAACTTCATTTATCTGTATTGGTGTTTTCTCTCTCTCCATTTCTACATTTTATTTTAATGCAATTTCTACAATTTGAATGATTTTTTTCTTTAAAATGAATTTAAATCTAAGAAACTAAATCTTTACCTGATTTGACTGCTGGATTGCTCCATGATTAAGGGTGGGGGACAATTTTGGGTAGATGTAATAATTAATGTTAAAATGTTATTTGATAGACCCTCACTATTGAAAATATGATAGAAAATGATTCATTCATTCAATCATTCATTCATTCATTTTCCTTCGGTTTAGTTCCTTTATTCATCAGGGTTAACCACAACGGAATGAGGCGCCAACTTATCCAGCATATGTTTTATGCAGCAAATGCCCTTCCAGCTGCAACCCAGTACTGGGAAACACTCCTTCACACATGCACTATAGACAATTTACTTTATTCAATTCACCTATAGCACATGTTTTTGGACTGTGGGGGAAAACAGGAGCACTCAGAGGAAACCCACACAAACATGGGGAGAACATGCACACTCCACACAGAATCATGCCTTCTTGCTGTGAGGCAACAGTGCTAACCACTGAGCCACCATGTCACCCATTGTTATATATTACCATAGGTTATACAACCAAAGTAAAAAAAAATTAAAACTTCAAGACCATCAAGGACATATTAAAAGTGCAGTAAACACATTTATAAGAGATTTTATTTGAAACAAACGCTGCTGCTTTGAACTTTCTTTTCATGAAAAAACCTTGAAAAGTAAAAAGCATCATGGTTTCCTCAAAAAGAAGCAGCAAGAATTTTCAACAATGATAATAATAAGAATCTTTATTAACAATCAGCAAAAATATTAAATATTAGTAATTAATAATAAGCAGCAAATCAGCATATTATTTCTTAAGGATTGTGACTGCAGTAATGATGCTGAAAATTCACATGAAAACAGTGAATTGAAATATTATACAACAATTTATTTTTTGATTAATTGCAACACTGGTTCACAGAAGAGACTTACAAAACATTGAAAAATCTTAACATTTCGAAACGTTTGAGTGTATTTTGAGCTGGCAGATTAGGTTAATTCCCTGCTAACAGTGGATCAGTAGATTATGAAATATTAGCTGAAGCCTTATTACATCACATAATGTGAAACTGCAAGTGTATTTCAGCACAGAAGTAACACTCTCAGACATATTTTATTCTCAAACAATTGCCTCAATAATAGCAAACAAATGCATACTGTATTTGAGTTTGTATTTGTACAATAGTAAATAAAGAAAATAAAGCAGTAGTGGTAGTTCTAAGAAACATTATCGCATGGATATAAACAACTTCTGATTATGGCTCCTGCTGCCAACATTTATCCGGAAATTGCTTTTTCTTTATCCTCTTTTATTATCCCATGAGCTGTTACAGACGTCAGTCTATTTATATAACACAATGGACTTTATAGATAAGGTTTAACACCTGAAATGAGCTTAGAAAAACCTAGGCTTACATTTGCAGCATCATATAAGTAGAACAATAAAGACATTCTGACATTACAAAATACAGTAGGGCATTATATTGTAAATACATTTTCAAATTGCATAATGGAAAATACATGAATGATTGCAAATGTATTGTGTTGCCAAATCTAAAATGCACAAGGTGAGTACAGTGGGGTACAGTTGTTATTTATTTATTTATTTATTTATTATTATTATTATTATTATTATTATTATTATTATTATTATTATGCTATTATTATTATTATTATTATTATTATTATTATTATTATTATTATTCACATAAAATAACAAAAAGGTATATTTTAAGAAAGGTTTATATTTATTTTCAGACAATATTTAATGGGGAAATCTATATTTCCAATCACAACAAATAAAAATATGTTATATACAATGAAACTAATGTTAACATTTTATTTAAACCCAATAAATCCAGATATTTTTTTTTCATATGTGTATATATAACATTATATAATTTTATATAAATGACCAAACATAAGTTTACTAATTAAAATGTAACATTTATCATAGAAAGCAACAGATGTCTAAAATTCCTAGCGTCGTCTGCAGATTTGAAGCCAAATTATTGTACAAATTTATGAACCAAGACCTCTCGTCCAATGCGCTGCGGTAAAAACTCATTTATATGCAACTGTCAGGAATTCGAACCAATCAGGAGACAGAAGGCGTGGCCAGTTCCTCCGCCGGTGTAATAGCTCTGTCTGCTTTTAGCTTACTCACACTAGAATGGCGGCCGCCGCTTGCGGTCCTCGCGGCTGTCCGAGGACTAATTCAGCCAAACCACACAAAGAACTGCTACGAAAAAGCCGGGATTCCCGTCGCAGACAAGCGGCGCTGTTGTTTCTCACTAATATATCTTTGGACGGACGCCCGGTTTACAACCTTAGCAATGGACTCGTTGGCCCCAGGGAAGCCGACAGCCGGTGTGTGGATGTCGGCGCGGCGGTGGCGGGTCTCCCTCTGTCGACAACCAGCAGCTACGGAACCTTCACCCAAGTGTCATCCTCCATCAGCGGAGGAGCTGCTACCCCTGTACCGAGGACTAACACTTACCCTGCTCCTCTGAGCCCTCCTCCGGCGTTTAACCAAGAGAGCAGCGACGTTTTTACGGAGGATGGAAGATCAGATCCTTTGTCAGTCCAGGCTCCCCCTCTTTCACCGACCGCTGGACCTCCGAATACGGCTTTGGGATCCAGTAAATCACCCAGCCAGTTCCCTGGCTCTAACCCTGTGCCTGATCCCCGTCAAAGGTGGGTTTTGTTTTCGTCACGCAGGTTAGCAAACAATGACAGGCGTATTTTATTTCTTGTATTGAATGCATAAATGACAAATTTCATAACAATTGTGGGGCAAATGTTTTATCTATAGACCTACACAAACCTCTATATAGTATCATTTGTCATCAGTTGGATAATTAAAACGCAAGCTATATGATTATTCACAAATCCTATTACGTGTTTGATCAGACTATAAAGGGACTTTGGTTTGATTTTGTGTCATGTGAGTAAACAGCCATAACTGAATCTGGCCTGTTTACCAATGTTTACAATTTTTACTACTCAAAGTTACAACGTTTCATGACTTTAAGGCAGTGGGGATTTAAACGGTGCATATTACAGTGTAAAAAACAAAACAAAACACGAAAATTTGTTAGGGGAAATACTGACTTCCGCCTTATTGTGTAACTTTCATTTTCATCTTTGAGTTGTTTTCTAGGTAAGAGTTTGACAGGAAATATTTCTGCGATATTTTTTAGATAAACATGTCGACATTGACATGGTACAATTTTCAGATTCTGAATCCTTAACTTTAATCCTTGTATTTGAAAGAAGTCACAAGCAAATACCGAATAAGACATTTTTATTCATATTTAAGAGGGCAAGAAGATATTCAGCAACTTGTCACCAGATGTTTTTAAAGTTCTATTATCTATTAACTTTAAAAATCCAATTTTGTATTCGTATGTTTGTGGTTTTGTATTTGTGTAATTGTGGAATGTAATTGAATATTTATTTCTTGAAGGAAAATAACGTTTTCATACAATACAACAAACATATTACAGTTTTCATCTTTCTTTTTTGTTTTAAACCAATTCCCACCCCAAGACCTGAACATCCCAAGGCAGGTTAACACAGTAGTTAGGGTCAAATACAATAATTAAACTGTCTGAAGTCTTCATGCATGTCGTGACATAACAGTGATAATTAAATATTTATTAATAAACAATTGCCTTGAATAGTTTTTGTTGCTGACATGGCATTAAATAAAAATGTATGATGATGATCTTTAAGATGGAATCAAATTATGATATAAAATTATCAATCATAAAACGGTATTAAATTCTTGGTTAATTTCTACACGACGAATAATACACTATGGTCCAGTTTCACAAACAGCGCTTAGATTAAGCCAGGACTAGGCCTTAGATAAATTAGGCTATTTAAGCCACATTTATAAAATGGTCTCAGAAAAATATATTACTGGTGTGCACCTGGAGACAAAAAATTGACACTGACGTATTTTAAGACATCTCACTGCAAGTTATTTTGAGTTAAGATCGCTCAAACATGCAATTTAATCTTGACTAGCCTTAAACCTTGTTTGTGAAACCGGGGGTATGACACTAACTTAGATTTGGGTCTCAGTCCAGTTTCAAATGAACCCTGGCATGGTTTAACTGAAATATGAACACAAGAGCAATCAAACACATCTAAACTAACCAAATATAGGACATGATGTCACAAGATTTGACTATAAAGGAACGACCTCTCAAGTCTTACTTTTCATACTTGCAATGTTGCCCATTATATTTCAATAGTTCAGTCTCATTCTTTGTGCAGTGGATGAATTCGTGGCTCTGTTTTGAGACCTTAACACATTTTATAAGCTTTTAATGAGTTCTCAACTGAGAAAATATCATCATAGCACAGCAGCGTGCCACACTGTTTTGGATATTCAAAAGTTCTTTAATAAAACATGCATCATAAAAGATTTTTTTCTCTTAACAAATTACAATGTGCATGTTAAAGACACCCGGACTCCAAGATTAAATAAATGAATTAATATGAACAAGTAGTATGAACACATCTTAATACAGATTTGTTCAAGAATCAGACTATTCAAGTGTTGATGATGTGGTGGAAATTCATCTATATTCATTACTCCGTTTAACCATTCAATTCATCTTTATTTCTATAGTGCTTTTACAATGTAGATTGTTTCAAAGCAGCTTCACATAGAATATTATAGTGAATTGAAATTGTGTCAGTCCAGTTTTCAGAGTAAAAGTTTAGTTCGGTTCAGTGTGGTTTAATTTTCACTGCTGAGAGTCCAAACACTGAAGAGCAAATCCATCGATGTGCAGCTCTACAAGTCCCGAACCATGCTCGCCAGTGGCGACAGCGGCGAGGAAAAAACTTCACCAATTGGTGAAAGTGAAGGATAAAAAACCTCAAGAGAAACCAGGCTCAGTTGGGCATGACCATTTCTCCTCTGGCCAAATGTCCTGGAGAACACTGGACCTCAGCGAAGACTCGTCTGTCCCTGGAGTCTCACAGGAATCAGACTCATGATCTCAACTCCTACATGACAACCACAGCAGCTGCTCAGGATTCGGCCTGCTCCGGGATTGTGGAAACTTGAGATCATCTCTTCACAGGTCTTGGATCGCATCAGTGATACTGCAAAATCTCTGGGGGTCCCGGGATGAGTATCCCCAGGTGGAAATAGAGAATAAAGAGAATAATTAGCGTAGCTGCTGTTCATAGTGTATATAAACGAGATGCGTGGAGCACATTCATGCATCATACCACTATGTGATGCATTGAGTGTATGCGTTACTAAAAAGATAGGTCTTTAATCTAGTTTTGAACTGCGAGAGTGTGTCTGAGCCTCTGACATTATCAGGAAGGCTTTTCCAGAGTGTAGGAGCCGTAAATGAGAATTCTCGACCTCCTTTACTCGACTTTGCTTTTCTTGTTACTACAAGAAGCCCTGAGGTTTGAGATCTTAAAGAGCAGGTTGGATTGTAGCGAGACAGGAGGTTGTTAGACAAACAGGAGTTAGATTATTTAAAGCTTTATAGGTAAGAAGTAATATTTTAAAATCAATACGAAACTTAGCAGGTAGCCAGTGTAGAAGGATAAAATTGGGGTGATATGATGATATTTTCTAGACCTGGTATGAACTCTGGCAGCTGCATTTTGTACTAGCTGAAGTTTGTTAATAGAGGATGCTGGGCAGCCAGCAAACAGAGCATTACAGTAATCCAGCCTGCAAGTCATAAAAGCATGAACTAGTTTTTCTGCATCTGAGATGGATAGCATAACTTTGTAACTTAGCGATATTTTTCAGGCTGTTTTTATGACATGGGATATATGATTTTCAAAAGTTAAATTGCTGTCTAATATAACACCCAGATCTTTTATAGTAGAGCTAATGCTAACTTTGTATCCCTCTAATTGCAGGTCGAGTGAGACGCTGTGTACAGGATTTAGGCCCAATAAGTAGGGCCAGACAGAATCTGCTGACATTTTTGCTATTTCTGCAGAGAATTTTGTAAAAAATCAGCGGATTTATGTGGAATGATTTCAGTATCAGAACTAAAAACTTAATACATGACATAAAAAAGAATACATTTTTAACTTCTATTTAATATTTAAAATGCAAATCCACTTACTGTAGATCCACTTATTTGATAAACAAAGCAAGTCTCTTCATATAGTATATCTACTAAAAGAGTAAATAAATCATATGAACATTTTAATATTACTATTATTATATCAAAATAATATTACAATTATGTTAAAAACTGAATAAATATAAATTTACACAAGTAAATACACTCAATGATGGGCTAAAAATCTGCTGACTTCTGTGCACGCAGATTCCATGTGGGCCTACCAATAAGTAATTCTGTTTTGTCTGAGTTTAAGAGAACCGTGCGTGACTACATTGATGTTTGTTCTTTTATCTTTCTATGAAATTGTGTAACTGATACAAGTGGACACAGGAGAAGGAGTGTGGAATGCTAGTTGTACCTTTATCTTATAGGGAGCATAGGTCAGAAAGGTTAAGAAACCTATCATAAGTATGATATGGCCTGATAGGAGGCCAGACTGCAATATAGACGAGTAAAAAATCAAATATGTGAAGAAGATAATCCATGATGTATGTCCCTGGTGACTTCGTAAGCAGTAGAGAGAAAAAACTAGATAAAAAGGAGAACACACTCTTCCTTCAGTGTATCACTCTGCAGAAACCTGTGTTGCTGTATGACTGTTTGACAATCTTTGCAAAGAATAAATCTTTAAAAGATGTATTAGGTAAGAATTTGTCTTCTTGTCCACAGAGAGAGCCTCTTTAAAGAAAATAGCCCCTACAATGATGTGTATATATTTGATTATTTATATTTTCGCAATAGGCACAGACTCTGGAGTCTTTCATTTGGTAATCAGACTGCTGTGGGGGTTTTTTTGTTACTAAAAATCTCCTCGTAAAAGTCATTCCCTCATACCACACCAAAGAATCACCTCAAAAGAATGATTAATTAAGCAATAAAACTCATATGGAGTAAAGCTATTGCTTAATCATTAAGAGACTGCTTAAAATGTACATTCTGTGCAATCAATGAGTTTTCCAACCTACTTTTAAAAGCCATCTGTGACTTTGACAACAGCAACAGTGATAAGAGAAGCCCCCTTAGACAGATTAACATGATGATATCACTCCTGTCATACATAACTAAGTGCTGAGTCAGTAAAAATATATCCTAAAGGCCGTCAACCAGTCAAGACAAGCTTCATCTGCATGATGTTGCTCATGATCGGCCCTCATGATCTCACTGCAGTACATGCACGCATCATTTCCTGTCTGTCTTTTTTCTTTTGTTGTTTGCCTTTCATCTCTCCTGCTCCCCTCACCCTCTCATCTCTTTATGTAAGATCTTCTGATGGACTGATGCTGGACGGGTCGACCTTTAAGCCTTCATTTAAAGTCAAAGGCCGAGAGATTACGACTTTTTGCTTTAATTTAATCCATCGCTGTTTATCTCTAAGCTTATATAAATTCAAGCCGCATGTATTTATATTTTATTACATTCTTGTTGCAGGACACGTAACCTCTCTGGATCTCCAGGGCCGAAGGTTTCCAAGAAGGTGCACTTCATCAAGAATATGAGGCAGTATGATACTCGAGGGAGCAGGTTAGTTTGCGTCTTTGGGAAACTTTATTCCTTCGAGAAGAACTTGTACTTATTTTGGGCTTCCAACAAATTTTTTAAAAATTAAAATTTTAGCTAAATGAAATAAAAAGCTAAATTTGGTCCTCTGTTGAACACCACTGATTTAGACTTCCCATTTAGAAAAATTGTACATTGAAATATATGAGATACTTACTGCTCCGGTTTCCCCCACAAGTCCAAAGACATGCGCTACAGGTGAATGGGTAGGCTAAATTGTCCATAGTGTATGTGTGTGAATGGGAGTGTATGGGTGTTTCCCAGTGATGGGTTGCAGCTGGAAGGGCATCCGCTGCGTAAAACATATGCTGGATAAGCTGGTGATTCCTTCCGCTGTGGCCCAGATTAATAATAGGAATAAAATGAATGAAAATGAATAAGATACTTGCTTGCTTACTCCCCGGAATATTGATATTTAGTCGCACTAAATAATTTTTACAAGGTGGATCGTTAGCCCAACGCTGTACCCCCAACCTGGAGGACCAGGACGCACACACATACACTACAGACAATTTAGCTTACCCAATTTACCTATAGCACGTGTCTTTGGACTTATGGGGGAAACCGGAGCAGTAATGTATGGGATACAAGTTCATATTTAGATTTTACATATATAAAATATATAAATTGTGCAACATATATTGCAAAAATAGCCACGTGCATATATATTTTTCAACCAATTGAATGACAGATATGTACATATATACATAGTCAAATATATTGGATAAAATTATTTACAATATTCAACGTTTGAACCTTTCATCAAAGATGTCCTGAAACAATTGAACAACAACAACCATTCTTGTCTTTTGACAAATATGAAAAACCTTTTTGATTCACTTCAAATGTTGACTACTGTATGTTCATATGTGGCCAAAAATGAACAAGTATATACAATTATAGCTAATATATTTGAACATGTATGTGCATTTGTAATACCAATGGATGTATATATAAGCAGCAATCTTTGCAGTAGATTGACATCTATGTTGCATATGTGACATTGTGTATACAGTTGAAGTAAGAATTATTAGCCACCTGTTTATTTTTTTTCCCCCAATTTCTGTTTAACGGAGAGATTTTTTTTCAACACATTTCTAAACGTAATAGTTTTAATAACTCACCTTTAATAACTGATTTATTTTATCTTTGCCATGATCACAGTAAATAATATTTTACTAGATATTTTTCAAGACACTTCTATACAGCTTAAAGTGACCTTTAAAGGCTTAACTAGGTTAATTAGGTTAACTAGGCAGGTTAGGGTAATTAGGCAAGTTATTGTATAACGATGTTTTGTTCTGTAGAATATCGAGAAAAAAAATATAACTTAAAGGGGCTAATAATTTTGACCTTAAAATGTTTTTTAGAAAATTAAAAACTACTTTTATTCTAGCCGAAATAAAACAAATAAGACTTTCTCCAGAAGAAAAAATATTATCAGACATACTGTGAAAATTTCCTTGCTCTGTTAAACATCATTTGGGAAATATTTAAAAAAAAATAAAATAAAAAAATTCAAAGGGGGGCTAATAATTCTGACTTCAACTGTACAGTATGTAAAATCCAAATATGAACTTTTATGTTATATCTGTAATTTGCATATATTGACATGTATCACTTCACCTTAAAATTAATGTGCTTTTTATAATTAATTTAAGAATTTATTTTATTTGTTTATTTTGTTTTGTAATGTTCTGATTTTCTTATTCCCAAAAGTCATTGTTCGTCTGTTAGGCTAAAGGTCCTTTATTAGATGTTGCTTATCAGCTTTTGGGTTGGAGGCGTACAGATAAAGAATCGAGGCTTGGAAAAGTGGAAGCTGGATTGTTTCTGCAGGCATGAAGTTCTTTGTTATATAACCACTCTCATGCTTGAAACAGTGCAGCTTCAGATGGTCTCTTTGATTCCTTCGCTAACTCAATAACTGGCATAAGTACTCACTGGGATAACTCACTTAGGTTCTTGCAGAGACCAAATGGGGGATAGATGTGTCTGCCTATACGGGGAACAACGAGGCTGGATTAAATCAATCTTGAATGGAGTTATATATAGCACTGGCATCTTCTGCAAGTAGTACTGCACCTTGGCAAAAGCCATTAAAATGTAATGAAATTCTGTTACGTAAGATAAAGTGCTCTTTCTCCTTCAATCCTTTCTTTCTCCCTCTAACGTACTTCCTACCTTCGGTAAACCATGCCATAAACCAAATGACTTTTATATCGTGCTTCAGTAAAGTGTTCTTTTTTTGCAATGTAACAACTTAAATTTAACTATTCAGGTTAAAAGAAGAAGGAAAAAAAAAACAAATACCATATTTTTTTGAAAATAAGTAATAACCTTTATTTAACCAGGTAAGTCAATTGAGAACCAGTTCTCATTTACAATGATAACCTGGCCAAGAGGCAACATAAGGAGATACGAGACAGCAGGGACACGATACAATACAATAACAATTTCACAGATGCAGATAATAACATATAAAACCAAAGAAAAACTAAAAACAAGCACAGTGATCTTGTACTATTAACTGGATTGAACCTTAAAGGACGATAGTGGAATAAAAGTGTTTAGCTTTAAGGTCTGAAAAGAGTAGCGAACAAATAAAGTGCGAACTTTGGGTATACACAGGCTAATAAAACAACTAGAGTGCAAATTTCGACATGTTTTGTGAATGTTAAGAAGTGAGTTTAAATATAGTGGAGTTTTCCCAATAAGAGTTTTGTAAATAAACCGAAACCAATGAATTTGTTGACGTGATTGAACAAAAGGCGAATTCAATAAAGAATACAGTTGACAGCGATTACTACTGTATTAAATGGCGCACCAGTAACAAAACGAATTGCTGCATGGTAAATAACATCCAGCTTGTGTCGGAGAGTTTTTGAAGCTGATCTGTAAATCAAATCCTTATAATCCAAAATTGGTAATACTGTTAATTTGACCAAATGCTGCTTCGAAGAGTATGTAAAAAAGATACCAGGTCAGAATAACAACACACACGAAAATGAGTGCCGTATAACAGCAGTAAGAAAACCAATACAGGCTTTAACCTTTTTAAGCAATTCATTTATGTGAGTTTCAAATGACAGTTTTCCATCTAACCAGATTCCAAGATATTTGCAGCAGTCAACATAATCAATCTCAGTACCGTCCAATGAGGGAATTTTAGGAGGAAACTTAACATGTGGTCAATTTCTATTAAAAACCATACATTTTGTTTCACTAGTATTTAAAACTAAATGAAGATTGGTTGGATGTTTAAAAAAACTGGCTTGCGGTAAAGAAAGTGCTGTAGTCAGAGAGGAACTAGAAATGATTGTATCATCAGTGTATAGATGTATGTAAGAATCACCTGTAGCAGAAGCGATATCATTAACATAAATGTTTTTATCATCTTTAATGCCCTGCCACTTAATAGATCAACTTTTTAGCACTTTTTAGCTTATAATAGTGAGTTTATATCCCACAAATCTGACTTTTTTTTCTGTTTCTGTCTCAGAAACGAAAGATTAAAAGGCAATTCTGACCATTTTGGTCAGAAATTCTAATAACTTGGGTAAAATCTCAATGCTAAAAAGAAAAGTTTTAAAATATGAAATATAAATTCTAAATAGGAAGCAAAAATAAATCTCAGTTGTGTTGTAAAACGATCCCATTCCTGATACAAGCTTTTATATCAGTGGGATGTATACTAATGTCAACTTATATATTTTTTAAAATACAGAATTACAAACACACCAAATCTACAATGCCTGGTTGTTTATTTACAAGTCTCTTTCCAAAACATTCACTCTCTCTGTTCCTCTCTGGTGGATTGAGCAACCAATCTCTATCTCTATAGATGATATCATCACATCTTTCAGGAAGCAGACCTCTACAGGAAGCACTGACCTACCCAACACCACTGCACTTAAACAATGCAAAATTAATAATCTGCATTCCTTCTCTTAATCTAATTGTCTATTAATCCTGGCATTACAAATAATTTGGGTTTTTTAGATAATTACTTCTTTGCTCTTTTGTAAGTGGCTTTAAATAAATGCGTTCTAAAGATGTTCGTCTTGTTGGAAAAATTAGAGCCCAGTCCAGGAGACTCGTTACAAGCAGGATTATTTGAGACATGTTGGTTGTTCTGCAGTCAAACAGCACTTTCACGAAATAAAGGAGTCTGCAAGTCAAACAAAAGTCTGAAACCATTTGAAATGAGTCTAACATGGACTGAGTTGTTCTGTCTATTATAATGTTTTTAGGAGGGGGCATTGGCTAAAGGTGGAGATGGCTAACAAAGCATGCAGATGAAGCAGATAGGAGAAAGAACCTGTCCAGCCACTGACCACACAAGTTTATCAACAAAAAAGTTTCTTTACCTAAATGGATCCACAAAGGCACAGTGGTTGAGGCCCTGTCCATAGCATTTGGATCACAATTTATATTTCCACAGTCTCAAAGATCTACATTACCTTTATAAAATGAAAGCAGAAAATGTTTGTATTTTCTCCTGATACTATCTTGTACATTACACAAAACACAGTTTTACCCTCAGGCTCAGTGTCACATTTGATCATCAAGCATGAAATCCCGTCTTCACTCATGTGCACATTCACCCCCAGCCTCATCACATCAGCGGTAATGTAATATATGGACACTTTGACCCCATCATGAACCCTCGTCACAAGCTGCTGACCTGTTCATTGTGAAGCCCTTCAGGCCCCTGGGAAATGTGACCGGGTTTGTTGTGTAATCAGATTTGGTGAAGCTTAGCAATCTGTTATAGCATGGAAAGCAACATGCTGCTTTTAATTGACAATTTGTGGATCTGTGATTTTATTTATTTATTTCTTGGCTCATTTTGTCACCTGTGTCATTCCAGTTCCATGCTTTGGGCTGCATGTTGTCGTGCACTTGTTGTGGCATGAACACGGCTGGTGTATTGTGTTGGTTTGATGTTTAGACTGATGTTGTCTATTCTGTGTGCACTTGCCATCTGTGTCCTGCAGGGTTGTGCTGATCTGTGCCAAGAGATCCCTGTGTGCTGCTTTCTCTGTATTGCCCTATGGAGAGAGTTATCACATCAGGTACAGAGCCGCCACAGTCAGCCAAACAACTCATTTCATATCATGCAAAGCCATACACACATGAGGAATGGGCAAATCAGCTGTTCTTTTCTGTTATTTTGAAACCTGGACTGTGAAATGCAGTGTTTCAAACGTGAAATGATTCATTTAGAATTGAAAAAAATGGGGTATCACAAAGCTGGATGATGAGTGTGTGTATATGGTTTCAAAGAAGGATGTTTTAATGTACACTATTGTTCAAAAGTGTGAGGTCAGTACACTTTTAATTAGGGCTGGGCGATATTGCTAAATAAATTATCACAATATCATGTTTCTTATCATTCGATATCAATGAATATTTTTTTAGCAATATATATAGGAATGTTAGGATTTTATTTAACCACTTTATTTAAATTTACCAACATTACTACAAAGGCAAAAACAAAAGTATTTCAACAAAATAGCTGATCTCCTCATAACAAAATAAACAAGTCTTAAAGAGACTCTTAAACTTGATAAATAAAATGTTACAAAGTGTGTGCAATGGTAAAGCGTAAATACTGAACAAAGCACACTTTGTGTGAATAATAATGATACAGTAAACCTCAAACTCTGTAAACAACACAAATTACAATAATCAAATCTGAGCTTTCAAGTAAAGGAACCAGCCATCATTATTCAAATACATACTGCAACGTTATGTTGTGAAGTTGAATTACTGTATTACCCCCTATGCTAAAAACTCTTTCAGATGGGGTGCTGGGATGCACATGAAAAGAAACCAAAAAGCCACTCTGGCCTCATCCTTTTTTATTTACGATCTCCTCACTGCTGCTATACGGCACTCATTTTCTCGTGTTTTAGTGTTTCATTATTCTGACCTGAAGTGACAAGCATTTGCGGGTAGATTCCTTGACCGTTTTCAATGGACTTTGCGCTACTTCAATTCTTTAGTTCTGCTTGCATGAATTGCAGTGCAGATGTTTTCAACTGGGTGCGGCTGAAAAATGCACCATGCACAACACCTTCATTGGAAATGACAAATTTACACCCTAAGCTTATTGGCATTCCTTCCAAGGCACATGCTCAGCAGCCACATTTTAATAAAACTATACTTATATTCATACTGAAACCACATACAGAATCTCTCTTTTTTTTTTTTATCGATATTGACTTTTTTTATTATTATTATTGATATCGTTCAGCCCTACCTTTTAATTTTTATAATGTTTTGGAATTTTTAAAAATCTTTTTGTTTAGCAAGGATTAGGGCTGCACGATATTGGAAAAATCTAACATTGCAATATTTTTTTATTCTGCGATTATATATTGCAATATGAATACAGTTTCACTAGATGAGTTGAAAAATGTTTTGGAAAAAAATTATAATTTTCGATTGATTAAGATGATTACGAGTGCATGAAATATAAGAAACAATCTACAAGCATAGATATATTCAATAAAGAAAAATATGCAACTTAAATAAACAGCGTTTTATTGTTTTCCGAGGAGTCGAACTGTATTCAGGTATAGGTTTAGCTTAACACACACAATTTGTCCTTTATCGTTAACATCAAGAATTTCGATGTAAAATGTAACTCAAAACGTCCTCCCAACCCACAAACTTGCATAAACGGAACATTTTTATGCTTCAGTTTTCAGTGTGCATAAATTTATTTAATAATTTATTGTTATTTTAATATAATCATTTGGAAATCTGAAGCTTGTGTCTTAGAAAAGCAAAGCACTCTTTCATATTTGAAGATCAAGTTTCTTAATGGCCAACCAGAAACAACCAAAATTCCTTTTATAATTAAATAAATTATTTAATTACAATTAATAAAATAATAAATCTGTAAATTAGACAAACTACAACTTTTGATTGAAAAACATCAATAAAAATAATGAAATATAAGTTTTAATACATTTTAAGTGATTAAAACCTGAAGGTTTGAAGGGTAGTTGCAAAGTATAAATAATTGAAATGACACTTAGTCTCTTTTTTTACAACAGCACAGTGATCCTTTTAATATGTAAAGCATTTCAGTGTGTCATCAGATTATTCTTTTCTAAATATGCCTCTCAAATAAACAAATATAAATAAATAAAAATTGTATTGATGTCATGTGCATAAAAATAAATGCATAATGCATCATCCAGCTTTGTGTAAGACTCGAGTGAGATCTTATATTTGGTTTTTGGCATTACAGAAATCAGTGATTTGTCCACCCGTCACACAATGTCCAATCACATCATTCACAGAAATGTGTTTTTTATTTTTATTATTTAGTCAATGCATTTCATCACTTCTTAAAAACACAAATGTAGTATATAAGTTTTAATGTAATGACATTATTTACAAACAGTCGACTGCACCCTAAATCTGGTGAATTATCAGGCTCCACTGATGACTTTTGCATCAGGCAATTCACATTCAGACCAAGCAGCCTTTATCTCTCAAATTCTTAAACAAAGAGGTCGTTTCAGTGCACTCAAATGTTATCAAATTCTGACTAATAATATCCCTTTTGTTTTGCAGTGACTCTAAGCTAGAAGCGCAGAGACAGAGACACTCTTCTGGTGGAGGATCTGATATGGTTCCTGGACTGGAGGGTGTGGAGGTGGACTTTGGAAAGGTTAGATGGGATATTTCTCTAAGAACATTGCGGAAAAATACTTTTAGATAGATTCATAGTTGTTTATTGCTGTCTGTTTTAAAGCATGATTGTGTAATGTGCAGTTCTGGGCTACTGGCTGTGTGTAGACTTTTTGCACAGTGTATATGTTTGTGTTTATGCTGATCGGCCTGGATTTTTGTGCATTGCAGACAGTATCGTATGCCCGTTTCCTGCTGCCAACTAATGCCTTGGTGAGGCTGAAGAGCAGTGGCCAAACTGACGTCAACACAGCTCAGACGCCAGTGTCACGAAACCGTATCAACGGGCAGAAGAACTTCACCCCTTCCCGAATCAGCAGCACAATTGGACAAGATACAGGTTTGTTACATGGTCAGATAGAATTATGTGTTCATTCAAATATTTGTATGTTTATTCATTAGATTTGTATTGTGTGTCATGTGCAATTGTTTTTTTTTTACTTTGCACTGTTACGGTTCCGAATTAAATAAAAAATTCTTAATCAAAAAGATTTTAACCCAAAACGTAACAAGATAACAGGGATTAAAAATATAATCCCTGGTGCCTCCGTGCTCTCTCTCCCTAAAATATAAACCAAAACACAAACCACTGAGAATTAACAAGGAAATATGATTTATTTATAGAAAACAAGGAGCAAAATAACATCGGGAGGGGTTAAGCCAAAATAAATGACAATTAACCAAACTAACTAAGTTAGAGAAAACTTCCCTAAAAAGTTAATAAAAAAATAAAATGCAGAAAACTTACCTCCCTATATTAACAACACAGGAGAAAATGAAAATAATAAACAGAAGGCACCAAACCTCCCTACCAAGCCAGACAGGGAGACAGAAAACCGCGTTTCTCCGGTTAGAATGTACAACTTTACATCGGCATCTCACAAAACGCTTTATAAGAGACATCAGCAACAATAACTCGTTTTCATCACTCAAGCAACAACATCTCCACAGAGCATAATGAGCGAGGAATCGAGAGAGAGCGGGGAGCCACTGAATCCATGTTCTCTGAGGTTTTAAATACGGCCACCGCCAATCACGATCCGCCGTAATCTGCTGCACCTGCGAATAATTCAGACTGAGAGAGAGAACACCACACACACACACTACAACAACTACTCGTAACATACGTTGCATTCAACATTTTTCCAAAATGGTCACCAAGACTGCATTCATCTCATCTGATCAAAAATACTGTGAAAGTGTTATGAAATACTGAAATTGAATAAAAAATTAAATGTAATGAACATTTAATGCTGTATTTATTTCAAAGAACAAACTTTAAATTAATTGTAATTAAAAATGTAATTTAAAAAAGTACTGTGTTATGAAATACTATGTTAATTGAAAAAAGATTTTGAAGAATTTTCTTTATTTTGAAATATAGATTATACTTATGATGTGTATATATAATAAAAATATGAATTTAAATATTTAACAGAATATTAAATCATTTTAATATGCTGCTATGATGCTCACGAATCATTTATTATTATCAGTTTAGAAAGCTTAATATGTTTCTGCAAACCCTGATATATTTTGCAAGATTCGTTAATGAATAAAACGTTCAAAATGTGTGAAATTTGACCAATTTGTACAAAGTATTTTCCATGTTCCCCAGAAAGTACATCACTGATTTAAGTTGTATCGGTGTATAAATCTGAATATATAATGTTGGTTAGAAGTAATGTAAAATAGTGACCATAAATAAAATGGAACGTTTACAAATATTATAAATGTTTTGTAAATGTATAAATGTTTAATATAAAATTCACATAAATTATATTTGCGTTCACCATTAACAACATTTATTATAAACAGCAAGCCTAAACACGTCAAAGAAAATGTTTTCTCTCATTTAGCACCAATTCATGCTTTACTTGCTTGACATAAAATGCAATGTATGAGTTGCAACTTATACTCTGGACAATAAAACAAAACAAAACAAAGTAGAGTGTGTACACTTAAAGATTGAAATTAAAACAAAGTTGTTTAGATGTTAGTATCAATATTGTTACTTTTTAAGATATCTATAAGCAGTGTGCTCCAAAACAATGGCAAAATTTGCGTTTAGAAGATATTAAACTGATATAAACATGTAAAGCTTGTAGTTTGTCCATTCCGTCTAAATGGATTAGCGGTTTTATACACGTCACCTCATACTGCAGTCTCATTAAATCCAATCAAATGCTCTCTAGTATATGGCATGCCCCGCCCCCTTCAAGATGCTTCTCATTTGCTTTTAATTTGATCTGCTTGAGCTCAATCACTCTCACTGGCTGAGCGGTAATAAACCAAAACACTGTTGGCCCTTTTAAAAAAAAATCTCCCACCGTCCCTTTGTGTTTTGGTTGAAATTACGTCAAACATCACATAAAAATACATATTTCAAAGCACTTTACGGGACTTTTAATCATTGTTAAAACTCTTTCCAGGTGTGGACGAGCTGTCAGAGTATGATCCCAACCTACTGAGTGACCCTCAATGGCCTTGTGGGAAGCACAAACGAGTCTTAATTTTTGCATCGTATGTGGTAAGCCCTTCGATTATACAACCTCTTGTAATATAATGCCAAAGAGAACGAGCATGATAGCGATTCTTTATCCCTGAACCCAGCTTATGAGCTATATCAGATCACATCAGCATGTCATATGATAACCCTAAGGCCACAGTATGGTCGAACAGCTAAAGGCATGAAGCATGATATCCTCTGTATCACAGCTGACTAGGCTTGAGCTGTGAAAGTTAAAAACCTTACTGCCACAGTTGTGTTTTAGTAGCCATAAACCCTTACATTGTTTTATGGCACCTATAATAAGAGTCTCTTTGTCCCCTCTAGACAACGGTTATTGAGTATGTGAAACCATCTGACTTGAAGAAAGACATGAACGAGACATTCAAGGAGAAGTTTCCACACATAAAGTTGACATTCAGCAAAATCAGAAGGTAAAGTCATTTTTATATAAACACTTTGTTGTTTTTAGTCCATGTTTGATAAGACACATGATAAGTTCATGTTTAAAAACACATTTTGCTAATCTCAACATAAACCTCCCTATTCTTTTGTTAAAATTAACAATTGAAATAAAATTCCAATGACTTTTATTGAATTAGATTTTGATTAAATCACAATGAAATTTAATAAAAAAAAATAAAGTTAATATGAAATTAACATTTATTATTCATTTTATGCCTATTTTTTAATCAAATAAATTGCAATTTTTACAGAATTTAGTTTTTCAATTATCAGATATAGCATAGAAAATATGTATCTGCATGTAAATCAGCAAAAAAATTATATTGTAAATTAAAAAAGGAATGTAAAAGATTGAAATGGCCATTTCATATAGTTTTTTAACCAAAAAGCATCAAACTTAAATCAATCAATCAATTTTTCATTATATAAACTACCTTATATTGTCCATTGGCAAAGTTCCAAGGATTTTACAGGCTCTTTATAGAACCAGATATGTTGATTTAAGACTTTGATTTTAAAGAGTTTATTATAACATTAATTTATGTAAAATCTTTACTCAAACAAACTTGGGAGCAAGATCTGGGTATTGAGATTTCTGATGACCAATGGAAAGACATTCTCAGTTTAGTTCACTCTATGTCTATTTGTGCCAGACACGCCCTACTACAATGTAAAGTACTACATACAGTAGGATCCATTTCACTAACTTTCTAACATATTTCCAGACGGAAGTGATGCCTGTAACACATGTAAGCAGTCACTGTCCGATTACCTTCACATGTTTTAGTCCTGTTCAAAATGAACAAACTATTAGTGTAATATTATTTAAAATCTTTCTGTGTAATCATCACTCCTAACCTGCTTTTTGCACTTTTTGGTTATCTTCCAACCCCAACTACACACACATCAACATGCTGCATCATTGGCTTTACCACCTTGCTCGCCAGGCATGCAGTTCTCCTCAAATGGAAACATGTGTCCCCTCCATAATCAGAACACTGGATTAGAGAGGTTCTACTTTGCATCTGACATTGTTTTAAAGGATCACTGAGCACCTTTAACAAAACATAAAGTCCCATACTGTCTGTCATTGAGAACCGTAACATTTCAGGATCTGCTGACTAGAATTTCAAAAGGGAGAAAGAGAGACTTTTAGTATTCACTTCATATTTTCTGGTTTTATATTTACCCATATACATTATGTATTATATCTTTATTTTTTATTTATTTATATGGTTTATTTATTTATTTGAATTATTATTTATGTATCTCTGTCTTGATTCATGTTTGCATAGTTATTGATGGCCTCAGGAAACAGGGAGGGGTGGGAGATGGGACTGGGAGGGATGGTTCTTAGAAGGGGGTAGAGGGGTTTGTTTGATTTGAGAGTTCTGCAGTTTTCTTGTTTTTGTTGTTGCTATATATTTGATGTCATCTCTTCTTTGCTGATAGGACTTCTATTTTTCATATACATTTATATGTTTGTGTATTATCTGGAAAAAAACGCAATAAAATATTGAAATAGAAATGTATATAAAATCTAAATTGTCTATAAAGTAGCTTGAAATGTCATTTATATTTTAGCACATATTTATTGGCATACTGTACAGTAAATTGATCCCAATGAAAGTTTTTTGTGATAATAATGTCATTTTTAGGCATTTTTTCAAATAATCTATGCAAACGCCCTTTATACTTTTACCAGTTTGTGTCTCAACACCTGATGTTTATTCCTGGTTTCCCTGTTTCAGTCTCTGCAAAATGATTATTCTTTTTGATATACCTTGTAACTTGTCCACATCTCGTAAACACTCTTTAGCTCCACCTGCCTGCTACAGTAGCCATGCCCCAAACTCCTTCTATTGGTTGAGCTGCAAAGTGATTGACAGAGGCTCAGTTTTTACACTTTTAAAAGAGATAAACCCTTTGGCTTGATTTGTCTTACAGTTCCCTTTGTTTCTCTCCACAGTTTGAAAAGGGAGATGCGTTCAGTGAGTGAGGAGTGTGGCCTGCAGCCGGTGACCATCGCAATGGCTTACGTTTACTTTGAGAAACTGGTTCTGCAAGGGAGGCTCAACAAGCACAACCGGAAGCTGGTGTCTGCCGCCTGCGTTTTACTGGCTGCCAAGATCAGCAGCGACCTTAAAAAACAGGAGGTCAAGCAGCTGATTGATGTAAGTGAACTGAAGATAATAAAATGTGAAGCACTAGGACAGCCAAAAATTAAGTGAATACTCAAGTGGTGTTGTTAAACCCTAGAGCTGCCCAGGAAAAAAAAAATCACAATTGCATCAGGAAATAATAATATTTTGGTTGATAAATATAGCGTTACAATGGCACAGTGGGTAGCACGATCGCCTTACAGCAAGAAGGTTGCTGGTTCGAGCCCCGGCTGGGTCAGTTGGCATTTCTGTGTGGAGTTTGCATGTTCTCCCCGTGTTCGCGTGGGTTTTCTCTGGGTGCTTCGGTTTCCCCCACAAGTCTAAAGACATGCGCTATAGGTGAATTGGGTAAGCTAAATTGTCCATAGTGTATGTGTGTGAATGAGTTTATCAATGTTTCCCAGTGATGGGTTGCAGCTGGAAGGGCATCCGCTGCGTAAAACACATGCTGGATAAATTGGCGGTTCATTCCGCTGTGGCGACCCATGATTAATTAAACTTTTTAAAAAAAAAAGAAAAAAAAAAAAGAAAATGAATGAATGATAAATATATAATTTGTTTACTGTCACTTCTCAACTTTGCATAAATGCAGTGTTTGTGTGGATCTTTTGTATTTTTTTTTATCCATTTACTACACAAATACGCAACTACGCCATAATTTGGCTTATGAAAAATTACATCTAATATATTCTAATAAATTACAAATTCTAATATATATACTGTGTGTGTGTGTGTGTGTGTGTGTGTGTGTGTGTGTGTGTGTGTGTGTGTGTGTGTGTGTGTGTGTGTGTGTGTGTGTGTGTGTGTGTGTGTGTGTGTGTGTGTGTGTGTGTGTGTGTGTGTGTGTGTGTGTGTGTGTACTGTGTATATATACTGTGTGTGTATATATATTAGAGATGCTCCGAAGCCGGAGATGGGTATCAGCCGATAATCACATTTCACGACTCGATCGGTGCTTGTTGGTCTGGCCGATCTCATGAACCGATCGCAAGTGTTTGTTTATGAGTTTACAAGCTGAGGAAGATGCCCGGATTATACATCAGCAGCGTTAGTCATTTTTCTTACTATTTTATTTTAATCTGTTTTATAATAAAAATGATACATTTTATTTGAAGCGCCTTTTTAATTTTATAAAAAACAATTCTAAATCTGCTTCTGACCATTACATGTATGCAACATCCTTAATTTATTCTCTTAGGTAAGGCGAGATCTCATACTTAAAGGGTAATTGTCCTTATGCAATGCCAAAGTTATATAAAGCTTGACGAATCAGAATCGGTATCGGCCGATCACCATGACAAGGAAGCAGTACTCCGTATGGGCTGCAAAAATCCTGATAGGAGCATCTCTAATTAGATGAAAAAATAGGAAATATCCATCAGGGTGGGCCTGACCCTGTGGGCCGATAAGTGGTTAAATGTTGTTGTTTTTTTGTTTTTTTTTAAATATCCTAGTTGTGCTCATCCATGAAATATTAATTTAAGCCTGTTGGTTGCTATTCATTGCCATTATATATTTATAAATGGTTTGAAAAAGAATAAAAAAGAAAGGCACACATTATTAACAGCAGTGGTTAAGTAAATGATGACTTCATTTTCAGATTTGTCAGAACCACCCCTTTAATATGATTGACATACTAATATTCTCTTTTTCTCTCTCTCTCTCTCTCTCTCTTTTTTTTTTTGGATCATCCTGACCCTGAACAGAGGCTGGAGGAGCGTTTCCGAATAAACCGTAAAGAGTTGATTTCCCTGGAGTTCACGGTTCTGGTTGCCTTGGAGATGGCACTTTACCTCCCAGACAGCAAGGTCATGCCTCACTATCGCAGGCTGGTGCAGCAGGGCTGAAATAAATAGCCACTTAAAGAGACGGTACCCCTCAAAAATGAAGATTCTGTCCTCATTTACTCACCCTGATGATACTTGAATAAATGGTTTAATTACCCATACTGTATGTTCTGAGAAGTAAGCAGAAAACTGATACTAGGAAGTCAATGTCTACTGGTTTCCAACATCATACAAAACATCTTCTTTAGTGTTCAGCAGATGAAAGTGGAGGGTGAATAAATGATGGTAGAATATTCATTTTTGGGTGAACTATCCCTTTAAGAGCTTCCCGTGGACCAGAGAGTTGATTTTCATCTCATTCTGGATGTTTTTTTTTTATTTTTATTTATTGATCAAACAGATCACAAATATTTCTAGTGGTCTCATCTTCAGTCGTTTACTTTCTTCATGGAACTGATTTTATAAATCATTTAGAAAGAAGCTTACTTTAAGCACAGATTTTTTTCATTTCTTCTTTTTTAAACATTTTAAACCATCATTTATCAAAGCCTTTTTTAAAGGAATCACTTTATTTATGCAATATTTTATTTATGAAAGACCTTAATTTTAATTTAAGAACACTGACTATATTTTCGATGACCTCACATGGATGTTTTTTCCTGCTTTTTTGATGGATTTTGGCATATGTATGGCATTCCGATGCGTATCCAGCCATGCACTCTATGTTAGAGATGACATTTAATGAGCACATTAATTGTGCTTTTCCTTCTCTCTCTCTCTCTTTTTTAAAGTCATCAAACCTTTACCAACTAGACTGTGGTTCAACAGTGGTATGATGTTCTTCGAGCAGACACCTCAATGAATTTTAGGTAGCATTGAATGTAAAAAACAATATGTCAGTGCCATTTTAAACAGTTAGTCTCATGTTTAGAAACTGAAGCGTTTACCAGTTGTTCTTATAGATTCAAGTGTTTCTGAATGTTTTGACAAGAACTTTCCCCCAGTTTTAATGCACTGCACAGCTGGAATTTATGTGCGATCTTAATCGTGCACGTTTCAAATGGTACAATAGTTTTTACAGATAACTCCACACCTGTATATTTAGCTGTTGTGTATTTGAATCACTGACAAAATGACCGGGTGAGTCTGTTTTGTGTTGTGCAGTGTTAAAATATGACCTAACCTTTCTGAATCTCTGTGGTTAGTGTTCATATAATATCGTCTTTTATCTCTTCAGTTGTTTGGAAATGTTTATACACCATAGGAGTGGCCTATGTTTACTTACACAGCCTGGACAGTATCACAGCATTACCACAAATATGCAACATTGTTTAATTTGATTTATGTTTTAGGAAGAAGCAGAAGCACAGTCACCATCTAGTGGTGATGTTTTTAACATGATGGTTTTGTATGGTGCGTTTGCTCCTTTCCCTCAGGGATCCAGACTGGTTGAAATTCACACGTTTTGAGGCCAATATCAGCTATAAGAGGGTAATTAAATTGGAGAGAATTATTGGTAATCACTTTAAATTATAAATCTTCACTGAGCATTGATGAATGAAGTGCCTTTTCTATTACGGTTTCATCTGTCATGCCATTTTCTACACCTCTCGCTTCTTTAATTCTTATTTTAAAGTGTAATCGCACCCCTGGACACACATTATGATCGTGACCGTAGGAAAACCAAGAGGCGTGTTGATGAAAAACCTCACTCTATGTGAAAACATTCACTCCTGTGATACTGTCGTAGAAGCTTTTTCCGGGATGTAAAATGGTACAAGCACTGTGAAGGAATCCTGTGAGGTTTTTGCATGAGAATACAGTTTGTTTTATTTGGTGATTGTGTGTTTGTGTCTGTGAATTTCTGCCAGATTTATTTTTCAAAATGGTCTATTTTAGCAGAATGTCTTTAGAATGATGTGAGGCTGGTTTTGCATCACCGGATTAAATAGCGACAGGGTTAAAACTGAACCAAAAAAGCGCATCGGTGTTTATTGGCTGGTGTGAGCCGGCGTTTTAGTTTTGGACTGAACTGTTCACAGGGTTCTATCTGTTGTGCTGTGTAGATGCTGTGTTTTTGTCTTTATTGTTTTCTATTTGCATTTATAAAGATGTTTTTAATTGTTTGACGGTGTGGCGTTTGAGTCAATTTTATATATGCCTAAAAGATGATTGACATGTTTATGGTGCATATCATAAAACCAATCTTCTGGGCCCAGTTTTTCAAAAGTAATCCAGTCAGATTTTGCATCACGGATTGGATCAAATCTTGGAAATGGGTTTTTCAAAAGTAACAGAGCGTTTCTGATATAAGATCAAACCTGCCCTGGATCTCTTTGACCCCCCCCCCCCAAAAAAAAAAAAAAACAGGATTATCCTGATCTAATCAGAATGGTGGATTCAGTTAAATCAAATTAAAAATATATATTTTTTAAGTGAATAATCACAAACTTAATGGTTACTGATGATATAAATCCCTTCATATTTGAAGCCTATATGAAGCATGTCACATCTAATGGGATATGGTAAACAACATCAACAAAACAATATCAAAGCAGTATTGTATTAGTACAAACTAAAAAAATGTAAAGTGAAGTTTATTTATAAACTCATTTCGAGAGGAGCAGGTGCTTATGATTGATCACGGCTGGTCCTGCATTAACTAATGCATTCACCAATCAGATGATTCCTAACTCACTATAACTAACCAGAGTTTCTGTCTTCAGTTATCTTTGTCTTGAAGAATTTCCCCTTCCACCCCTACTCCTCCACCTTTCCCTTTATAGGGTGGCATGGTGGCCCAGTGTTTAGCACTGTTGCCTCACAGCAAGAACGTCACTGGTTCAAGTCCTTAACAAGCCAGTTGTCGTTTCTGTGTGGAGTTTGTTCTCCCCGTGCTTGCGTGGGTTTCCCCCGGGTTCTCAGGTTTCCTCCCACAGTCCAAAAATATGTGTCATAAGTGAATTGATCAATCTAAATTAGCACTATAGTCGAGCTCTTAACCCACAGTATATCTCTATATAGCAATTTATAATCTGTCATCAGCTCTAAATAAGGAGAGAGTTCTCGAGACCTACCTGAGAGCTCAGGGCTTTCTCCCAGGACAGCATGCCAAACTCGCTTTATCGTCAATCATCAGCTAAGTGTGAACTCTTGAAATGTTTGTTGATTGCAGTGTTTCTGTTTCTTACCATTAAAACAAACCATGGCTGTTTGTGGCCACTGGTATTTTGCCTACCTGTTGTCCTTTGTTAAGCCAGTAGACTACACTGTTGGTTCCATTTGAGGCTCTGGTAAACAGGATTTGGTAATCCTGATATTTGGTGTTTGGATCACAGTGATCTAACCCAATGTTCCTTTAAAAAACTGTCAAAAAAGAAAGATAGATCAGTTAATCCTGGATGGCAAAACATGGGATTTCCAAATCTGAACACATTTGATCCAGATTATAAATATTTCAAACTGGGCCCTGGTGTATGTCAGACTTCTTCAGTTTTTTAGCCAGCTTAAAAGCAATAGTGTTTGGCTGCAGACTTGCACATGCATATTATTATGTAAGAAAGAACATTTACAACACAATAGACACAATATGGACAAAGAGGGTTACATAACTTCAATCACAGCAAATTATACAAATTAAAAAGATTTACACAAAGAAACAGATTAACATGCAATTTCATTTAAGTCTTTTAAAGAGTTTCCATATCACATTTTTTCTGAAAATAAAAAAGCAAGGGGGTTTCTTTAAAAATGTTGATTTGTGGATGTAAAATGTAGCCAGAAAAAGCAATAAATGGATATTAACTTTACAAGGAGAGGGGTTTGGGTTTAAAGCGTAATTAAAGAAAATAATGTTGAAGGTAAGTTTGGAAATAAGAATTTCTTTTAATATATAAGTCAATCCAAATCACTTTACAGCAAGTACACACCCAAAATTAATCATTTGATGTTTTCTTTTTTCAGATTGAGTACAAAATGAGCATTTGGGTGAAAGGCTGTTATTAAATTTAGCTAGTTTGATATTTACTGGGTAGCAATGAGAGGGTGGATTCCATTCTAAAAGGCTCATTCCTATGCCCTAATCCCTTCAGGGGGTCCCTGGAGTTCTTGGAGGGGCCATAGCTCTGCACAGTTTAGCTTTAACCCTAATTAAACACACCTGATCAAACTAATTGTTTCATAGGGCTTGTTTACAGCACATAAACACACACACACACATACATATATAAACTAAGAAATACATACTGTAAATCTAAAGGTTTATGTCTATTTGGTAATATATTTTGATTCATTGCTGTACACGTCAGCTGTTGTCTTTGCACCAGCGGCAGGTCTGAATGCTGTGATCCTGCTTGTCAAAGGTTGTGTGGGTGTTTGATCTGAGATGACTGACCTCTATTTAAGATTAAGAAAAAAAGTTAAACTAAAATGAAGAAATGTGGAAAGCTAACTTAATCTAAATTTACACTCATTATTTTTTTGTCTCCTTCATCTGACTGGCTTTGGCAAACACTTCCAAATCTGCAAAAAAAAAAAAAAAGGCAGTGTCTTTGGGTGTTTTATCTGTTAAGATTCAGTTTTTATTACACAATTGATGTAAGTCTTATCAAAAACCACCGTCTATATTTTAAAGTCATTCTGTACAAACTATAGAGTTAACAAGGGTGACGAGAGAGAGGAATGTGTGTACATATGTAGATATGAATGTATAAACAAGTGTGTTTACAAAAGGTTTTAGCTGGAATGAAGGAATGGGTTTGTGTAGATGTGAAATGCAGCAGTCTCCTTTACTGGCTGCCTCTACAGCTTCTGTAGGAAATCCAACTGATTCATCAAAACTGCCTGATGCCAAAACTGATGAATGTAGCTGATAAAATACAAAGAGGCTTGTATTTACAATTAATTTAGAAAAGGCACAAGTTTGCAATAACAAAAAAAATAAAATAAATCTCCAATAACGCATTCTACAGTGCTCAGCATAAGTGAGTACACCCTATTTTGAATATGAATATTTTTGTGAATATAGGTCTTATATGTGGGTGCATTTGAACAAAACAGATTTATTAAACAGACTAAAATAACATTTTAGTCACCGAACATCTTTAGAAATGGAAATTAATACATTTAAATTCAAGCTAAATATTGCAAATAAATTACAAGCTGCTAAATTTTAACTAAATTTGATATTTTTGCTTCTCTTGATTTATTTCTCTTTTTAAATGTTTTTTTAAATATATATCAAGGTATCCACGTGCTCTTAAAAAGTCTTAAAATGTCTTCAAGTATCTCAAAAGCTAAATCTTAGGCCTTAAAAAGTCTTAAATCAACTGAAATGCTGTGTTGTAGGTCTTAAATATTTTTTTAGCAGGTCTTAATTTTCCTTTGTTCTTGTATAGCTACGCAATCTGGCATACAATCACCAACAATCCCGATCTCAATCAAACTTTGAACATTTTATTAAAAGAAACAGCATTTAATTGCTTTCCTCATAGTAAGATTTGCTTAAACGTTCTCCATTTATTTACTGCTGAGGATACTGACCTGACCTATATATTTTATTCTTAAATTATTATTGTAGACTAAAGTAATTGACAGCTATGCTTTGTTCTATTCTTGGTAAGGGTTATAGGGTTTGTGAATTGATATATTTGAAAATGCTTAAAAATTCAAACTAAATTAAATTATTATTATTGTATTACTAAATGTATTACATTTTAATCATTTGTTGATAGGGCAAGTGAAAATCATTTCAAAATGGGAAATTTGAAAAAAAAAAAATCCTTAACATTTAAGTCTAAAATCTTTAACATTTAAGTCTAAAATTTTATTCATGGTCTTAAAAATGTCTTAAATTTAACTTGGTGAAACCGGCAGAACCCTGGTAAATATTTTTCTATAACATAAATTTGGGTGTACTCATTTTTTGGATTGTTATTTTGTTAGATTAGCTCCAGATTTGGCTTAATTTAAATAATATATTCATATTGTTTATATTATTATATTACTATTAATCTATATAGAGAGAGAGAGAGAGCCTAATATATATGAGCCTAAAACTCTAGACTGACAGGTCATTCGTCTTTAATCAACTGACATCATTACTACACAACAAGCTGATTGGTTTGTGTTGATTCTGTGGCCAATGAGATTGCAGGATCAGTATTTAAATGGGTTTCAAGTGTTTGCTGTTTAGGGTGGCACGGTGGCTCAGTTGTTAGCAGTGAGCCCTCACAGCAAGAAGGTTGCTGGTTCAAGTCCCGGCTGGGGGACATGCCAGTTGGCATTTCTGTGTGGAGTTTGCATGTTCTCCTCCTGTTGGCGTAGATTTCCCCCCACAGTCCAAAGACATGCGGTATAGGTTTAGGGATAGGAGTGCTGTTTCCTGTCCACTGTCAGAGGTCTTCTGAAAAGCAGCATTAAGGTAAGTGAACAGCACTATTTTATTACTCCTATGTAATTCAACTGTTGTACGGTATGCATTTGTCAGTTCAGACATATGTTTGATGGTTTACAAGTTGTGTATGATGCAATGAATGAAGTCATTTCATTTATACATGCTTCAATTGAGGATGGTAATAATAGACAATATAAAGGCAAACACAAAGATCAGCATTTTTATCCAACAGCATCATTGCAACTGATATATCAGTGTGCAAACATACATACTATTGGTTCAAATGTACTTGTCAAGATCAACTCTGCTCATGCAATGAAGATTTCATGCCTTCAACATCACAGATCTGAAAGTATAGTTCTACCTATACTGTAAAAAAATGATATGACAGTCATCACTACAAATGTTTCACATTACTTTAACTCATTTTAATAAGTTAATCAGGTTTCAACTACATTTAAGTTGCAAAGTTTCACTTTTTTTTTTGTCAGCTTGATTGATATACGTTGAGATGGCTAGAAAAGTTCATTAGATTTGTTTTTGAGTGCATGTGTGATCTGCTGACCAACTTCTGCTTGAAGTTCCTCGGTCAAGATACAAGCAGTGGGGTGATCGCTCTTTTACAGTGGCAGGTCTTAAACTTTGGAATACCCTTCCTACTGAGCTTCGTACAATTTCTGACCTGTCACATTTTAAAGCCAAGCTTAAGACCCACTTGTTTAAATTGGCTATTAATACACAGCACTGACACTTTCCCCTGGTTTCACAAACAAGGTTTAAGGCTAGTCATGGATTAAATTGCATGTTTGAGCTATCTCAACTAAAAATAACTTGCAGTGAGATGTCTTAAAATATGTCAGTGTCATTTTTTGTCTACAGGTGCACACTAGTAATGTATTTTTTTAAGGCTGTTTTTAAAAATGTGACGTAAATAGCCTAATTTAACTAAGGTCTAGTCTTGGCTTAAGCTAAGCCCTGTTTGTGAAACTGGGCCTTTATGTTTAAATGTTTGTTGTATTTTATTGATATTTCTTGTATTGTTTTGCATCGTCTGCTTTTTAGTTGTGTTGTATAATTTGCTTTTACTTGTGTAAAGCACTTTGGACAACCTTTATTGTAGTAAAGTGCTATATAAATAAAAGTTGATTGACTGATTTATTGATTATGATAATTAAAACTGAAAGGATAAGTGTAACCTTTTAGAGGTGTGCAATTACCACAAGCCTTCATTCAACATGTGCCAACATTTAAAATATTTCATATCAAATAATGCATCACCATCTAAAGTTTCTTTTTTGCATTTTATTTTTTCTTTCGAAATTGTAATCAAGTCTTTAAAAAAATAACCATTAATTTAGTTAGAGAGAAGTAAACATTCGGCAGATTGATTAACATGGTATAACCACAGATTCACTACAAATATAGGCTTACCGTGGTTAAGCATAACAAAACCATGGTTATTTTTATTCTATAATTAAGGGAGAATTGATGAGGATCATTGCTGTGCTAATTTCAAATGAGTCTCGTTCTTTATCCTTTATTTAATGTAGTCTATAGCAGCTATTGCAGGTGTTTGTTACATTTGACCTTTTTGAAGTATTCAGACTATTTCAAATAAAATGTAAAATTTCAGCAGCATGGTGTTGCAGTCAGTAGCACAATTACCTCACAGCAAGAAGGTCACCGGTTTGAGCCCCGGCTGGGTCAGTTGGCATTTCTGTGTGGAGTTTGCATGTTCTCTCCGTGTTGGCGTGGGTTTCCTCTGGGTGCTCCGGTTTTCCCCACAAGTCCAGAAACATGTGGTATGAGTGAATTGGGTAAGCTTAATTGGCCTTAGTGTGCGTGAATGAGTGTGTATGGACGTTTCCCAGTGATGGGTTGCAGCTGGAAGGGCATCCGCTGCGTGAAACATATGCTGGATAATTCCTTTATTAATCAGGGCGACCCCTGATTAATAAAGGGATTAAGCCAAAAAGAGAATGAATGAATAAATGTACAATTTCAAATGTATTGTCCTTCATTTGAACACTATTTGAAATGATCTCAATAGCAAATATTAATTCAATAGCATATACATATACCTTGAAGCAGCAAGCAAACAGGGAAACATCCTTTATGGAAAATAACCATGGTTTTATTATAGTAAAAGTGTTTTATGTTATTGATTTAACATTGTATTACCCTAAATGACTACAAATACCATTTTTAAACAGTTAGTGTAGCAAAATGCGATTTTTAAATCGTGTGGATACAAAAACTACTTTAATAAACGGGTTGAATTTCATAAAGGCTCTGAGAACATTCTGGCTACAGTTATATAATGTACATTTAAAATCCACAAATATTGACAATATAGACACATCTAACATTTTTTGAACACGTTTCAAATAAATGTGAGCTCTTCTTTTAGAACATTCAAAAGTATATTGCCATTATGTCTTAAAATATGAAAAAGAATGTTCCTCAAGGGTGGCATGGTGGCTCAGGGGTTAGCATTGTCGCCTCGCAGCAAGTAGGCCACTGGTTCGAGTCCTGGCTGGGTCAGTTGGCATTTCTGAGTGGAGTTTGCATGTTCTCCCCGTGTTGGCTTGGGTTTCCTCCAGGTGCTCTGTGTTCCCCCACAGTCCAAAGACATGCGCTATAGGTGAATTGGGTAAATTAAATTGGCCGTAGTGTATTATTTTGTTACTAAGATGTGTGTTAAGTTTCTAAAGAATAAACTGTATTTAATCATGCTGTAACCAGAACTGTCTCGTTCATTAAAGACACAGGAAGCAAGCTTTTATCTGTTACGTACTGTGTTTAATTATAATCCTCTTCATCAATGACACTGACTGATAAAGCTCAGTTCACATTTTAGGTCAGATTAATGTGGAACAAATAATTCACATAAACGTTCTCACCATCTTCCACACAGAGGAAGCCGAAGCTTCTCCCAAATGGTTTGTCAAAAAGAAAAAAAAACTCCCCAGTCACAAAAGAGCAGAGTGACATGTCTTCAATAATTATTGAGCTCTCACATATATTGCTAGTTTACATATGAGCAGATTCAGAACACAGTTGAAGTGCAGTTCATGTGATCTATACAAATGTAGTAAAAGTCACCATACATTTCTTTTTCTTTTTTTACAATTATGTAAAGCACCATAGCACCACAGTAAGAGCCGATCAATCATGTCCAATATAAACAGACAGGATGAGTCAAATCCACATTTCTGAGTGTATGTTTGCTTTACATAGTTGCATTACATGTGACAAGGTTTACTGTATATTCATTTATGTGATCGCTACATGAATAGCTCAAAGATGGCACATGAGACAACTGGGGATACACTTTTCTCTCTCTCTTTTTTTTTTTTTTTTTTTAAGTCATGTTTTTAGGGGCATTATGTTATAGCAGCTAGTGGAATAACATACTGATATTTCTAACTGCTAATAAGCATCGATAGTGAGATTAAATAATGTTTAGACATTCTACAATATATTGTATAAAATACAGAGGGAAATAAATAGGGTAACACTTGAAAAATAACCGCACGCTATTCATAATTTACTAAGCATTAACAAATAATTAAAGCATTACCTCTACATTAACAGACATTGGTAAGCAGCTACAAATACTGTAGTCTTGACTTATAAGCACATATATAATGCGCTTGATTATTGTATGTATGCAATGAATATATATATATATATATATATATATATATATATATATATATATATATATATATATATATATATATATATATATATGTGTATATATATATATATATATATATATGAGCAATATAACACGAGTAGCAGTGTGATGTGGCTGTATATCGGCTCTGGTGGGAGGCGCGCGTTGGCACCAGTCTATGGTTGGCACGAGGCACAGGCCGAGTGTCTTGGTGTCTCACCAGTGACCATATACAGCCACATCGCACTGCTACTCCTGTGATATTGCGTTTATACAACTGTTCAACAGCATAATTGTGTCTATAAAAAAGAAAATCAAACATAGAGTCTAAAAACCCGTTTGTAAGAGGAACTACTTTCTTCCGTCGTTCATTCACATCTGCAGCTGACGTCAGAACAGCAGAAGCCGTTACTAATTCACCAACGTCACTTTAGAGTGTACTAAGTAATGTCTAATATATGATATACTGAAATGCCATCAGTCTACAGAGATATCTGCCAGTATTTCTCTGTTGCAATTGGGAGATCACAATATTACTATAGTATAAATACAGCACTACAACATACAAAAGAGAGAGATCGACTTAGAAAGTCATTTACCTGTTTAATGATGATTTGATCAGCTGTAGATTTTAATTACGCTGTATTTATCTTGGAGCTTATAATGCGGTCTCTGTCGCCATCTTGTGGATGAACATCGTCAACCGAGTTTGCTCAAAGACAGGCTAATGGCCGCCGACGTGCTGTCTCTCAGAAATGATAAATATTTTAAAACGGGCACTATCCTCATAAATAAACTGCATAGTTGCAATCTAAACAAACACATTCTAAACTAAAAAAGCCTCAAAAGTACATTGTGTTGTCCAACAGCAGCAATATTTGTCAAACTGTACAGTGTCCTCTGCTTGTTGCCGTATGTGGGCGGAGTAATACACAAGGGGTGAAGAGGCTGTACCAGTGCTGTTACTGGTAAAATATAGCATGGCTATCAGCCAATCAGATTCAAGAATCAGACAGAACTGTTGTATAAATATATTAATTACATTACCCATACATGTGCTTATAAAAAGCCAAGATTACAGTATTTGTAGCTGTATGTACAAACTGCTTACTAATGTCTATTAATCTAGACTTCCTGCTTAACAAATGATGAATGAACTATTTTGCAAACACTTAATAAACGATTCATAGAGTGCGGTCATTATAAAGAGTCACCATAAATAGTAGTTAACGGTTTCCTTTAAAGTGGCTGTTGGATTTGTACTCACTATATGTAACATATTAAAGATAAATACTCTTGTGCTACACAATAGATGATGAGCTCCCGTTAAGTGTGGATGATAACATTTCTAATATTTAGATGACAATGGTATATTAAATCACTGCGTTTACACACACCTGTGTCTCCATCAAAACAACTCATCGGCCGTGCAAAACTGTAATCAGTAAAAGTACTAGCACGCTTGACACCTTTGTAAGTATTTGACACCAACAATGAAGCTTATTGACACGTCAATTCATAGACAGACATAGACATTCCCATCAGTATTTGCATAGCTTCTGAGAGTTGTGAGTGCTAAAAATCACAGTATTGTTTTCGAAATTAAAGACACGCTGTCTTTCACATTCCTCTGAGGTCATCTTGTCTATGACTCGTATGTGTGGAGAGAAATTTAGTTGCTGTAAAAACACATAAAAGCGGTGAAGCAAATTCTGAGCACTTTTGGTACATGTGAGTGTGTGTGTGTATATACAGTATATATGTGGGCAAAGGTGAACCACCTTCACATTCGTGAGCCATTAAGTGCTGAAATAAAAAGTAAGAGATTAGCACCCATCTCCATTTCATTCATCACCATGTATCGCACAACATTGCAGTCCTGACAAAGTATATGGCTTTAGTTTCGAGAAGTGAAAAATTGCTTTGGCAATCATAAACGCATTCAAAATATTGATGACAGAATGTCATTTTTAAATGAGCTGTTTTAACAATTATTTGTTTTACCAAGTAAACATTTTTTTTCAGAAGCAGCTTTCATTTTAGTCTGTCAAAAAACAAACAAAAAACAACAACAGGTTTCTAATAATTCTAAACTATTGAGAATATTAGCATTTTTAGGAAACTCCGCTTGACCATGGAGATGGTTTATAAAACAACAACAAAAAGTCTTAACAATGACATACAACCGCCATTTCACAACATAAGTGGGATGATTTGAAAAAAATAATTTTCTTTCCTTCTTAGATACTCTGAATCTGGCAGAATGCTTAGCTATGAACTATCCTGTACATCATGCATACTAAAATAGAAGTCACATTTTCTGAGATCAGGGAGACCGAGATGATAAAATAGCATCAAGAGGCGTTCAGCAGATTCCTGCAGGCTAAATTCAGTCATTTATATAGGAATCTATGCAGTCTTCAATTTAAATTCATGTTCAAAGGTATGTTTACATGACAACTGAGTACTGAAACTGCAAATGTTTTGCATTTTTGGGAAAGATTTGCATATTAGTGACAATGTTATCAAAACAATCCCTGATTAAAACACTGCTGCTACGTCTGAAATCAAACACTACAGCCATTTTTAGTGGTGTCCCAAACCACAGTGCACGTTATGAAGTGCACTCAATCAATCCCACAATGCAGAGCAAAATGAGTTTAGAGCCTATGTACACTCAACAGCTCGAAAATCCCCATAATGCACCGTGAGAGTTCCCACAACAAATGCATTTCCGCATCTGACCACAAGATGGCATCTAAAGCACAGTTCTATCAGTGTATAGTTTAAAAATAAAATATTATTTAAAAACAAAGTAGGTCATCATGGGTATGCAACTACTACATACTAGTATGTTTCGCCTTCACACACATATATGTATATGTATGTATGTATATATGTGTGTATGTGTTTGTGTGTGTGTGTGTGTGTGTGTGTGTGTGTGCATGTGTATACACACACACACACACACACACACACACACACACACACACACACACACACACACACACACACACACACACACACACACATATATATATATATATATATATATATATATATATATATATATGTATATGTATAAAATGGGGTATTCTAAATGAGCAGCTGCTTGCGCATTTGGATTAACAAACGGTTTAATATGTTTTCGTAACTTTAGGATACATTTTTGTACAATAGTCTAGGAGGTTAATCATGATTTGTTTGTGAAAGCATTTGTACACAGATTTACAATAGTCAACATTTGAAGTGGATCATCAACTTTTGTGAAATTTGTCATAAAATAACTGAACACCCATACTAGTCCTAGGACAATTGTGAATTAATTTTTTTGCTTCACTTCGACTGTTGACTACTGTAAGTAAACGCGTTTAGTGAATGGTATACAGCGTGTTATGCATTCCAGGCCAGTAGGTGGCGATGTCACTGTGTACATAATTATTAAGCATGTGGTCCTGTAGTCCACCATTGCTGTTTTGGTAGTCAAGTACTTCTGCATGCCTACAGACTGAACATGATGTAACCATTTATAGGGCTGGATGATTAATCAGAAAGAAATCGAAACTGAAATTCAGAACCTAATACTAACGTAATGTAAAGGTTACTTCGTTTCGTTTTTTTAGTACGTCTTATTGTTCATTAAGTTAATCATGTCAGTAATTAGTTTTCTTTTTTTTTTTATTCATTAATGTCAATGGACGCAAAGCAAATCTAAAGTACCAAACTCTTAAACTCTACATGTAAATCATGTCCTTTAGCCTTAAGGCTGATTTATACTTCTGCGTCAAGCGCACGCGTATGCTACGGCGCAGCCTACACGTGGACGCACAGCCCCTCGCCGTGGCCATCGACGCGCACCTCTTAAAAAATGTAACGCGTACGCGTAGCGCAAGCTTTGTGATTGGTCGGCTTGGTAGCGCTGACGAGTGTGGGTGGAGTCCCGTGAAGGAGCTCCGGATGGAGACTGTTGTTTTGTTTAAAGTAATTATGATTAAAGTTGTTGCACGTCCGCCGGTTCCCGCCTCAAAATGAGCGAATTTGAGCCACTTGTACATTTTAAGGAAGTGTTCAGAAAAAACAAAACACCAGCAAAGAAACTCGACACAGAGAAACATAAACACCTACTGCCAGCTAGCGTTTCGGAAGTGTATTGCAGGGAAACAGAAACAGCGCGCAGAAGTATAAATGCACAGCTACGTGCGAGGCTTGCACCGTGGATCACGGCAATCACTTGACGCAGAAGTATAAACCAGGCTTTAGCTAGATTCTTCTGTATTTGGTCTAAATGGCAACAACTTACAGTGAAAGTATATACTAAAGTCAGCATAAACCGGATGTTGTGGCAGACTTTTCAGCATGTTGATGTATTTCCAACTGAATATTGAGTAGGGGGTGGGGTTTTATTTGAGCTCCTCCCATTTATCCACTCACAGCAAACTAACGATTACATTTTTGATTTCATGTGGACTTTAACATCTGCACTTACACTTCAGCAAATCAGTTTCGAGCGGATGAAGAATGAATTTAGAAGCCTGACAGATAATCAGTAGTAGGTTAGTACTACTAGAAGCTTTTTATTAAATGAACTATAATGTTTTAAACCGCACACGCACATAAATAAAACATTTGTTTACAGAAGATGCTAGTTATTATTTTCTACTTTTAACATTGCATTATTTAAATGATATTCACTTTTAAGAGACACAAGTGGTTCTACTTTACACATTTTAAAATGAGTAATGACTATTTAAAATGTCATTTTGTTTGCAAGACATGCTGGTTATATTCCACTTTTGTTTACAAAAAAAATACTTTCTATTTTGCTTTTTAGAACAAAACTGAAATGTGAGTTTTCACAAGACGTGTTAATGGGCTATATGCACACAGACTTTTAAATTCAATCCGCCAGCCTCAGGGCTTCCGGTTAATTGTCATTCCATACAAAAATCACAGCGTTTAAGATCTAATTTCTTTTAAAAAACTGCAATCTTCACTGCCTGGCTGAGATACGATATAAAGTGGGTTTCAGACCAAACAAGAAGCACTGCATTAAATATAATTTTTCCACGCCATGTCTTTAAAATATGGAAATTAATTTTACCCCAGTATTTTTAATGGAATTTCTGCACTAGCCTGCCCCTAGTCTTTCGTCTCTTTTTACGCTTTAACAACCAAATGGATGCTTAAGCCTATTTAACTGAATATATTTGAATTGCATTACAACATCAACGTTGTAAAAAAACCTTATGAAATTGAAAATAGTCACATAAAGCATTTACCGGAGGTTCATCATTGGCTAAAAACACTAGCTGTGCATTAAGCCCATTTCAAGTAATGTGTGCTTTGATTTCAGGTATTTTGAAATATTCAACAAGTAACCATAAATAGTTATTTCCTTCAATTATTTTAATATCACAAAGAAAAGCAATGCAACCTTTTAATAGAAAAAGATTTTCTGCCTTAAAAAGTTGGTTATATTTACAGTAAAAACTTTTAATTAACTATGAGATGCTATAAATGATCATTTAGTAATGAACTATAAACAAAAATGACTGTAAACTAAATCAATGTAAAGACTTCAATTAATTTAGTTCAAAATTTTCGGTCATATCGTCATTTTCATAATTTAACAAGAGATGATAATGGTAACATTTCCAAATGCATAAACTCCAAATTTTAGTTGAAACTGTCATGTAAACATACCACATGAATTCCCTGCACTGATCAACAGAAGGCAACTTCTGTGTAATCTGTGCTTCATGCTTTGCAGCACTACTGATGACTGACAGACTGTTTTGGCTTGAGAAATTTTGCTGAACCTACACTGTGACTGCACCTATAGTCTGAACAAAAACACAAAAAAACGCTTTCCTAATCCGTTCCGAGCAGCCGCACGATTCAATCACACAAAAATAGATCTTCACAGATGGCACTGCAGTGGTGCCATCATCACTAACCACTTGTACCCATAAATGAACACCTGAGTGTAACTAGCGAGACGCATGGAAAGGTAGGTTAGCACATACACACAAACTAGCAATTTCTACACGTATTGAGGTCTGCGCAGAATGTTTAACTCAAAATCTAACATCCATTCCAAAAAAAAAGTGAATAATTAAGGCATTCCCTACCTCTCAAAATAAATAAAATCCATTCGCACTGAATTTCCAGATTCGAGTGAAAGTGGTGCAGAGGCTTTGTCCGAAAAAAAAACTGTTCATATGAATCTCGCATTACAACAAAGAACAAAGACAAACAAAAGAAAAATAAGAGATTAAGGAGAGGAGATGATATGGATTGGGTGAAAGAATGAAATCTCAAGCCTCTTTCAGTCTTCTCAGCTCAATCAGTAGATGTCTGGAAGTTCTGAGTATCGCCTGTCGAAATAACCACCTTTGTAGATCCAGTCTGCCGTTCCGGTGTACGGATTATTGCCTTGCTGGAACCATCTGAAAACAGAAGGCCAAAAAAAGTTAAGAATATAAAACTCAACTCATCCAATTCTTAAAAAAAAAAAAAAGATTTTTTTTTTCTCAAACAAAATATTCCCCCCCCTACTATTAACTGTCTAATTACCAAGATTACAGAAAAAACAAACTTGTATAGGTTTGAAATAACTTTAGGGTGAGTAATTTGAGAGTAAAGGCCCGTTCACACTGAGGACACTTTATGACACCTCGTGACCAAATAAAGAGCACCAATGTGATCATGCACACCAATGTGCAAAATGCCAGGCGTAAAAGCATAACTTTTAAAGAAACGCCTCATGCTCGTTATTTTGGTCTATTCAATCAGATTGGCACTTTTGTTTACGTGCACGGAACTGCTGAAGTTTCAGTAAACACCACTTGGAGGCGCTCAAACACAAAACAGTTGAGGTGATCCCATTTTCACTTTCATTCAATGAAGACGATGATGCATGGAGGCAAGGGCTGTTTCTCAATTCCAGTAATGCTGAGAACGGACTCGTGTTCTTGTGGAGACCGGTCTTGCCAAGTTACCTCGGAAGAACGAATTTGGGAGAGCACGAGAAAAGAGAACACATCCTGTGAGAAATGAGATGCTATGGTCTTCCTGATGGTCACATGACCTTCACACATTTTTAATGTCAAAAATTCAACATTACAGCATTCATACAACTATTTACTGTTTTTCCCATTTTCACAATATATACTATGCATAAAGACCTTACAAATATACTTTGCACAATACAAATACAACTCAATTTAATAGGAATTTCAGCAAATAAACACCCTTAATGTGTTTACACCTTCATAAAGATTTTCATGGTAATGTTTACTTTCACCACCTCATTTAAGGAAACTCCTGAGTAGGGGTGTAACGATACACCAAAGGCACGATTCGGTTCGGTTCACAGTTTTGGAGCCACGGTTCGGTTTCAGTTTTCCTGTGGGGTTAGGGTTGATGTCATCTTAACAGCAATGCTATGGAACAATAGATTCACTTAATAACTTAAGAACGTTTTCTTTATTAACTTAGCCATCACATTTTAGTACAGTCAGGATACCTGAGTAAACAACAAACATTAAATAAATACCTCCAATATAGACTATTCAGAAAAAAAGCAATTCTCTTTAGTGCAGTCATCTTAAGAAAGTAAACTCGCATTCAATAAATAACTGCAGTGTAGACTAGTGCAAGATAAACAGGCTTGACCTCTCTAAGGACATTTGAAATATTTAGATAAGTTTTAAGTTCTTCTTTAAAAACACCATAATGTCCACATTCTCAGGTGAGGGGCTTGATCTCTGTGCAGACACAGACATAGTGTTGCTCATTTTTAGTTATCCAAATTTTCATTTAGATAGATAGGTTTCCGTTTAAATGAATGAAAAAATATACATATAATGTGTTTGTAAAGTGCTTTTTACATTACATATTCACCAGTAAAATACATTGCAGTTTTGTCTGAAACTAATGTTACGGAAGTAGCCGTATATTGGTTGTATTTTTGCCTCTCTCTCGCTCTCTCTCTCTTGCTCTCTCCATGCCTGTCATTTCTGTATGTCCGCCTTCACGACAGCTGATTGGTCAGGAGACCGATCTATCATCATTGGGTGTCGTGGCGCGGGAATATAAAAAGGCCATCAGGAAAAGCGGAGAAGAGCGCTTCTTCCTTTGATCTCGTTTTTCGTGTAGGCTATTTTGCTAACATGATTATGATTTTCAGTGTTTTTGCTTAACTTTCGTTTGGGCAAAATTATTTTGCATTACTTTTGCCCACTTTGAGATATTTTGTGATTTTTGTACATTTTTATTTTGATTGATTTGTTTTTTACTTTTTGGCTCAGCCCTTTCCCGTCATATTGAGCTTTACCTCCTCAAGTTCACTCTTTCCTCAGAGTAAGGTGGATAGGGAAGATGTCTTATGACTTCCCTTTTGCAAACACATAGAAAATGTATTGTTAAAGACATCAGGTAAGAGGTGAACGTCATCTTTGTATTTATTTTATTCTACAGTTCAGTATAGGGAAAAATAAAGCGCAGAGCGCTGAAAACTGGAATCTCTCGGTGCTTGGGCGCTGATTTTCTCTGTTCATGCACATAATTCTTGCATGCCCTCATATATACTCTGCTCAGGTCTCCAACCTTCATTAGATTTGCTTGAAATATTTATGAATGTCTTCAATAGACGCGAGCGGCATTAATGCTCCCTGAAGTAAAGTGAAACGGCTATAAATTCCAGCAAGATAACGTCATCTATACATTTTAAAGTATTATTAAGCATTATCTATTATCTATAAAGTATAATTATGGAAACTGTGTTCATCTTAACTGAAAGCTACGTCGTATTTGCTAGCCTCGCGCATCACGCACCTGTCAGTCAGTTAGTGATGCGTGATGCGTAAACACGCTAAATCGCACTTCAGCAGCGTGTATTTGAAAGCGCACTTGAGCAGAGTATATATGAGGGCACGCAAGAATTTTGTGCATAAACAGAGAAAATCGGCACGCAAGCATCAGTTAGTGGCGGGGTGAATTTTGGTGTGGCGCCCTGCCATGGAAGAATGAATGTAGCGGAAACCATGCAGTAGTAATCGAGTGTGATCGCTCACTCACATGACATGACATGACATGCACTTGGAAAATACTAACTTAAGAATATAATATTTAGAACAAAACCTTATTACTAGTACAATTTAATCAAGTGTGATCAAATAAATATGTGCTTAAATTTGGTTAAATTTATTAGAGACAAGTGATGTCAACCTCAACAATGAGCAGCAGGGGGCGTGAGAGTATCGCGGTACGCCACAAGAGTTTCGCGATACGTATCGTGGTTGGTGTATCGCGATATTTCGGTTCGGTTTGTAGTATCGTTACACCCCTACTCCTGAGACAAATTAGTTACATCTCTGAACTATAATAATAAATCTACATAAAATGTTCCCACCTTCCCACCTCAACCGCAACGACTTCTGGGACTTCTCGAGCAAATTTTGTTCAAGTCTGCATCGACGCATCCTCGATATCAAGAACACATCCGGGAGCTATCACACGTCCTCTGTTCTTACGGTCTTGAGTTTTGGAACTGATCTTTGGCAGTTGATGATGACGTTACATGAGAACACGAGGACGCAAGATCGCTGAAGAACGCATATTGAAAAACAGCCAGTATGAATGTGGAGCTGCTTTTTCATTGGTGTCTGACCACAAAGAGCTGTATGATAAACGCAAAAGCAAATATAGGAGTGGGAGAGTAGCAACTAGGATTTGATGGTGAGTTTCATTTCACTTTTCTTTCCAGACTTGCAAGTTCATTAAGCGCCATCTAATGTCAGGGGGTAATTTTGCATGTTTACTCTGGTCAACGCAGATGAAAATGGCCAGGGTTTGAATCATAGACTTTAAAAGATATGGATGTAGTATCCGTGACATCACCCATAGGTTTCTGAAAAATGCAAAATGCCATTTTGTTCGCGCGTCAAATACGCTGTATTTGCCGAGCTCAGCCGGAATCAGCTAAGGTGAAGTGACGGCGACCAGCGAGACGTAGCTCTCACTCAAGTGGCCACGCCCTTAATTTTGCAGACTTAATATAAACAAAAGGAATGAGTTCTAAACAACATTCACCCCCCCCCCCCCCCAACAGTTGTCATTAAGTGTAATATTAGCTATCCGAGCCAAAAACATTCTTTGTACCAGGCTGTAAACACCTTTTTTTCTGCTGTAAAGTTAGCTATTTTAACAGTGGGCTCAACAGAAATCTGCTCTATTATGGAGCCAGGACTAGCGGAATTTCGATGAATTGCAGTTTCAGTTACTTCCGTATTTGCTTCACGAGGGAGAGCGGGAGGTTGCCGATTGATTTGAATGCAAAAAAAGGTCCCAAAACGCTGACTAGAAACGCAAGCGAAAATCTACGAGCTTTAAGTCTTTTTTTTTTTTTTTGAACAATTATTTTATAAATCTTTCAAGGCCAACCTACTAAAAGATATTTAAATGATGGTATCTTCCGAAGAAGGCATAAGACGGTGTGATTTAATGCATGTTTGAAACTTGTAATAACCTATGTCTCAATACCAGCGTCAATGTAGCCTAAAGGTTATCAATTATTTCTGTACTGTTGTTACTGTAAGTTTTTCCATAGGTTAGGGGATAAAATTTACATACATAAATGCCATGTTTTTAGACATGCTTGTATTCCTTTTAAAAAACACAATACCAACGTATTAGGTAAACAAAGGTCTATTTGGAGGAATAGCCCAAATTTTCAGTCCCCATAAATAAAACCACATGAAATAACATTTCTCAAAAAGAAAAATGTGCCAAATGACAACCGTATCTATTTAAATTTGATCAAAATGTCCATGACCTTTATAAAATAGGGTTGCACGATACTGGAATTTAGTACCAATCGATAAAAACGTCTATTTCCTGCTAACATTTGAGCGCTATTGAGCACATTCTTAAACAGCGCAGATTTGTCATTGTGTTCACGTGCTTAACAGAAATGATTGTAATTGGCTGTGAAGGTCATCAGTTCACCAAACTTACCGATGTTCACAGAGTGTAACCACATATACAGGGACACTGGATCATTTAAAAGCCACGATTCATCAGTGGATCGCTTGTATGTCAGCTGACATACCAGGTGATCGACGTGGGTTTGAAACACTCCAGTGTTCCTGTATCTGTGGATACACTCCGTAAACAGCGGTAAGTTCTGTGAACTGATGACCTTCACGGCCAATCACAGTCATTTCTGTTGAGCACGTAAACCCAATTGCAAATCAGTGCTTTTTAAGAACTCGTTCAAATGTTAGAGGGAAATGGACGTTTTTAAAATTTCAGCATTGATTGGTAGTGAATTCCATTATCATGCAACCCTATTTTATAATGAAACAAATATTAAGATTTTACTCTAACTCCTACCCAATGAATTAATCCAATCCATTTTATATCTACAATATCCCAAAATGCACAAACGTATGTGGATAAACAGTTTGCTCTTCCTGTGTTCTTAACATACTGTAACACTAACCTTGTAGACCAGTCTTCTTCATCTTTAGCACGCTCTCTTCTAGCCGCTCTCTGCTTCTCTTCCAGTCTCTCTTTCTCTCGACTTGCAGAATCTGGAATTTAAGAAGAGCTTCTAAATTTAGGGCTAAAATAAACAGAGCATCATCCAAGGCGGCTTAATGGACAGATGGGAAGAGAACAGGCCAAAAGAGAGACGGTCCATACCTATATCACCATTCTCCATCGCTCTAATATCCGGCCGCAGGCGACAGTCTGTTGGCGCTAGGACTCCAGTCATGCCAGGCTCGAGCTCATTTAGTGTCATGGTAAAGTTGGTAAAATTATACATCTGAATAAAATACAGAAAAGAGGACAACGAGAGAGTTTAAGTGTAGCAGCGCAAAGCTAGCTGATTTAAGTGTCTGCATTTATAAGAATGATTAACACCTGATATTAAGGCAAGATGCTGCAAGCTAAAACACTTTTTATGCACTTGTGAAAATTCAGTATTGATTTTTCTTCAGCTTAGTCCCTGATTTCTAAGGGATAAGGGCTTTTTTTTTAATCACTCCATAAGTCATACAATATTTTGAAAAGCCTGAAAAAACACTATCATAATTTCCCTTATTATATAGAAACTTAATTCTACAAAATATTATGTTTGAGCATTTCCCCATGTAAAAACTGTCAGAATATAAATATTTTTTTCAGTCAATTGCAAAGAAAACATTCTGACACCCTTATTTGTGTCATGGACATGTTCAGCACTGACATGCACCAGACTTTAGAGATTTGATCATATTTATATTCTGAAGGTTTTTACATGGGGAAAATCCTCAAACATAATATTTTGTAGAACAAAATTTCTATATAATCAGGTAAATTATGATGGTCTTTTTTCAGAATGTTCTAAATATTTTTAAATTGGGGGATTTTAAAACCCCCTAGCTAAAAACCATTGAATCTAATCTGTTAAAAATTAAATGGCAGAAGAATTTGAACCCGACTTCATTCATTGTTCAGATGTTTGTGGTAGAGAAATTTGCATACATTTCATTTTCTTTTTGGCTTAGTCCCTTCATTCATCAGGGGTCGCCACAGCGGAATGAACCACCAACTTATCCAGCATATGTATAGCGTATGCCTTTTAATACATTTCTTTACCACAAACATCTGAACAATGATGAAGTCAGGTTCAAAATTCTTCTGTCATTTCATAGCACATTCTTTAGCACATATTGTTTTGACTCATTTGCATATTTACACAACATTTTTGTTACACACACTTTTTCAAATTCTTAACGTAATCATATAATTAAACTTACTGGTGAAGCATGATGATAAATATTAGTCTTTTTTCTTTACTTTTTACCCTATTGACAAGCAGCATCTTGCTTAAATATCGGTCTCCAGTGATCCACGCCTTGAGTAACAGAATAGGTGTCATTTTATATTAGGTGCGTCCCAAATCGCATACTTGTGCACTAATCTACACCATTTTGTAGTATAAATGGTGTAAGTAGTGCATTTACACTAAAAACTTTAAAAAGATTAAGTAGCGAAAGAGGCGAATCTTTCGAGCACTGATGTTGGATTACTTTATTTACCTTGGATTGTGAAAGCGAAATTCTCCTATGAGTGATTTTATACCACCTCCCGATCAGTGGTGTAGTCTGGGCCATACGCACGTATACTCTGTATGCCTACTTTTTTCCACGAGCTGTTTGGGTATTATGACTTCTGATGATCAATAGTTGCATATACCCTCGGTATGGTCACTTGTTTTGCTGATTAAACTTCCCTAATTCATGTGTATTCGTGTCCCCTTTAACTGTATACCAAATGTTTTTTAACTTGCATCCTACAGTAATTTGTGCATTTGAAATAAATGTACTCGAGTATGGGCCAGTATTTGGATTTTTGAAGAAGTGTGCTTTGCTTTTATGTTTTTGCTTTTTACAGTTGAAGTCAGAATTATTAGTCCCCCCTTTTTTTCTTTTCTTTTTCTTTTCTTTTTTAAATATTTCCCAAATGATGTTTAACAGAGCAAGGAAATTTTCACAGCATGTCTGATAATATTTTTTCTTCTGGAGAAAGTCTTATCTGTTTTATTTTGATTATAATAAATGCAGTTTTTAATTTTTTAATCACCATTTTAAGGACAAAATGATTAGCCCCTTTAAGCTAATTTTTTTTCCGCTTGTCTACAGAACAAACCATCGTTATACAATAACTTGCCCAATTACCCTAACCTGCCTAGTTAACCTAATTAACCTAGTTAAACCTTTAAATGTCACTTTAAGCTGTATAGAAGTGTCTTAAATTTTTTTTAGTAAAATATTATTTACTGTCATCATGGCAAAGATAAAATAAATCAGTTATTAGAAATGAGTTATTAAAACTATAATATAATTTTTTTTTTATTTAATTTGCGGTTTGTTAACATACAATACTTGATATAGCCGTCTTGAAACTTTTTTAAAATAGGCTCATTTTACAAGTCCCTTTAGAATTAAACAGTTGGGTTTTACCACAGCTTAATATACTCAGCCAGTCTCCGGGTCTGCTGGGGGCACTATTAGCTAAGCATAAATTGAATAGTATTAGACTATTAGCATCTCGCTTTAAAATGAACAAATTTGTTAAATTATTTTTCCTTTTTTAAATGGATACTTCACCCAAAAAAAAAATGAAAATTATCATCATTTACTGAACCTTTACTTGTTCCAAACCGGTTTCTTTTTTTCTTCTGTTTAACACAAAAGAAGATATTTTGAAAAAGGCTGGAATCCTGTAACCATTGACTTCCATTGAAAAAAAAAAAACAAATACTATGGAAGTCAATGGTTACAGGTAACTTATGTTAAATAAATAAATATATATTGCTAATGAATCAAAGAAACATTGACTTTCATTGTTTCTTTGCTGGGCAAGAAGGTCGCTAATTCGAGCCCTGGCTGGGTCAGTTGGCATTTCTGTGTGGAATTTGCATATTCTCCCCATGTTCGCGTGGGTAAGCTAAATTGTCCGTAGTGGATGTGTGTGAATGGAAGTGTATGGATGTTTCCCAGTGATGGGTTGCAGCTGGAAGGGCATCCGCTGCGTAAAACATATGCTGGATAAGTTGGCGGTTCATTCCACTGTGGCGACCCCAGATTAACTAAGGGGGACCAAGCCGAAAAGAAAATGAATGAATGAATGTTTCTTTGACTGAATTTGAATTGGGTGGGTATTAGTTCATTTTTTTTAGGACTACACCACTGCTCCTAATTGTGAATGCAGTTATACTCATGGCAGGTATTATTTGGTACTTTGGTCATTTATTCCACTAATTTGGTAACCGTCAAACATCATCAGGGAAACGATTTGAACTTCCACTTACTAAAAAAAACATTAGTGTTCCATTTGGGACGACACTACATACATATACTATGCTGTTGAGTGTGCAAGTGCATAAATACATAGTGTGTATAGTGTGCTGTTTGGGACACAGCTAATGTCTGGCATTCATTAGAGCCAGCATTGGCACTGCAGACTCTCATGCTGTCACCAAAGACAGATGTTAATGGCATATTTTTCTGGAATCTAAAGTCCTGAGTTTACCTCTGTGGATTGTGGTGGTCGAGGTGCAACCCTCCACAGCAGTTTACTGCCCGGGATCATAGTAACCGTCTCCTGGACGTCAGGCATTTCATCTGCATCTTCACCCCCTGTGCCTTGATCCTAATTATATGCATACAGTCTCATGAGTTCACTGAAGACAACAGATAAACAATGCCACATACTAAAAAAACTAAATGAACTACAAACTCTACTGTGATGGTGCCTGTAGCGGTGTTGCTAAAACAAGGGTTTCTGCAGGTTTTATGAAGGTAAATTCAAGAAATTGGACAGATGGACACTTGATGGGGGAGGGGGGAGAGACAATCTTAATAATTTTCAATTTGACTAAAAAGCATAAGGGTGCAGTATGGCATTTTTGGCCGCTAGAGGGTGCATATTCACAACAAACAAAGGTGTATTTTGATGAATACATTTACATTTTTTATGGTTTTATGGTTCTGTTAAACTGCTGTTCTGTGCGGTCATAAAATGCACAACATATTATCAATGCACAAGATTTGGGGTTTTCTATTTTTTTTTTTTTAAATGGAAATTAAGTGTTAATGATGCCATTAGCATGCTGATGCAGGACAGTTAAAATTGCTTATTTCTCTGGATTCTAACATTCTTTGAAACATTTGGAATAATGTAAGTCAGCAAAATATTAACACTGTTTTAGTAGTTTTTGGATGTTTTATAGAAAAAAAAATCATACATATTGTGTCTTAAAGAAGAACTAAGTAATAACCAATTTTATTAAACCCCATACCTAATAAATCCAGAGAAAATGATCATTTTCCATGACTGTACATCCAATATTTGTATTATAAACGAAATTGCAAAGAAACATGACTCTGAATTAAAAACTTTGTTCTGATTTAGGAACTTTTTTTTAAAGGTTTTGAATTGTATAAGAGAGAATGAAGACCTTTTAATACCTGCAGAAACCCTATAAAAGCCACTGTCTTTACCTTCACCTCTCACTGAAATTGCATGTTAATAAAAGAAGGAAAACAAAAGTGATTTCCAACATACTGTAGAGATTTTTCCAAATAACTTGGGTCAAACATCAGAGAATATATAATATAGAAATCATTTCATTTAATTAGCTTTTTTTTACCATTCGAAAGTTTTGATCTGAGGTACTGTAAGATATTTTGTATACTGTTTTTTTTATTTGTCATGTCTTTATGGGACCCCCTTTAAAATGAGATTTTGATTCTCAAGGAGTCATCCGTTTAGATTACAAAAGACTTCTATTTCAAATAAATGCTGTACTTTTTCCTGAATAAATATATAAATCTTTTAATAATTAGTTTTTCCACATTTAATATTGATAATAGCAAATTTACCCTATTTTAAAGGTGCAGTATGTAAGTTTGACACCCAGTGGTTGAACTAGGTATTGCACTGTTGGATCAAAACAAATGCAAGCGCAGGTTGCCAGATTGAGGACAGAAGCAAATGATTTAAACAGTGTTCTAAATAAAAGCAACAGCACCCGATAGAAGGAATATTTTCCATATTAAAAGGAGTTTTTGTCCTAACCTTAAACTCGAATTAATATATTAGAAACGGCTTCAATTTCTCACAGGTGAACAGAAAACTATGACACTGCTCACCTCAGGTAAACCTCATGCGCTATATTCAGTGTTAAATGCTAATAATGTGAGTTTGAATGCCATTTTACATGACATTTATTGCCATACTACTAAAAGCAGCAGCAGATAGTTCACCTTAGATCTTAAAAATAAAATAAACTGTTTGAAATTGAACTTTAGAACTAAATACATATCAGTGATTCAGAATCTACATTTAATAATATTAAGAGGTTTAATATGTATTAATTAGATAATAAACCTTACCATTTCATTAATGAGTTCATATTCTGTGCTTCTGAATGGCTGTATTTAAATTTCTGTCGGGTTTTGTCTGGTGCAAACAGCCTAATTGCTTATCACTGCAAATCTCGTCACGTAGCGTGTTGCTAGGACAATGTAACCTGCTCACCTAATGTTCACGTTCATAATATTTATATAATTTGCTAATTAATAACCTCATGTGGAACTGAATCTGTCTTATTTCAGAGTCTGCTACTCCCCACCCGAGGTCACATTTTAGTCACGGACGCATGCTTTCAGAGCCTTTCTGAATGGATAAATGGAATACGCGGTTTTCCACCAAGACAACTCGGGGTGCTGAAATATAATTGTTTTTTTATGGTTGAAGTCTATCTGAGGATGCAACAAAGCCCTTTTGAACTTCCACATCAAAAAGAGAACAGAAAATAGATCAAGACTCTACAGTAAGAGATTTTTTTACCTGCTTGTGTTTCTTGGAATCTCCTCCGCTCTTCTTCTCCGCTTTCTTGTTGGCTTCGTAGACTTTTGGCTCAATACTATACATGCACTCAGTCCACTTCCCATACATAACCCAATGCTTCTTTTTGCTGAAATCCACCCAAACAAAATGAGTCATAAACGCAAGTATCAAATCCAGGAAAAAACTACACAGAAATGGCAAAGTAAAAGTGTATATAGTCTCTAGCTATACAAGAGACTGCTGATGCCTTTGGTGCTGCAGACAGAAAGTGGATGTGAGGGTAAAACTCTCCGGGCAGGCAGTGAGCCAGATATACCCTCTGACATTTGATACAAGTGACTGCTCACCTCTTGTCCTGGATATGTCCCTCTACCCGATGCAGCTCTTTGCCAAACATGCCACATGGCTTAAAATTCAGCACACACTTGTCCCCAGTGCTAGAATGTATAGAGAAGGCACCAGACACTGAGTGAACATTGTTTTTGCATAGAGCACAACAACATCTATATGATGGAGAATACTATAGACAAAAAATGCATTTTGTCAAATTTTAAGTGACAAAAAGAAAAAAGAACTACCTGTGGTTGACTATCTCCACAGTCCCGTACTGCTCGATCCACAGTTTGCCCAGAATAACATTATGCACACAACACATGGGGTTTGTCCAAGTGTAAGCTTCTCTGTGCCTAAAGAAAAATAATTTTAAAAACAAGGTCTCACTTATTAGCATTACTTGAGTATTTAGTTAACATGAACTTACTTCAAGATGTACAGTGCACCCGGAAAGTATTCACAGCGCTTCACTTTTTCTACATTTTTTTTTTTTTTTATGTTACAGCCTTATTCCAAAATGGATTATATTTATTTATTTCCTCAAAATGTGAAAAAAGATTTGTTGAAATTGTTGCAAATTTATAAAAAAAAAAACCCCTGAAAAATCACATGTACACAAGTATTCACAGGCTTTGCCGTGAAGCTCTAAATTGAGCTCAGGTACATTCTGTTTCCACTGATCATTCTTGAGATGTTTCAGCAGCTTAATTGGAGTTCACCGGTGGTAAATTTAGTTGATTGGACATGATTTGAAAAGGCATACACCTGTCTATAAAAGGTCCCAGGGTTGACAAGGCATGTCAAAGCACAAACCAAGCATGAAGACAAAGGAATTGTCTGTAGACAGGCAAGGCAAGTTAATTTATATACCACAGTCATACACCGTGTACTTCATACACAGTGGCAATTCAAAGTGCTTTACATAAACAAGAATAAAAAAGACAGGAGTATAGGACAGGATTGTCTCGAGGCACAAGGCTGGGGAAGGTTACAGAAAAATTTCTGCTGCTCTGAAAGTTCCAATGAGCACAGTGGCCTCCATCATCCATAAGTGGAAGATGTTTGGAACCACCAGGACTCTTCCTAGAGCTGGCCGGCCATCTTAGCTAAGTGATCGGGGGAGAAAGGCCTTAAGCCTGGTTTATACTTCTGCGTCAAGTGATCGACGTGACCCACGGCGCAAGCCTCGCGCGTAGCGGTGCATTTATACTTCTGCACGCTGTTTCTGTTGCCTCTGCAATATACTTCCGAAACGCTAGCTGGCAGTAGGTGTTTATGTTCCTCTGTGTCGAGTTTCTTCGCTGGTGTTTTGTTCATTTCCTTAATGTACAAGTGGCTCAAATTCGGTCATTTTGAGGCGGGAACCGGCGGACATGCAACAACTTTAATCATAATTACCTTACACAAAACAACAGTCTTTATCCGGAGCTCCTTCACGGAACTCCACACTTGTAAACACTCGCTGCATCGGACTCGCGGCTCTCACCTCCGCCCACACTCGTCAGCGATTCCAAGCCGACCAATCACAGAGCTTGTGCTACGCGTAGGGCTGGGCAATATGGCAAAAAAAATAAAAAATTCTAGATTTTTTCATAAAGTTTGACCAATTCACAATTTCAAAGTTTTTTTTTTTTTTTTTTTTTTTACTGTGTAACTATAGTCAACTTAAAACATTACAACATGACTGAAGTAACAATCTCTTTATAAGTAACTTGAAAAACCATCTGCTTAAGGAACATGTATTTTTAATGGCCATACATGCATAAATTGGTCAACAAGGTGTAGCCTATTACATTCCTATAGACCAATTCCTGCTTGACGTTTTATAAAATATTTGTGTGTAGCTACACCACCCAGTATATATTAAAGATCACAGTGAACAACAAAAAACCCCACAGAAACCTGTTACATATCTATCTATATTTAAATGTCTATCTTATATTTAACGGAATTGTATAACAGCCTATAGCTGAAATGTTGAAAATTGCTCAATTTATTTTTATAAAACATTTGTCAAAACGTATTGATATTTTTTTGGAGTAAAAGCAATACCGACATTTAAGAATCCATATTTATTTTATTTATTCATTTATTTTACTTGTTTATTGGTGCATATATGGGTTATGATTTAATTCATAGCTACAGTACCTTGGACAGCTACTGTGCCACTCCTTAAAGCTTTCAAGCAAAAGTCCAAATTAACAGACAGCCGACATTCACAACACGTCGTAACCGTCCTTCACGTGGTGCGCAGGTATAAAATACAGAACCAAACGTCTGGGCTTTGAATTAGGTGCAATTATTTCCTCGTTGTTCAAAGAGTCTGCAAGTTCGTGTTCCATGGATATATGTTGTTGTTGATTCGTTGTTGATTCGATGCGCAGCAAGAAAAAAAGGCTTTCAGCAGTGCATGTAGTCGCTGGTTCTCACCCAGATCAGAGCGATCTGTGCTACCGAATACAGCGCAGCATGCAATAAACTCACGCTCAGTCAGGCGAAGTAAAGATCTCATTGCCTATGTCAATCAAATTAATTAAGCTCTAGCCACGAATAAAACTTTTAGCCTATTTTATTATTTTGTGTAATGTATATAGTGTAATCAGGGCCGGTGCAAGCTGAACTGGCGCTCTAGGCGAACACCCTCAACCCAAAAGTGAAATAGAAACTTACCGGTTTGCAGATGAAAGTGAGGACCGGGGGGTTCTCGCTCACTATTCTGCCTAGGTCGCCTCTATGGACGCGCCGGCCCTGAGTGTAAAGCTGGATTTATACTTTCGCCTGGCGCCGCATCGCGACAATGGGCTAGTGCGCTTGCGCTTAGGCAGCTGTGGTAGCTCATCAACAGAGCCGCGACGTCAACACACAGAATCTATCAGCACAATTCAGCACGGTTGTCTAACAGTTTAGAACGGTTTGGCACGATAGTGGAAAAGCTGCTTTAATATTTTTATTTAAAAAATCGTGATACCTCGATTTTATAAAAAATTAAATAGTCTTAAAACGTAAATTTGAATTAATCGAAAAAAATCGGCCAGCCCTACGTACGCGTTACATTTTTTGAGAGGTGCACGTCAACGACGCCGACGGCCACGTTGAGTGGCTATGCGTCCACGTAGCATACGCGTGCGCTTGACGCAGAAGTATAAATCAGCCTTTAGTCAGGGAGGTGATCAATAACCCGAATGTCACTCTGTCTGAGCTCCAGCGTTCTTCTGTGGAGAGAGGAAAACCTTACAGAACGACAACCATCTGTGCACCAATCAACCAATCAGGCCTGTAAGGTAGAGTGGCCAGATGGAAGCCACTCCTTAGTATTGGAATTTGCCAAAAGGCATCTGAAGGACTCTCAGACCATAAGAAACAAAATTCTCTGGTTTGATGAGACTAAAATTGAACTCTTTGGAGTGAATGCCAGGCGTTACGTTTGGAGAAATCTAGGCACCACTCATCACCAGACTAATACCATGCCTAGAGTGAAGCATGGTGGTGGAAGCATCATGCTGTGAGGATGTTTTTCAACACCAGTAGCTGGAAGACTAGTCAGGATAGAGGAAAAGATGAAAGCAGCAATGTACAGAGACATCCTGAATAAAAACCTGCTTCAGAGTGCTCTTGACCTCAGACCTGGACCTCAGATCAATGAAGTGGCTTCACAACAACTCCGTGAATGTCCTTGAGTGGCCCAGCCAGAGCCCAGACCTAAATCCTATTGAACATCTCTGGAGAGATCTGAAAATGGCTGTACACTTTCGCTTCCTAATTAACCTGATAGAGCTTAAGAGGTACTGCAAAGAGGAATGGGCAACAATTCCCAAAGAAAGGTGTGCCAAGCTTGTGGCATCATATTCAAAAAGACTTGAGGCTGTAATTGCTGCCAAAGGTGCATCAACAAAGTATTGAGCAAAGACTGTGAATACTTACGTACATGTGATTTTTTTTCAGGTTTTTTTTTTTTTTTATAAATTTCCAACCATTTTAAAAAATCTTTTCACATTGTCATTATGGGGTATTGTGTGTAGAATTTTGAGCAAATAAATTAATTTAATCCATTTTGGAATAAAGCTGTAACATAAATAAATGTGAAAAAAGTGAAGCGCTATGAATACTTTCCGGATGCACTGTATATTAGGGCTGCATGACATTGAAAAAAAAAAAACTGAAGTTGCAACGTTTTGTTTTTCGCTCAATTTGGAAACCTCATCATTTTATATTAATTAAAATGGTTATAGGTATATATTATACATACATACATACATACATACATACATACATACATACATACATACATACATACATACATACATACATACATATATATATATATATATATATATATACATATACATATACATATACATATACATATACAAACATATACATATATATATATATATATATATATATATATATATATATATATATATATAGGGCAACCCAGTGGCGCAGTAGGTAGTGCTGTTGCCTCACAGCAAGAACGTCGCTGGGTCGCAGGTTCGAACCTCGGCTGGGCTGGGACAGTTGGCGTTTCTGTGTGGAGTTTGCATGTTCTCCCTGGGTTCGCGTGGGTTTCCTCCGGGTGCTCCGGTTTCCCCCACAGTCCAAAGACATGCAGTGCAGGTGAATTGGGTAAGCTAAATTGTCCATAGTGTATGAGTGTGAATGTGTGTGTGGAAGTTCCCAGAGATGGGTTGCGGCTGGAAGGGCATCCGCTGCGTAAAATCGTGCTGGATAAGTTGGCGGTTCATTCCGCTGTGGCGACCCCGCAAGGGACAAAGCCGACAAGAAAATGAATGAATGAATATATATATATATATATATTCGCACATATATATATATATATACATATATATATATATATACATATATATATATATATTCGCACACGTTTTAATAGCTCATTTCTAATAACTGATTTATTTTATCTTTGCCATGATGACAGTAAATAATATTTTACTAGATATTTTTCAAGACACTTCTATACAGCTTAAAGTGACATTTAAAGGCTTATCTAGGTTAATTAGGGTAACTAGGCACATTAGGGTAATTGGCAAGTTATTGTATAACGATGGTTTGTTCTGCAGACTATCAGAAAAAAATATGGCTTAAAGGGGCTTATAATTTTGACCTTAAAATGGGTTTTAAAAAATTAAAAACTACTTTTATTCTAGCCAAAATAAAACAAATAAGACTTTATCCAGAAGAAAAATATTATCAGACATACTGTAAAAATTTCCTTGCTTTGTTAAACATTATTTGGGAAATATTTTCAAAAGAAACAAATATTCAAAAGGGGGGCTAATAATTCTGACTTTAACTGTAAATATACACACACACTTTTTTTTCAGGATTTATAAACCTTAATGTAAGATGATACAACTGGAACTGGGTCTCACTTTATCATATCATAAGATGTAAATGCATCAAAAAGTATTAATTGTAAGGTAAATCTTGTTTATGATGCATTGCAAAATATTTGTTGCTCTAGATGTGGCATATGGCTGGGTTAAGCTTAATGGTATGGTTAGCATAAGTTGGTAAGTGTAAAATAACCACTTTAATTTAGTGTTATTTTAGATATTTACATTTTATAATATAATATATACATTTTTATATTTGGGGTTTTTGGTCTTAAATTTTAGTTTGATTTAGTACTCTTGAACTCTTATGGTAAGAACTTGGTGACCCAAAGTAATGAAATGTTAACCAATGTGACTTGATTTTAAAATGCAATAGTACATGTAGAAATTATTAATGAATGTTTTGATAAATGCTGTAAAATTGTTCATAGTTAGTTCCTCTGAACTAATATAAACCTACTAATCATTTTCAGACAAGTATTACAAAACTTTTTGTTATAAGTTATTTCATATTGACACCAACTGTAGTTTGAATTTGTTTAAATATTTAGATTTCCTGTTTAAATTTTAGTTTTAGTTAACAAGTGTGAAGTAGATTTCATTTAGTTTACTTTAAATTGAAAATATTTATATGAAAATGACAGTAATTTCCTATTGATATTATTATTTTCAGTTAACACCCCATTTATTTCTACTAATAATACTTAACTTTTTTTTTTTTTTGGTCAACAATAATAACCTTGCCACACTCATACAGAACAAGCTAAATAATAATCAACATTCCAGTCTCTCAGCTAGCAAATGGTGTTCTCTAAAGCAACCAACAGCCCAATAAGGCCAGAAAAATATATCTGCCTTTCTCCAGCGTTTAACAGCACTTGAGGATCTCTGTGAATCTCCAATAATAATTTAAAAAAGTTTACTGTTTAGTGACATCACCAGCAAAACTTACTTGGAGAGCTCAAGTGTCATGGTGCCTTTAGGCTCGGCCTCCACGCTCTTGCCCCAGAACTTCAGCTTTGGGTAGATGGAGCCATGAAACGAGAAGTCCTGATTGAGTGACTCTGCGTAAAAGGCGCTGATAGGTGGATGGTGGCTCACCTGTTCTGAGATCATCCGATACCCTTCATCCTCTCTGAGCACAGACATGCAAATTAGTGGTGCGTGCTAATCTACATTTACATACACTGGAGATGTACTGATTTACCTTGTAAGCTCAAACGTCTCTCCTAATAAAGGGTTAAAAGGTTTTCCAGTTCTGTCCCATTGAGATGCAACAGCAGAAACGGCAAATGCAGCAACAAACTGAGAAAACAGTTAAGGATTAGTTGTTTTTTATGCATTATATATATATATATATATATATATATATATATATATATATATATATATATATATATACACATACATACATGAAGTATATATACACATACATACATGAAGTCAGAATTATTAGCCCCCCATTTAATTTTTTTTCTTTTTAAAAAATGTCCCAAATTATGTTTAACAGAGCAAGGAACTTTTTACAGTATGTCTGATAATATTTATTTCTTCGGGAGAAAGTCTTATTTGTTTTATTTTGGCTTGAATAAAAGCAGTTTTAAATTTTTTTAAATCCATTTTAGGGTCAGAATTATTAGCCCCTTTAAGCTATTTTTTTTTTTTTCGATTAGTCTACAGAACAAACCATCTTTATACAATAACTTGCCTAATTACCCTAACCTGCCTAGCTAACCTAATTAACCTAGTTAAGCCTTTAAATGTCACTTTAAGCTGTATAGAAGTGTCTTGAAAAATATCCAGTAAAATATTATTTACTGTCTTCATGGCAAAGATAAAATAAATCAGTCATTAGAAATAAGTTATTAAAACTATTTTGATTAGAAATGTGTTGAGAATCTTCTCTCCGTTAAACAGAAATTAGGGGAAAAAAAAACAGGGGGGCTAATAAACAGGGGGGCTAATAATTCAGGAGGGCTAATAATTCTGACTTCAACTGTATATATATGCATATATGCAATGACGTAAAGCAACAAATCACAAATACTCAAATTGCTGTAATTGAGTAGTTTTTCTCAGAAATTGTCATTTACTAGGGAGTTTTAAAAAATTGTACTTAAGGGAAAGAAAAAAGCACATTTTTAGTGCAGTATTGGTACTTTTACTCCTACATTCCTTCAACCTGCAGTCACTACTTTGTTTTTTCTTTTCTATGGGGATTAGAAAAATCAGTCCTGTGATTCCAGTCCAATCAAATTGCCCATAGAAGGTAAATTGAATCATCATGAACTACCTCAAGACATGTGCGATTTATAATTGCAGCAAACTGTTTGGAAACATTAAATATGTCCAAAATCTTTACACGCATTGACCCAGAGACCGTTTAGATGCATGTCACTGATAAGAAGATGACGGATGTTTACTATATGATGACCGAAATAGCCTTAAACACCCAGCAGAAACAAAACGTCAATATGATGTCAGATTGACATTGTACCCCCATTTGTTTGGAAATTAAAAAAAATCAGGCTGACATCAGAACTCAATGTCAGGTAGACATCAATGTCCAACGTCCAACCTAAAATCAACCAAATATCACTGTCTAATGATGTTACAGCTTGACGTTTTGTGGATGTTACCACTATGATGTCTATCAGACATTGGATTTTGGTTGCCATACCTGACGAATAAATGTCAGTATTTGACGTCAATATGACGTTGGTTTAAGATGTTGGCTTAACGTTGGATTTTGGTCACTTTCTAAAACAAGCTAAAAAAAAAAATCAATGTCATTTGATGTTGTTATTAGACATCATAAATAACATTGTCCTTAGACGCTGGCTAGACATTGAATTTTGGTCACCTGACATCACAACCTAAATCTAACCTAATATTAACGTCTTATGACATTGTGTGCCTGCTGAGCAATAACTAAATGCACTACAAATGTTACGTTTACACACATCCACAAATTACATGTAAATGCATCAGCTTTTTACAGCGTAATACTCCCTATTCACTACTCCTTGAGTACTTTTGAAATGTCTACTTTTTGCTCATACTTTGAGTAATATTCACAACAGATACTTTTACTCTATTTACACTACATGTTTCGGCAAATAATGGTACTTTTACTTAAGAATGATTTTTCTGTACTCTTTCCACCACTGTATATATGAGGTACTGACCTGCATTCGCTCTATAGAGTCAGAAAGTGTACAAGCTTTATGGATGAGGTATGTGTGTTCCATGTACTCTGTAATCCTCTGCAAGAAACTCAGCGGTTCATTGAAAACAATAGGCATTGTTATCTTGGAGAGCTCCTGCAAAGATAAAGAATTCCCAGATTGAAATGGCTTGGCAATGCTGCTGTAGTCTAAATAATAGATCTCCTTTTTACAATTTCACATTACTTTTGTTGCAGAACTTTTCACCAGGAGGGGGGGGGGGGGGGGGGTACTGTACAAGTGCAAGACTGTACTTTATACATTTGTACAAGACATAAATTACTACAGTACAATTAAATTCAAGGATTTTGTCAAATAGTCACATTATATTTAAGCATTTTGTGAGCATGGCAAAACCAACAATATTACATCATCCATTTTGTTGTGCTTTGCTCAGTGCAACTCTGTGATTGGTGGTTGCCAAAGTTTCCAAACGCATATGCACAAATCTGTTTTCAACTGACAGTCTGAATAAAGCTAATCTTGCTTGTGCTCACCATTCCAATGCATTTCTTCAGAAAACCCCAAACACTAAAGTCATTTCGGGAGAACATTGGTGCTGGCAGAGTAGTTCTGAAAACACAGGCACACAATAATCCGTTACATTCCACCAAATAAAAACCTTCATATTCTGTTTCCTGCCACTGGATATCATTTCACATTACTCGGACACCTTACCGCCTCTCCCATACTCCATTCTCAGATGGCACTTTGCCATTCGCCGTCTGTTTGCTAGCATAAACGCAGGCATCTTTAAAGCTGACTTCACACGAGTCGTCCGATTCCAAACCTAAGACAGAAGAAGAGATTTAGCTGCGTATGGGTTGTTGAGGTGACATCGCATTTTCACTGCCACACATGACAAAAATGAATATAATTAGTACAAAAAAAAATCTTAAAATGGTGTGTCTTATGCATAGTTCAATAAATTACAGCTCTTATAGACTAAAGTGAAAAATGTAAATGCAATAAGAAATACCTCAGGCTTAATTTTACAATGGCAAATTGTAAATTTGGAAATGGCAATCTTTTTATTTTTTATCCACACTGTAAAAAAATATCTGTACAGTTTTCCATATTTTTTGATTTCATGTTTTTGTTATTTTTTCCCGCATTTATTTATGCTTTTGAATTGCATTATGAGTCCTTGATCTTTCTTCCAACAACTTTCAATCTTAAAGTTTGTAAAAGTGACGTTTATTAACATTTTTAATAGTTTTAAAGTAATATATTGTCTGGGTTGGTGTTGTATATCAGTGGTCCCCAACACTTTTATCACGGCGGACCGGTCATCAGCAGCACCATCAACAGTTTTCTCAGAGTATGATACGCTGACAAAACATTGCTGCAGCTCTGATACAAATTTATGTGTGGAGAAAATAACAAAGCACTGCAGTGTTTGGGTGTTCTGTATTTGTCTGAGGTAATTAGTCTACTAAAATATACGAAAAGAACGAAGCTGTTCGGTCTTCTCCTCATGTGACTTGTGGTGCGCTCCCAATATGCGTGCACAATCGGCGCGCCTCCATTGGAAATGACAAACTTCTGCATGGAAAGACGCAATATGTAAACAAGGCTGCTGTCATTCGCAGTCTACAGCAGTTGATCTTTTTCTTGCACAGACATACTGGATTCACCTGATTTGTTGACTAATGGGTTGCGGATCCATTCCTTGGCAGTTTGTGGGTCCTTCTTACTCATTTTGCTAACTTGTTGGTTAAATTTTGGCTCTCAAGTAACCTAGAGAATTCGATCATTTTTTAAAATAAAATATTTTGGTAATTAATGATTTACCAATAGATCCACAGGGTTAAGGATCACTGTTGTATATTATGGTATCACCTTGTGATATACTGCCAGTACATCAAACTACTAAAATGTCAAAAGTCATTTTATTAAACTGTAGATTTGAATATTCAAGAGCAAAAGTTGACACAGCAGAGATCAAGGTCGAATAATGCAAATCACAACTGTAAAACTGTTGTGAATCACAAGATACAGAAATTTTTAATAAAGATCTTTTTTACAGTGCATATATTTCTAAAAATATAGGAACTCTATACATTTTGTCAATGTACACTAATTTTAAATCGGGCAATTCTAAGGAAAACTTTAATTAGTTGAAGGACCCCATTCATGAACATGTGACTGAAGTCCCCCCTGCCCATGACGTCCACTGGCTAAATATGTAAAGAATTGCGTAACTTTTTGGAACCACTATAAAATTGTTTCATTTGTTGTCCATATTAAAAAAAAAAACTATTATTCATTTAATAATTATATAAAATAAATAGCTCTTTATGAAGGTAAGTGTCCAACAATGAAGATAAATCACTTTCACGTTATTTGTATATTATTAATAGTTTCTTTATTCATTCATTTTACTTGGGCTTAGTCCCTTATTTATTAGGGGTCGCCACAGCCCTACACTCTTGCATTTACACACACTCATACACTACGACCAATTCTGTTAACCCCAATTCACCTATAGGCGAATTACCGGTTTGTAAACATTCAGGATGCGCCCACATAGAGGTTGCAGAAAAAAAAACCCAGGAGTGCTAGCATTTACAGCGAGGGAATGACACCCGATGTGATACAGAGTTTGTTGTTGTATTAGAGAGAAGTTATATTGATTACATATTATATATATATATTATTTACATAATGCTTTCAGCGTTTTATAACAGCTTGTCACCCAGTGATAAGCACAGTTATTCTGCAAAATTAACGTTAAAGTGATCGGAGTTCGTCTGACAGGTCCATTTGCGATAACACCCTCCCAATGGATATTGGATAAGATGAAATGGCCAAGCATTCAGCCCGAAATATACAACTATCTCATTGAAACTCCAAGTGATTTTACCAGAGAGAAGGTAAAGGTCTACAAGTCTTTGGATGCCAACAATTTTGTTCTGTGTGGTCATGTGCAAGAAATAATGTTCAAAAGTTTGTAGTGCTAAAAACCGAGGTTCTGCCTAGCCAAAGACAAGGAAAGGAGACAGAACTGTACAAGGCCTGGGTAATCATCAACAAGCAAAACAACTGCATTCTGACAGCGAACTGCACCTGTAGGGCAGGATATATGAACGACATTTTTACATTTCCTTCTAAGCATTCAGTGTCTGCAGTTTAATTAACCAAATTTTAACTGTTTTTGCTAAAATCATTGCTGCAATCAAAAACGAGTAATGTGTATGATTCAGCATAGCGTGAACTTTCCTGATATAAAATGAGAACTGCAGAGACCAGCATTTTTAATTAGGTCCTCACTCCATTCAGCTCTTCTGATGGCTGTTAGCCAAAGATGTCTGTGGTTGGCATTAAAAGCAATGTGGTGTATGGTAAAATTTTAAGTTTTCTATTTTTGGATTTTGGCATCCTTCCGTACAACACAACATTTCTGCGTTTGCAACTGGTCTTTTTTTGCAACCAGTATGCGCGGCTGAATGTGACGTCATGTGTGACGTAGGTTGGTAATTCCCCTATAGTGCAAGTCTTTGGATTGTGGGAAAAACCGGAGCACCTGGAGGAAATCCACGCAAACACGGGGAGAACATGCAAACTCCACACAAATGGCAACTGGCCCAGTCGGGACTCGAACCAGTGACCTACTTGCTGTGAGGCGATAGTGCTAACCACTGAGCCACCGTGCTGCAATATTATTAAGAGTTGATTTTCTTATAGTTAGTGAACTTATATTATTTTCTCAAACATAAGACTTCAAACTACATAAAACTATTTCTTTTGTCAAAAATTTTCTTACAAAAAAAAAAAAGCATTTTACTGCCAATTTATCAACTAGCTATATTTCAATGTCATACGCAGTATTCAATTCAATAGGCATACCTGTCTCAGCATCATAGAACTCTTCCTCGCTGTTCATGATGGACAGTTACTGCTGTTGATGTCAATCAGAAGGCATTGTTTCACAGCTTGAATGTGGTCTGTAGATTAAATCCGAAACACACGGTGCGTTTGAAAGCTTGGCAATATCAGTCCGAATAATAAAAATGAATCATTAATGTACTGTAAACTGCTACCCGGAACATACTGTAGACTAAATACTGGCCCACTCTTCATTCATTCCCTTTTTGAACACACAGAACAAATCCAATCACCTCACTGCAGTCTTTAAACAGCTGTGCTTGGCAAAACCACCTAATGAGAGTGTCCGACAAAGCTAATCCTTTAGTGGTCATAGCAGAGAGAGAGAAAGTGCATCGGCATCCGATTGTCGTAATTACAACTGACCGTACCTCATCACTGTGTAGGTTTAATTCATGAACAAATAGCAGGAATGGGACAAGCTTCCTGGTGACATAAGGTGGTCCATTAAAAAATAATGAAAAATCTAGTTTAAAGAGGCTGTATGTAATATTATTTATGCGTTAATCACTTTTTATTGCCAATGTGTGAGCAGCTTATAATGGAATGTAAAAATTGAGAGACAGCCTTTTTTTTTCTTTTTTTTTATCTGAAGCTTGGGGCATTTTTGCAGCAGAAATCAAAGGTATGTGAAATTAAAGTACTGTACAGTATGTACTATGAATTGTATACAGTATGATTTATCATGTTCACATTTTTCTATTAGATGGCTGCATTTATCGATTTTTTAATTATTTATACTCTTATTATTATAATATTTATTATTTATTATAATATTTATTATTTAGAAATTATTAGTATTTAAATTATAATTTAAAATCTCATCTATTTCAGATATGGCAAAGCTGAATTTGTGTCGTTTAATAAGAAATAAATTGAATATTCAGTGCTCCTTAAACACTTATTAATGCTATCAATGTTATAAGATCAGGAAAAATGGCTTGCTATTTTTATTTTTATAGCAAGCATGATTTCTGTCTTGAAGAAAAACAATTAATATTTTATAACTATTTAAATTGTGATTATGTGAAGTCTTTAACTAATTCTTATGTTTGTTCTTAATCCTAGTTCTTATTTATGTGTGTGTGCGTTTCCTCATGTTTTTAGATTTTTTGGTAGTTGATGTGTGTGGGGGGGGGGGGGGGGGGGTTCACCCCCTACTGACAGTTCAGAATTTGGCTGCTATACAAGCTTATTTGTCCCATTTTTGACAGTATGCCATCATCAATTGTGAAAATAACTGATAGAAGGCGGCTTTAAGACAGATGTCATTTTTAAATTTTTTTTTTTTTAATGATGGATGATAATAAATTTGTATTTTAAAAACGAGCATATTTTCATATTTCTTTGTTCAACATTTTTAATTAAAAATTCTAAGCTCAGATTATTTATAAAACTGTAATAACCTACAGTTTAAATGCACATTTGTAAATAAACACTTTGTGTTAAAATAGCATAATAAGCACTTTGACAAAAATGTAGAGAAAACTTTTGTTACATCAAAAAGTGTGGTTATTATAATCACCATCTGACAAGCTGATCCAGCAAAAATTAGTGTTTAAAATATCACTAAAATGCAGTATTTGAACCTCATAATTTAATCAAAAACGAGGCAAATAACTGCAAAAAGGTCCACGTTTTCAATAAAAAAAGAACCACCCCTTTCAATAGGCTGGCTACGGGCCTGTCGAATAATTTTAATCCCACAAATTCTCAAGTATTACTGAATTGCTATTCTTTTTTTTTTATACTAATAAATGATAATTCAGAAATGCATAAACAATTTTAAAAACTCTTATTTTAATTAGGTTTTTATATTATTACAGTTTACATTTTTGAATTTACTGACCTACATACAAAGAGAAACCATATTAATAAGCTATAAACAAGAATTAAAACTCTATTAAACACCTATTTCGTGCTTCTCTTCAGAGCGTCAATTAAACAGCTGCGGATAACTAAAATGCAAAGCAGTTTGAAAAACTATTGGCCACATAACGGAGGCAGGCATCATGCAAATTGTTTGGAGCCCTGAAAGGCAAAGCAGACACTTAACCAGTTGACAGCTATCACATATTCAAAAAAACATGTGGTAAACTGCCAATAGAGAAAGTCTTGGCTGACTGAGCAGCACGTAGCCCTGGTCATTTTGCAGCCACACAAATTCAAGGTAGCTCAACTGAACTGAATGTAGACAAGAGGTGGCTGTGACCAACTGTGCATGCTTTGGATCAAAACCTTAGGCTTTTATCGTGAAGGCAGCCAAACTGAAGCTACACAGCACTGAGAAAGAATCATTCTTAAAAGTGGAGATTGGAACATGACTTCCAATATTTAGATCAATGTTTTATGTAAAAATATATAGAAGATTCTAATGCCGTTTAAATTCAGCGAAAATAAAATCTACTTTCATTTACTTAAACACAAACATTATACAAAATGCTTATTCCTATGCTGTATATATTTCCAGTACAAACTATAACTGTCTTTGTTTCGTAATGTAATGTAATGTAATGTAATGTAATGTAATGTAATGTAGGTGCAAGATAACTCACTTTTTATACTGTGCACAAAATTTAACTTAAAACATTTACAAATAATCAAGTAAATACACTCTAGGAAGTTTAATTAAAAAAATTACCTAACTTATTATTAATAGTAATAATAAAAGTTGTTGTTGTTATTATTATTATTATTATTATTAAGTTAGGTAAATTATTATGGTAAGTTATTCATAACACAAGAGACATTTTGTATAACAATCATTCTTTGAAAAATCTTATATTAAAATGCCCTTCAAGGTTATATTTCATGTAAGATTATCCTCAGGTTTCACAGACCAGGGTTAAATCTCAAACTAAAATGTAGGTCTGAGCTGTTTCAACTGAAAGAAACTTGCACTGTCTGATCTTAAAACTATATCAGTGTCTTTGTTTTGTCTCAAGATGGAAACCACTTTTTTTTTTTTTCAAAGACATTTATAAAACAAAATAATTATTAATATCAATATTTAACTATGGCCTAAATAATAATGCTGTAAAACCAAAATATCTCTAAATAATGCAGTATTTCAGTACACTTTAAATTCAGCAGAACTATCAACTAGTTCAATTTATGTAAACACAAATGTTAATATAAAAACAATATACATAAGCATTCCTATTGCAGTACAAAATTTTACAGCATATTTTCATTTTAATCTTTACACTGTGTCAATGTTTTAGACACTTCATCTATCTACTGAATATTTATATAGAAGCAAGAAAACTCCTTAGCCACTAAAAAAAATGTACAGTACTTCAATATAAATAACATTACAATACATTTCCAAATAAACAAAGCTATAACTTGCATCCAACTGTTCACTTCGACTGTATGTTCTTGTGCTCTGGTGGACCGTTTAAACAACCGTGAACAGAGAAAACAAACAACTCCAATAATTTAGTGCTAACTAAAGACAACCACATAAGTAGCCCATTCCCAGAAAAAGTAATGCAGTTCCCGGTGATTTTATTGGGGAAAAAACTGCTATAGCACATGATCCATTACATTATGCCATTCATTCAAGTTATAAAATGTAGTGTGCAAAAACATCTCTGATTTGCTGCAAAGACAGTTATATTCTGAGTTCCAGGCAGGGCATACAGGGCAACTAGTTCTCTGATACCAACCACAAATGTCTAAGTGATTAAACTTTTAAATTGAGATGAGACAGTACTGATTATAATCATTGCTGTGCTATAAAGATCCAGGCAGACAACTTTCAATCCATAAATCACCAGCATTTGTGGGATATTGATTAGTTTTATTACTCTGTTATAACACTTTTATATAATTTTATATTATATTTTTATATTATATTATTTTATACACTTTTATATTATTTTAGCATAATTTTTGAATAGTGCAGCTTTATTAAACTTTATTAAGCTTTATTTAATTAACATTCTTCTGGTTTCATTTTAATTTCAATGCTTTTATTATTATTTTTTAGATTACATTAGGATAGCTGTTTCTTTTTTTTTTTTGTTTTTAAATTTTTGTCATTTTTGTTCCAAAATTAATTAAATATATGAATAAAAAATGTTTTCAATGCTGGTGCCACCATCTAGAAATTGGTGGCACAGGTGCACCTGCTCACAAATGTTACTCTGAAGCCTTGATCATTTAAAGATATACAGAATATATACCTATTATATGTTGCTGGCTCCTATTTATCCCAGTAGTTTTTGGACATATTGACATCTGATTTTATTCATAATGTTAGTTGACAGTAAAGACTTTTCCTGCTTCTTAACTGACAGAAAGTGTATATAAAATGTGTTCCTGTAAATGCTGCTGTTTATAAGTTGCTTTAGAAAGAAGTGTCTTATGATCACAAAGGCTGAATTTTCTAAATTACAATAGCCGTGTGAAATATAACAATTTAAAGGGCTCAGCATAATTGAGTACACCTTATTTTGAAAATTATTTTTTTATCCATTTCTCAGTGAATAATGTATTTTGGTGCATTTAAACAAAACAGATTTATTAAACATATTTTATTAAATTTTAGTCACCAAACAAATTAAGAAATTAAAAGATAATACAATTAAATTCAAGCAAATTATTGCCAAAACAAATTACAACCTACAAATTTTTTTTTTTCTTCTCTTGATTTTTCCTTTTTTAAATTTGCATTTAATATTTTTCTATAACAAATTTGGGCGTATTAATTTTTGGACTGTTATCGTTAGTTATTTTGTTAGATAAGCTCCAGATTTGGCTTTAGTACTGACTAATCTAAAGAATATGCACAAATATAATACTGTATAGCTTCCTATTAAAAATATGAATTTAAAAGAGATTTGTGAGGGGTGACTGAGCACTGTAATTGTTTAGAATTTTACATTATTATACAATGCAATTTCCAGGAGTGGTTACTTATTACTGTCACATGATCATTCAGAATGTATTCCAATATGCTATTTTTGTGTTTAAAAATGTTGTTGTTATTATTACTGTTATTATTATTTTTATCAATGTTGAAAATGCAGCACGATTTTTTGAGAATCCTTTTTTTTTTCAGGAATAAACCCATTTGAATTTTAAAAGAATAAAATGTATTATTTTGCAACATAGTCATCAGTTTCTTAAATAAAATCTAACCAATCAAAGACTGGTTAACTGTAATTTATAATAATATATATGCTACAGTTCAGTGTAACATAGCATTTTAACATGTATAGCATGTAATACTAAATCAAATCAGAAAATTCCCCCAGAATATATGCCACTGTCAACTAACGGGGATGACAGAAACATCTCTCATTATCTGCAGGGCTGTCGATCAAAGCAGATGAGCAGAATGAACCCATTAAAACTACAGAACAATCTTTTTGATCTATAGTTACTTAAAATATATTTGGTACATGATGATATCACGAACATGGTAACTAAGCAGCATATGAACACAACACAATCCTCATCCACCCATCCTGTCCAGGCAGGTACATTGCAAAACATAGCCTAGCCACCCGTCCATGGGGGCAGGCTGACATTCACGTTATACCCGGTTAGATACACAAACACATCAGATACTATGAATAACCTGCCCCGCTCGGCATCACTAAACTAGATAGATGTCCTGCGGGCGGAAAGCACGAAGTGTCGGAGCTGTTTTGACCTGCGTTAGCCGCTAGCTCTAAGCCTTGACCAATAATAAACCCGCATATTACTCAACGACCCGACTGATATTGTAAAAGCCTCCAACGACTTACAAAATAACACGACGAACAGCGTCGATATAGCTTGACAAGCTGTCAAGTGTGCGTGTGTCGCGTTACCTTTCAATAACGTAAAGCTTGATCGCTCCTTTCTCCGGTGGGACAGAAAACAAGCGCCCAGTTTGGAAGACTGACAGTAGGGCGGACGCACATTTCGCCAGGACTGGAGAACGTACTTGATTGGATGATTCAGGATGATGTCCAAGCGAAGAGAGGAGTGGTCAGGCTTGATTGACAGACAAAGTAACCTATTGTAAAAGAAGAGCCCGCTGCTAACGCACGATATTAACCTTTCGAAGGGGCGGGGCTATATTGAGCTTACATAAAGAGGTCGGTACTAAAAAGGCAGGGATGTGGGTTATTTATAATCCTAACAATAAATACCGCCGTCGGTTATGGCAGTGGCGTTGCTTGATTGAATATCACTGCTATCCAGGGATATATATTTTTTATTTACAATAGGCCGCAGGGCAATGTTGTAAGGTTATAGGCGCAAGACGTAAAGTAAAAGGTGCAAGTAAAATACACTGTGTATATTTTAACAGACATAGTTACAAAAATGTGCTTAATATTAGCCCTATCTTTTTATTCGTTCCTAAAATTCCTCAAAACCTATTACAAATGAAACAGAAAATGTTAGTGTGAATACTGATTTTATCATCATTCATTCATTTTATTAACGGCTTAATCCCTTTATTAATCAGGGGTCGCCACAGCGGAATGAACCGCCAACTTATCCAGCACATGTTTTATGCAGCGGATGCCCTTCCAGCTGCAACCCATCACTGGGAAACACTTATATGCTCGCATTCACACACATACACTACGGCCAATTTATTCAATTCACCTATACTGCATGTCTTTGCATGCCCTTCCAGCTGCACCCCATCACTGGGAAACACCCATACGCTCCTATTAACTCACATACACTTCGGCCAATTTATTCAATTCACCTATATATTATACTTGTGGGGGAAACTGGAGCACCCTGTGCAAACTCCACAGAGAAATGCCAACTGATCCAGCGACCTTCTTGCTGTGAGGTGACAGCGCTACTCACTGCGCTGCCTTCATTATCATGTTATAAAATTATACCTTATACAAAACACACAATTTTTTTCTCTCACTTTTTTATTATTGGAAAAGCATTATGTTTTTGTTTATTTATTTATTATTATTATTATTATTATTATTATTATTTTTATTATTTTTATTATTATTATAGGGCGATGCAGTGGCACAGTAGGTAATGCTGTCGCCTCACGGCAAGAAGGTCGCTGGTTCGACCCTCAGCTGGGTCAGTTGCCGTTTCTGTGTGGAGTTTGCATGTTCTCCCCATGTTCGCGTGGGTTTCCTCCGGGTGCTCCGGTTTCCCCCACAGTCCAAAGACATGCGGTACAGGTGAATTGGGTAGGCTAAATTGTCCGTAGGGTATGAGTGTGAATGAGTGTGGTTGGATGTTTCCCAGAGATGCGTTGTGGCTGGAAGGGCATCCACTGCGTAAAAACGTTCTGGATATGTTGGCGGTTCATTCCGCTGTGGCGACCCCGGATTAATAAAGGGACTAAGCCGAAAAGAAAATGAATGAATGAATGAATTATTATTATAAATAAACACAACTAAGAGCAGAGTATTGTTTTCTTTTGTGCTTTGTTGACCGGGTATATAAGTTTGTACATTGGGTGTTTATATTTGACACAATTATTGTGACTTATGTTGAAGGTATTAGTATCTGCATTTGATATGTATACAAAATGCATAATTCTGTCATAAATTTAAATGCAGTTCGATTGGGCATATTAAGTATTTATTCTGATGCCAGAAAATGATCTGTTCATTTATGATGGACCACCTCACATCACCCTCTGCAGGTGACGATCCATAGCAGGGGCTTTTCATAATGATTATCTTTATGCCAATGACCTCCATCAAAGTCTTGGACTATCCTAAAATATACAAGACATCTGTGTAGTTCCCTGTGTAAAGACCCAATTTATTTGTGAACAATTCATAATAAACGAGTATCAAATAATACATGAAAAATGTTATTGATATTAAATGTCACATTGCACTTCTCTATGTATTCTAATCCATTGTTAAATTATTTTACAGTGGCGCAGTAGGTAGTGCTGTTGCCTCACAGCAAGAACGTCGCTGGGTCGCAGGTTCGAACCTCAGCTGGGCTGGGGTCAGTTGGCGTTTCTGTGTGGAGTTTGCATGTTCTCCCTGCGTTCGCGTGGGTTTCCTCCGGGCGCTCCGGTTTCCCCCACGGTCCAAAGACATGCAGTACAGGTGAATTGGGTAAGCTAAAATTGTCCGTAGTGTATGAGTGTGAATGTGTGTGTGTGGAAATTCCCAGAGATGGGTTGCGGCTGGAAGGGCATCCTCTGCGTAAAATCGTGCTGGATAAGTTGGTGGTTCATTCCACTGTGGCGACCCCGCAAGGGACAAAGCCGACAAGAAAATGAATGAATGAATGAATTTAATTTATAGGAGGCGTGGTGGCGCAGTGGGTAGCGCTGTCGCCTCACAGCAAGAAGATCGCTGGTTCATGCCTTGGCTGGGTCAGTTGGCATTTCTGTGTAGAGTTTGAATGTTCTCCTTTCTTTCCTCCGGGTGCTCCGGTTTCCCCCACAAGTCTAAAGACATGCGGTATAAGTGAATTGAGTAAGCTAAATTGTCTGTAGTGTACGTGTGTGAATGGGAGTGTATGGGTGTTTCCCACTGTGATGGGTTGCAGCTGGAAAGGCATGCGCTGCGTAACAAAACGCTGGACAAGTTGACGGTTCATTCTGCTGTGGCGATCCCAGATTAATAAAGGGACTAAGCAAAAAAAAAAAAGAATAATTGAATGTATTTAGTTTGCAGTTTATTTGAGTTTAATTTTTATTTGTTTGTTTGACTTTCACATAAAGCACATTACACTAAAAAACAATTTACTTAGATCTTAAATTGCTTGTTTTTTTATTTTAATGTTTTTATTTTATAAATTGCATTGTTTATAAAGTGCATAAAATGTTTAAAATGTTCATATATTTTCCTGGAACCCTGAGCCAGTTTCATTTAAAGCCACTAGATGTCAGCAAAGCAATGTAATTATGCTCTCAGTTCATTGCACTGAGTATTTTTTTTCTTTTGAAGTCAAATGTTGAGGAGAGAGCTTACCCCGATCTGTTCCGGCACCTCGCGATTCACAAGTTAAGCTCTGAGAGAGAGATATGTATGATGATTAATCAATTCAAAGATTAGTAGAACTTAATTAGAAGTAAAATGAAGATAAAATTACATTTCCAGACCAACATGAATTAATACATAACCTACGAGGCGAAAATATAATTTCATGAAATATTAAACATCCAGGGTTGGTTGGGGGAAAAAAAAAACTAAAGATTTTTTTTATTATTAAAACAACTTGGCACTGTAGGCCTATCTTCTGCGGGTAAATCTGAGTTAACCCTGACTCAGTGAGAGAAAGTGAGTGTGCGTTTGTGTGTGTGAGAGAGAGTGCTCCTAATTTCGGGGCGGAGATTTTGGGGTTTTTAAAGCACGTGGCCACACTCAGCAGAGATATTCACTCGGAGAGACTGTAGACTAACGGTTACCGGGATTTACCTTACTCACACAAACTCCTGAGAGATTTAACGAATTGCTACCTGGTTATTATTAACAATGAAAGGTGAATAAGAGGGTCTCCTCTTTACAAAAGACAATGACCAAGACTAAAGTTGAGGGCAATCCTGAGTCTAATGCACGCTCATCCCATCATGGACGGGACGGGCAGGATAATAAAGCCTGCGGAGACTCGAGCAGCCAGCAGCCGTCAAGACAAATCCACCGGCATCATGCGCAGCACATGACGTCAAAACAACCGCAGGCGAAAAGCGTCCCGCCGGCACAGAACAAAACTAAGGAGATTTTCTCCAAGAAACCAAAGCGTGGACCATCAGCAGCAGCAGTCCTCACGCCAAACACTCATGCAGGAAAAAAGGAGATGAAGCCAGAGTCGAAAAAGAGCTCCGGCAGCAGTCGCAGTAAATCGTCCAGCAGGAGAAAGCTGTCTGATGGGAGCATCACGTCTGATGACCTGAGTAAAGACTCCGGCTGCGCCACCGGGAAACTTTCCTCCACCGATAGCAGCTCTGAGATCTCCGACGCGTCTGAGGAGAACAAGCAGATCACTGATGCTGAGGGGATGGACGGTTCTCCTGAGCAAATATCAGAACATAGAGAAGATGGTCTGGTTAATGCCACCCTGTCTCCGGGTTTGGGCTTCGGGGAGGGAAGCATCTCTCCCGGAGACCAGACATCCTACGTTTCCCTGGACAGTCGCTTGAACTTGAGCACATCTGTTGCGTTTTCCGACCTGACAGGAGACTTTACTGATGGGGTGCATGAGGATCTGCTGAGGGAGATTGACGACCTGAGATCGGAAAATGAATATTTAAAGGTGAGATACCGTATGGGCTATCTGTCTGTCTTGTAATAATTTCTTTTAAGGTTTGACATGAGGTATTTCTTTCACGTTTTATTCCAGATAAATATAGATAAGTCATTCATAATTGCCTCAAGTGTTCTAATTGTCATTGTGGACATGTTTTGATTTGTTTGACATCATTGTTGACATTGAAAAAAACATCAGAATTACGTCAAATAATGATTTTTGGAAAATAATAAAGCTCTTCTGAAACAAATACATTGTACGCTAGTATTTTTTAGGATGATCAATTATATTGCAAGATTGCATTTGATTTATTTGGTTCTGTTTTAGGTAGCTTTTGTAGCTCCTTAGATAAAGTGGGACAGTATATATACAACCTGTTTTGATGGATTATGATTAAGGATCATACTATTATGAGCTAACATGGCATAAATGAGCGATTTAGAGCTGGCAGAGCATCATGAACTAGTTAGAGACCAACCACAATGTCCAAAATCAAAATTAAAGATCATGATATTAAGTATATATATTTTCTAATAGGGACATCAAGTTAATTCTGCATATTTTCAAGGAAGAAATTTGTACTTTTTTTGTATTTAAAAATATAAATATATCAAACAGATCCCGTTGGATCAAAGACAAAAAGAGATTTCAAGCATTAAATCAATAAAAGTGTAATACAGCTTTAAATGTATTTTTGTCAAATCTTTTTAAATGTATATAATTTTTGCTTGAGCAAATATTCTTGTATATATGTTAAGTACTGGTCATATGTTGTTTTAATTTTTACATAAATGTATCTGTTATACTGAATGACGATTGATTTCAACAACATTATTTGGAAGTTATCACGTCAACAAACCCCACTTTGCACGTGATCTGGCTTATACTGTAAGATTTACTCTCTTCTTAGAAGATTACACTTTCGATAATTGGCTTGTGTCATCCTTCATTGTCTCTGACATGCAGGAGGGAGAATGAAAGCGGGCTTTACTGTGATTAAGTGCAAGGTGTCTTGGTGGAAATCAACATGTCAAGAGGTGCCAATAGTGCAAGAAGGACAGTGCGTCATACTTGGCATGTGCCACTGTTTCTGTGGGTTAATACATACAGCATGTTGTCACTCGACACATTAGGCCAAGGTTGACTTGGACGACTTGGTTGGAGGCTGACATTTGATAGTGATAACACCGTTTGTACACACAAACACATATGCTTTACAATGAGCACGCTAATTTTTCTCAAATTTGGTTTGGTTGCAAATGCAATACTCTCACATAGCCAAGTTATGTTAAAGTTAATACAAAAATACAACTGAATTTTATTAGTTGTTAACTACATTAAATAAAACCATTACAACTTTAGATTTTAATGCGTTATTAGAAATAACTAAGAAAATAACAACTACAAAAGCAATTATTAATCTTAGGTGAAGTTTTTACATTGACTTCTGTTAAATTAACCGATTTTAAATGAAACCTTACTGCGTTAATGAATCAAAAGCCTTTAAATCACATAATTTTCAATGTTGTATGACAGATTAATATGTGAAAATGTTAATGTCTGAAAATAGATCTCCTATAAGTCTTCAAGCATTTGCTGCTGTGATGAATTTGTGAATAATAGTCCCAAGAAATCAATATTGTGCATGTTCATTATGACGGTATTCAATTTATTGTGATATGTCTACTGCCACAATAAGCTTTCATACATCAATTTTGGCTTCGTTTTTAGGATGAGATGGAGGAGCTTCGCTCAGAAATGCTGGAGATGAGAGACCTGTACATGGAAGATGATGTATACCAGCTGCAGGAGCTCCGGCAGCAGCTGGAACAGGCAAACAAAGCCTGTCGCATCTTACAGTACCGACTCAGGAAAGCAGAGAGACGCAGCCTGCGTGTAGCTCAGACGGGACAGGTGGACGGAGAGCTTATCAGGACGCTCGAGCATGATATTAGGGTGAGAACGTGCTGAGCGTCTGTGTGAGAGAGTATTTGTACGAGGACTGACATTCAGGTTGTAATTAAATAGATGTTTCCCTCATGATTTGGATGCAATTAAGTTACAGTGGTGTGTGTGTACAGGAAAACCACTGTTAGGTTTTGGATTCAGTCCATGGTATTCATCGAGACAGGATGTTTATTGAAATTGCTCAACGCTCAGTGCCAATTAAATGTTGAATTTAGCAGTAAGCCACTCTGAGTCAAAACTTTGTTTTTATGAATCAGCATGAAGTCAGATGAGTTGTGTAACCTTTCCAATGTGGTGTGTGTGACCCAAATCGTGATACTAAGAGCTTAGTGAGAGCTGAAATATCATTTTGTTTTATAGTTCGACATGTGTAGTGAGTGGTTTTGCTTTTGGAAGTTTTCCAAATAGTAAAATGAGGAGAAAAAGCCCCAGTTGTCTGTTTGGCAGACAATTAGAGTTGCTCTGTTTGTGGTGGGCCACTCAGAGCAGAAGCATTTTTTGGTTTGAACATCTCAGCCAATCAGTGACGGAGCTTTCTGTAGAGACGTTACAAATTAAAAACCTATCTACACAGCAGGGAGACCCTTATAAAATAGCTGTTTTCTTTTGAAATCTGTCCCCAGACTTTGCAAAACAAATTCCTCTGGTTCCTCAAGGCCCTTTGTTTGCACCAAATTAAAGTCAATATGAAATTAAAAATTATTTAAATTCTTCACATATCTTATTAATTATATAGATTTAACATTATTTCTTAAAAAAAATGTATGTGCCCTCATAATCTTTAATTTAAATAATTTCCATCTCACTTGAAACACGTCTTTTTTGATGACATGTTTACTGACACAAAGGCGGTACAATCTGTCACTCACATGAGATTGACCAATAGGAAAACACAACCACTGAATTGATTCTTGTAGGAATGATTCTACTTTTTCTCATTTAAGATGCTAGTTCACATGGATATGTTACAATAGAAATTAATTGATTTATTAAAATTAGTTTCAAGTGGCCTTATTATGCTATTTTGAAGGATTCTAATTTGGTTTTGGAGGTTGTCTAAGACCAGTCATTCATTTATTTTCCTTCGGCTTAGTCCCTTTATTCATCAAGGGTCAGCACAACGGAATGAACCACCAACTTATCCAGCATATGTTTTACACAGCGGATGCCCTTCCTGCTGCAACCCAGTACTGGGAAACATCCATACACACTTATTCACACACACTTATACACTATGGCCAATTTAGCTTACCCAATTCACCTACAGTATAGCGCATGTCTTTGGACTGTGGGGAAAACCGGAGCACCCGGAGGAAACCCACGCGAAGACGGTGAGAACATGCAAACTTCACATCGAAAATCAAACCATTTGTAAATTTTAGTTCCAGAGGCTTTTTCAGCACAATAATGCAAATGGTAACGCATTATTGCTTTTACTGTTTAATTTTAAGGGAGAGTCCTCATCTTAAGTTGATTTGATTTGCATCTTCTTATGTCAACAATACAAACTGAACTCCTTGAGGCCTCAGCTACAACTACAGTGTTTGAGTATCAAAGTTAACATTGCTAACAGGCAGCCAACGAAAATCATAGGCTGGCATAATGCTAATTTGTTACAGATTTTTTTTCAGATTTAGTTATTTTGCGAGATAATAACTTAACTTACTTTTTTAATAGTAACATGAGTTAATTTTTTACTGTAGAAAATTTGTGCACTTCATTATTTTAGACTTTTAAGACCTTTTACATTCACAAATGACATTATTGCAAGGTACTATAGCATTGGAAAAAGCGTATTAGAGGCACTTTAAATGAGTAAATGTTTTAATCGGTAGAACACAATGTCAAGTATTACTCAAGAATCAAGGTTGAATGAAATCATGTGCATTTGTATGTATATAGTAAATGTGTCAAGGACTACAGCCACGGGATCCGGGAGGGGAGGTGTCCAAGCACAGCTGCTGGTGTGTGTTGTGGGCATGTCTATTTTAAAGGCATGTGAGAGAAATAGATACCCTGCTTTCACAAACTGGGCCAGTGTGTCCATCAAATTCGCTCTTCAGCAACCCCCACAGGAGCGTCCAGCAATCTGATATCCCACATCATCTTTTTCAATGTCCGCTTTACAATTATCTGCTTTATTTTTCACAATGAAGTCTGAAGTTTGTGAAGCTGGTTTTGGAGTTCACTGCTGATAATAATCGCCCTGTTCTATTAAAAAGAAAAGTCATGCACTGAATGCCACGGTATAATCACATGCGCTCTTACAGTTTTCCTTTGCCATTGTTTGCAACCCCTTGAGCATTTGAGAGGGGAGCAAAGGGGAACAATTGTTGGAAAGATTCAAATTGAATCCATCATAATGAATTGAGTTCCTTGCATCCTGTCGTGAACAACATCTGAATCTTAATCCTCATATTGCACAGTTCCTCAAAGTTCATTCATTCATTTTTCTTTGGCTTGGTCCCAAATTAATCAGGGGTCGCCACAGTGGGGTGAACCGCCAACTATTCCAGCATATATTTTATGCAGCGGATGCCCTTCAAGCCGCAACTCATGGGAAACACCTCTACGCTCTCACATTCATACACACACTCATACACTATGGCCAATTTAGTTAATCCAATTCACTTATAGCGCATGTCTTTGGACTGTGGGGGAAACCGGAGCACCCAGAGGAAACCCATGCCAACATGGGGAGAACATGCAAACTCCACACAGAAATGCCAACTGACCTAGCTGGGACTCGAACCAGCGACCTTCTTGCTGTGAGGCGACAATGCTAGCCACTGAGCCACTATGCTGCCCATTCCTAAAAGTTTCAGATGTTAATTTCCTTTTAATAGTGTGTGTAATAATGCTCCCCTACAGAATTAAATGACATGATGTTTAAATTAATTAACATTAAATGTTTGCTGAATGTTTTAGGGATTTAAATGTCTTCAGTGTGTTTAACTGACTGGATATTAATAATACTGTTTTCCCAGGTTGCAAAAAGTGTGTCTATTCGCCTACACAGTGAACTTGAAGCTGTTCAAAAGAAAAATTCACAGTTGGAGTGGGAAAATGAGGAACTGCGTGAAAGGCTTCAGGATCTAGAGGTGGCGAAGCAGGTTCTGCAGGCTGAGATGGACAAATCACAGGTGAAATGACCACACAAGACATTTGCCATACATGTATAGAGTATGTATAGAGTTATTGAAAACAAATGAAGAGATCAGTTAAAAATTGAGAGCCTGTTTTGTTGTTGATGCATTAAAAAAGTCATGCTTTCAGACATGTTTATATCCAATTTTGAAAAACACAAAACCAGTGTTTTAACTCCAAACGAATTAAGAAATTAATATTTGGTAGAATAATCTGGATCTTCAGCAGTGGTGGAAAGAGAACTGAAAAATCATAGTAAAAGTACCATTACTTGCCAAATAATGCAGTGCAAGTAGAGAAAGTATCTGATGTAAATATTACTCAAAGTATGAGTAAAAAGTAGACCTTTCAAAAGTAGTAAGTAGTGAGTATTATGATGTAAAAAGCTGATGTATTTACATGTAATTTGTGGATGTGTGTAAACGTAACATTCTGTAGTGCATTTAGTCATTGCTCAGCAGGCAATGTCATAAGACGTTAATATTAGGTTCGATTCAGGTTGTGATGTCAGGTGACTAAAATTCAATGTCTAGCCAGCGTCTAAGGACAATGTTATTTTGATGTCCAATAACGATGTCAAATGGCGTTAATATTTGGTTGATTTTAGGTTGTGTTAGAAAGTGACCAAAATCCAATGTCAAGCCAACATCTTAAACCTACGTCATATTGACGTCAAATACTGACATTTATTTGCCAGGAATGGCAACCAAAATCTAATGTCTGATAGATGTCATAGACGTCCACACAATGTAAAGCTGAGGCTATTGGGATGTTGGGGTTGGACATTGACGTCAGCCTGACGTTGGGTTCTGACATCAACCCGATTTTCATTTCCAAACAAAATGTAACATCACCATGACATTGGGTGTCATGTTGACGTCCTGTGTTTGCTGGATGTTTAAGGCCATTTCGGTCATCATACAGTAAACATCTGTCATCTCATCAGTGACATGCATCTAAACACTCTCTGGGTCGATGCGTGTAAAGATTTTGGACATCTTTATGAACACTTTTAATGATTCCAAAGAGTTTGCTGCAATTATAAATCACCCATGTCTTGAGGTAGTTCATTATGATGCGATTTACCTTCTATGTGCAATTTTATTGGAAAGGAATCACAGGACTGATTTTTCTAATCCTCATAGACAAGAAAAAAAAGTAGTGACTGCAGGTTGGAAAATAGTGGAGTAAAAGTACCAATACTGCACTAAAAATCTACTCAAGGGAAAGTAAAAGTGCACATTTTTAAAAATACAATTCCAGTAATTTGTTACTTTACACCACTGATCTTCAGTCACAAAAAATGAAAAACATTTGTTATTCTGACCAATTGTTGTTGTCTTTTTTTATTATCAGTCCTTTACAGAATAAAAACTGATATTAATATATCTTACGATGCAATACATCCCAGCAACATTTTCAAGTGCATAAGAAATTCTTTCTTCTTTTTTCTTTTTTCCTCTTTTTTTCTTCTTTTCCTTTTTTTTTTACATCTTTTTCTTTTTTCTTTTTCTTTTACATCTTTTTTTTATCTTTCTTTTTCATTTTTCATCTTTTTCTTTTTGTTTTTTATTATTCTTTTCTTTTTTTCTTTTTCTTTTTCATCTTTTCTTTCTTTTTCATCATTTTTTTTCTTTTTCATCCTTCTTTTTCTTTTTCATCCTTCTTTTTCTTTTTCTTATTCTTCTGCACTGTAAAAATATCTGTAAATTAGCATTTTTCCGTTAATTATGAATATTTTTTTTCTTTCAACACTTGACCTTAAAACGTGACAAGTGATATATTGTCTCTGTTGGTGTATATTATTGTACAAAACCCTTGTAATAAACTGCCAGTACATTTTCTGGTATTTTACAGACTTATGTATAATAAATAATATATAGACAAATATTATATTATTTCCTATACATTATATTATTTCAAACTACTAAAATGTCAATAAAAGGCACTTTGCTAAACTGTAGAGTTGACTGTTCAACATCAAAAGTCAGCAGAGCAAAGATCAAGGTCCCATAATGCATTTGACAACCGATATTGTTTATAATGTGTTGCTCTGCTTAAAATTTGCATAAAGTGATACATTTGTTTCAGAAATTGATGCATAGAAATATTTTGTTAGATTATAAATGCCTTTTTACTATGCTTTTGATCAATTTACTGCACCCTACTGTATCTATGTAATCTTTAAATGGTGTACTCTGAACAATACTGGGTTGCTTAACCCAAATTTGGATGAAGTAAGGACAAAACTAGCTGTTGGGTTAAATCAAATAATATTTTTAACCCAATTTGTCCATATTTGATCTAAATTTGTCTTAAAGAGAAGCAGCATTTTGCAGAGTGAAGATTTTTATGTTATTATGTACTTTACAGCAATGCTTGTTTGTTGCCAAGACTCCTTCATTTCCTGATGCTGTTAGGATTAGTGTCTGACCTTTAGCCCAACCATACGCAATGGGTGTAACCAACAGCTGACTAGTGGGGTAGGGCATAGAATGATCTAAGGGTCTGAATTCAAACCACAGCTGTCATTCTCACTTGTGGATATGGTGAGGGGGAGAGAGAGAGAGAGAGAGAGAGAGAGAACGAAAGAGAAAAAAAAACAGACCAACTGAAAGACAAGGTTGAAGAGAGTGAGAAAAGAACCACTTATAACTATATCTCAAGGGGAGATCGTTGTCCAACAGGCATCATATGCTTAAATGCTGGTCTTATGATGCGCAATTATCAAATGCTAAAAATAGTAATAAGAATGTGTGCTCTTTCACTTTCTTATACTAATAACAGAGATTTCATATTTTGGAGACTGACAACAATATACCAGCATAATGCACAGAAAATGAAATAGTGGTCACACTTTACATTAAGGTAAAATTCTCGCTATTAAGAAACCATTAACTACTTAATGACCTTTGACTCTAAACTTCGAATTTGCTAATTATTAGCTATTAAGGTAGATATGTTTAGGTATTTGCATTTGGTAGGATAAGGGATGTACAGTGCATCCGGAAAGTATTCATAGCACTTCACTTTTTCCACATTTTTTTATGTTACAGACTTATTCCAAAATGGATTAAATTCATTTATTTCCTCAAAATTCCACACACAATACCCCATAATGACAATGTGAAAAAAGATTTTTTTTGAAATTGTTGCAAATTTGTTAAAAATAAAAACCTAAAAAATCACATGTATATGTATTCACAGCCTTTGCCTTGAAGCTCTAAATTGAGCTCAGGTACATTCTGTTTCCACTGATCATTCTTGAGATGTTTCAGCAGCTTAATTGGAGTTTACCTGTGGTAAATTCAGTTGACTGGACATGATTTGAAAAGATATACATCTGTCTATATAAGGTCCCAGGGTTGACAGTGCATGTCAAAGCACAAACCAAGCATGAAGAAGGAATTGTCTGTAGACCTCCGTGACAGGATTGTCTCGAGGCACAAGCCTAGGGAATGGTACAGAAAAAATTCTGCTGCTCTGAAAGTTCCAATGAGCACAGTGGCCTCCATCATCCGTAAGTGGAAGATGTTTGGAACCACCAGGACTCTTCTTAGAGCTGGCCGGCCATCTAAGCTGAGTGATCAGGGGAGAAGGGCCTTAGTCAGGGAGGTGATCAATAACCCGATGGTCACGCTGTCTGGGCTCCAGTGTTCTTCTGTGGAGAGAGGAGAACCTTGCAGAAGGACAACCATCTGTGCAGCAATCCACTAATCAGGCCTCTATGGTAGAGTGGCCAGACGGAAGCCACTACCCACCTGGAATTTGCCAAAAGGCATCTGAAGGACTCTCAGACCATAAGAAACAAAATTCTCTGGTCTGATGAGACTAAAATTGAACCCTTTGGATTGAATGCCAGGCGTTTCGTTTGGAGAAAACCAGGCACCGCTCATCACCAGGCTAATACCATCCCTACAGTGATTCATGGTAGTGGCAGCATCATGCTGTGAGGATGTTTTTCAGCAGCAGGAACTGGAAGACTAGTCAGGATAGAGGGAAAGATGAATGCAGCAATGTACAGAGACATCCTGAATGAAAACCTGCTTCAGAGTGCTCTTGACCTCAGACTGGGGCGATGGTTCATCTTCCAGCAGGACAATGACCCAAAGCACAATGCCAAAATATCAATGGAGTGGCTTCACAACAACTCTGTGAATGTCCTTGAGTGGCCCAGCCAGAGCCCAGAACTGAAACCTATTGAACATCTCTGGAGAGATCTGAAAATGGCTGTACACCGTCACTTTCCATCCAACCTGATAGAGCTAGAGAGGTACTGCAAAGAGGAATGGGCAAAAATTCCCAAAGACAGGTGTGCCAAGCTTTTGGCATCATATTCAAAAAGACTTGAGGCTGTAATTGCTGCCAAAGGTGCATCAACAATGTATTGGGCAAAGGCTGTGAATACTTATGTACATGTGATTTTTCAGCTTTTTTTAATAAATTTGCAACAATTTAAAAAAATCTTTGTTCACATTGTCATTATGGGCTATTGTGTGTAGAATTTTGATGAAATAAATGAATTTAATCCTTTTTGGAATAAGGCTGTAACATAAATAAATGTGGAAAAAACTCTAATATCTTTATAATTGGCATGCTAATAAGTTAACAGTGACAGTTGGTCCCTACTGAAGTGTTACTGAATTCACATCTGAGGCCTCCAAATTTCATTTTTGTGCGAATATTCCCCAATAAATAAAAAATTGGCAATGAAGACCTGTAGGTCTTTAATATCGGCACGCATTCAGTTTAATCCAGGATTCAGTGCTTAGAAGTGGATAGCAGAAGCTCAGCTCAGACAGCTGCTGGCCATTCCTGATCCTCAGCAGATTATCAAGGCCTCGTGTGTGAGCCTGACACTACCTGAAACATGACGATCTACAAATCAATCCTTTTTATTAGAGTCAAAAATCTCTTGCAGTCTTTAACCACAAGATGAACTGCTGATTTACAATTTCAAAAGCTACAAGCTGTAGATTTAACAGCAAGGCATTTAAGGGTAATCATTTATGTTCATTCACTCTTGGTTTGGATGGAACGAGTGTGGTTATTTTTAACATTTTAAAGACAATATGGAGTCTGCATGCTCCTCCTCTGCGATTTGTACTTTTAAGGGTTCGACAAAGCAGCAGGCTGATAGACTGACTCTAGCCAGCATTCTTGACATACCCAGAGCAGTGTGGATGTTTGGTGTAGTAGTCGCCATCTCACTACACAAACATGATTGAATGTGTTTATTGGGTGCATACTTTCCTCAGTCACAGATTTCATTGGGTACTGGAATGCATTGGACAGTGGTATGGTGGAAAATAACATCTATGGTGAACATATCTCAAATGAACACTTATGCCCTTAGGAGGACATCAATTTCTTATGCATAGGTTGTCTATTACTTATCTCATATGCTATATAAGTAAGCTTTTGAAATGTATTTAGACTTATTATGGATTTGGTGCATTTACAGAATTCTCTGAAGAGAAGAAGTTTGAGATCAACATCCAGCAAGAGTGAAAAGAAGCTCTCTCCACAGGTGAGGAAATCTCATTAGTGTTAATGACTGATTTGTGAAAGTTTAGTGCTGGTTTGGTGTTGGTCTTGCTATGGAAACAATATTCAAACACATCGATTTCAATATTAAAAATTTACACATTATTGTACTGTATGTGGTATATACTGTATGCATATGTATATGGTACTGTACATACGCTACACATAGTGTGCTACAGTACAGTATGTACAGCGGGGAAAATACGTATTGAACATGTCATGTTTTTTCCTAGGAATAATATTTCTAAAGGAGCTGTTGACATGGAATTGAACCAGATTTTGGTAAAAACTCAAACAATACAAACATAAAAATAAAATAAATACAAATCAAATCTGAAAAATGAGTTATGTGTAATAACAATGGAAGGACACAAGGAGAAAGTATTGAACTACTAAAACGTATTTACTACTTTATATACAAGGCTTTTTTGGTGACAGCAGCTTAAAGACGTCTCTCATTTGGAGAATAAAGTCACATGAGTTGCTCAGTGTAAAAGTCTCGTCTGGTTCTGTGAGTCTTGTCTATCAAATCTGATCTTTAATTTGTATTCTATATTGGATTTAAGTCAGGTGATTGGCTGGGCCATTCTCCAGTTTGAGTTTCTTTCTCTGAACGCATTTGATATTGAATCATTGTCTTGCTGTAATGTCCACTTTTAGTTTCATCTTCATCATCCTGATAATGTAGATGTTGGACTGAAGCAGCGAATATTAATTTACAATGATGAAGGGCAGAGAGTTGCTGATTAACTACTGAGAGATTTCAGCTGCTGTCTGGGTTTCACTGCCTTTCTACACCTCACTTTCTTCATGTTCAATACTTTTTTCCCTGCGTCATTTTATTTTATTAAGCATAACTTAAGTTGTAAATAATTAGATTTGTTTCCTTTGCATATATGGATTTCTTTGGATGTTACCAACATCCAAGGAAAATTTCAAGTCAACAGCACCTTTAGACATATGTTTTCTAAGTAAAATGCTGACTTGTTCATTACCTATTTTCCTCGCTGTATCTGTATAATTTTTTTTTTTGTATAATGTAAAATTATTCATTGTAATATGAAGAATTACAGTAAGTATGACTACAAAAATATATATATCATTGTAAGGTCATGATTAAGATTACCACCCACAGTAGTGACCCTTATTTAATTGGAAGCAATTCTATATCCTTGGGCTTTTCTACTTCTTCCTGTTTTGCTTGTCCTGTGCTTCCACCACGTACAGTGTCCTTAATCCTTTTAAATTTCCTGGCTGTTAACCCTGATTGTATGCTTGCCAATTGAAGGTTCATGAGGCGCAACTCTGAGCTATTTTGGTGAACTGGTTGATTTATTGCATTACATTCTCCTTTTAATGCCCCTTTATCAATTCAGGACACTATGTATGCACACATAAATGTCTTTAAGAGATGTATTATTTATTTCCATTGATTTGTGCATTGGACTAATGCAAAGATGTTTTGGGGATTAAGAATTTTCAGCAGAGAACCAGTAATTTCTACATTGTGCATGGCCTAATCTATTGATTGAATTAACCAAAGTATTTGACATTTTATCAAATTAAAAGAGGAACACTTCTACCTGGATGGGATGATGTGGACAAGGCACTACATCACTTGTAGGGTGGGTAACAGTTTATTTTGAGGGTCCATTTGAGTATTAGTAGACTCTGCTTAATGTCTGTTGATACTGCTCTTTCAACAGACATTTATCTGACTATAAGAAACTTTGCAAGTACATGTCAACTTACACTAACCCTAACCCCAACCTAACAGTCTAGTTATAATTCAATAAGAATTAGTTGGCATGCAGATGCAATGTAACTTAATTCAACAAACGGACCATCAAAATAAAGTGTGACCATAGGGTGTAGTAGTTTGAGGATGCAGTCGTCAACATCTGAAGTGGATCAAAAAAGCTTTCAAAATTGTCCTAAGACAAGAATGGGTGTTCGATTAGTTTTAGGACAACTCTGATGAAAGCTTTTGATCCACTAGGAATGTTGACTAAGTACAGGTTGTTCTGGGAATTTTATCTTGATCTGACACTGAGAAATGGCCCAAAGCAACAGGAAAGAAAACTGTAATACTAATTAGACTTCAATTTTACAATTACCTTTAATTTCACAATCAAAATTCAAACTGTAATTTTGCATCCCCAGTTCAAATTCACAAACTGAACTGACGAGACAAATTATTTCAACAAATGCTCATTGGAAATACATGCTTCAGCCTACATTTTTGTGAAACTGCAAAAACATACTTTAACATAAGTTTGACTGCAGTTTCAAGGTAAATTGAATGCTACAGAGCAGTATAATGACCTCACATTTTGTTTAATTTCACATTAATGGCATTTACAGGGATTACACATTACATTACATTACATTACATTACATTACATTAATAAAGGATTAGTTTCATGCAGTTCTTTGCACAACACCAAATAAATACCACAAAACAACTTAATGCTGTCTGTGATTTGTAATAAATTAAGTTTGCCTCACCTTGCCGGCAGCTAGCTCTCTGCAACACTATTGCCCACTGTAGTGAAGCAGTGCTGTGCCCGGTCAGTACCTGGATGGGAGACCACATGGGAAAGTTAGGTTGCTGCTGGAAGTGGTGTTAGTGAGACCAGCAGTATATTTATGGGGACACTATAGACCATTTTGAGGGATGTAAACAAAAACAATGGTTCCAACCTATTTCCTGTTTCACATTTAAATTTTCTATAGCTTCTGAGAATCTAAAAAGGCAAGGCAAGGCAAGTTTATTTATATAGCACATTTCATACACAGTGGCAATTCAAAGTGCTTTACATAAACAGGAATAAAAAAGACAAGTGTAAGAAAAAATAAAAATAAAAACAGATAATAAAAAACAGATAAAAACAGGTTAAAACAGGTTGTAAAAAAAATGAAAAAGAAAAGAAAAACGCAAGCAATTTGTCGGACGTAGCACAGTGCTCATTCAGTAAAGGCACAGCTAAACAGATGTGTTTTCAGTCTGGATTTGAATGTGCCTAATGTTGGAGCACATCTGATCATTTCTGGAAGCTGATTCCAGCAGCGAGGGGCATAGTAGCTGAAAGCCGATTCACCCTGCTTTGACTGAACTCTTGGAATTTCTAGTTTATATGATCCTAAAGATCTGAGTGATCTGTTAGGCTTGTATTCAGTAAGCATATCTGTAATGTATTGAGGTCCTAGGCCATTTAGTGATTTATAGACAAGTAATAGTACTTTAAAATCTATTCTGAATGTAACTGGGAGCCAGTGTAGAGACCTGAGGACAGGTGTGATGTGCTCTGATTGCCTGGTTCTGGTCAGAATCCTGGCCGCAGCGTTCTGGATGAGCTGCAACTGTCTGACTGTCTTTTTGGGAAGGCCCGTGAGGAGGCCGTTACAGTAATCCACCCTGCTGCTGATAAAAGCATGAACAAGTTTCTCTAAGTCTTCACTGGAAACAAAGCATCTTATTCTTGCAATGTTTTTGAGATGATAGTATGCTGATTTACTAACTGCTTTGACATGACTATTGAAACTCAGATCTGACTCCAGAGTTACACCAAGATTCTTGACCTTATTTTTTGTTGTTTGACCCTTAGTGCCAAGGTACGCATTCACCTTGAGAACCTCATCTCTGTTCCCAAACGCAATGACTTCAGTTTTCTCTTTGTTTAACTGAAGAAAGTTTTGGCACATCCAACTGTTCATTTCATCAATGCATTGGCAGAGGGTGTCAATAGGGCTGTAGTCATTAGGCAGTAAGGCTAAGTAGATCTGAGTGTCATCAGCATAGCTGTGGTAGGAAATTTGGTTCTTTCTCATTATTTGGCTCAGAGGGAGCATATAAAGGTTGAACAGGAGAGGTGCCAGAATCGAGCCTTGTGGGACTCCACATGTCATGGGTGTCCACCTCGACCTATGATCACCTATACTGACATAGTAACCTCTCCCTTCAAGATAAGATCTGAACCATTTGAGGACTGTCCCAGACAGCCCAACCCAATTTTCCAGCCTATCCAGAAGTATGCTGTGATCAACAGTGTCAAATGCAGCACTGAGATCCAGCAATACCAGCACTGTTAGTTTGCCTGAATCTGTATTTAGGCGGATATCATTGATTATCTTTATAAGAGCGCTCTCTGTACTGTGATGTGCTCTGAAACCAGATTGAAAATTGTCTAAACACCCCTTGGAGTTTAAGAACGTGTTAACCTGGTTGAAAACAACTTTTTCAATGATTTTGCCAATGAAAGGGAGATTTGAGATTGGCCTGTAACTGCTCAATAGTGTGTTATCCAGATTGCTCTCGCACTTTTTAGAGTGCGGTCTAAAAAGAGCCACATATTGATAAATAATGTTATGATAGCTGTTTTAACATTAAGTTATGATTGAATTACCTCTTGTTACAGTTATAAAATAGTTTGACAAGTAGGAAATGTTCATGGGCCAATGACATGACCACATTGAAATGGTCTATAGTGCTCAGTGAGCGCAGTCTTTCGGATGGGACGTTAAACCGAGGTGGTCGTAAAAAATCCCACGATGTCCTTAAAAAAAAAACGAATAAAGGTTTAACCCCGCCATCCTGGCCAAATTTGCCCACTGGCCTCTTTTCATCATGGCCTCCTAATTATCCTCATATCATAATTGGCTTCATCACTCTGTCTCCTCTCCACCAATCAGCTGGTGTGCGGTCTGGCACAATATGGCTGCTGTCGTGTCATCCAGGTGGATGCTGCACACTGGTGGAGCATGAGGAGATTCCCCCCCAAAAATGTGTAAAGCACTTTGAGTGTCCAGAAAAGCGCTATATAAATGTAAGGTATTATTATTATTATTATTATTATTATTATTATTATTATTATTATTATTATTATTATTATTATTATTATTATACGACAAAAGGGATAAAAGCAATGTAAAATCAATGTAAAACTATGTGGCCATGGTCCCCTTTTTTCATACATTTGCTTTTGAATACACTATTGGTGGGGTGTAGGGAAGAGTTTAGGTCAGTGTTTTGTTAGGTGATCTGTATGACAAACACGACTTGACATGTAAAAGAAGGACATGTAGCTGAAACTTGCATCAAAATGTACCCAGAGCAATGTATCCAACATTTAGCAAAAATTTAGGCTGAGGAATGTATTTCCAATGGGCCTGGCTTGAATGATTTGCATTGCCAGTGAATATGCTGCTAACCATCGCAGCATATTCACTGGCAATGCAAATCATTCAACTACTATAATATACTGAGGCCTAGAGGTCTGCAGCTAGACTCAAAACTTTTACTAAAACATAAGAGCATGGTTTGATTTAAGCTAAACACACCTGTGTCCTCCACAGGATGACAGTGCTGATTTGAAATGCCAGCTCCACTTTGCCAAAGAAGAGTCTGCGCTGATGTGCAAGAAGCTAACCAAGATGGCGCTGGAGAGCGAGACGATGCGGGAGCAGCTGGCCAAATACCGTCTGCTTTACGGTGAGGTGGATGAAACCCAGGCCGCAGCAGGCGCCACTAACTCCACCCACACTCGAGAAGCAGAGGTCAAAGTTCACTTGCGACTGGTGGAAGAGGAAGCCACGCTGCTGAGTCGTCGAATTGTGGAGCTGGAGGTGGAGAACCGTGGGTTACGGGCAGAGATGAGTGAACTACGTGAACGAGGAGGAAGTTTGGAAGAAGATGAAGTGATGAAGGGTCCAGGTGAAGGGTTAGCATTGCCTCTCCCCAATGGAGAGCAGGAGGAGATGCTTAGAGGTATGGATGGCAAAGAGAAAGCAGATGCAGTGAGTAATCATAATAATACACAGGAAAACCAGATGCATGAGCATGTGGAGACCTCCTCTATCAGCCAGATGCTCAGAGAAGGGCCGATCGGTGGGGAACAGGAGCTTTCAGTGGAGACTAAAGAGGAAGATGGCGAAAGTCAATGTAAGTCAGAATTCACATTTGGTGTGAAGGATCTAGAAGGTCTTCTTGCCATCCATGACCAGGCGCTGCTTGTTAGATCAACTATTCAGTTCCTAATGGCACCATCAAAAAATGGCATGTCTCCAACATGTTCCCATAAGACAGCTCCTGGTGCTCCATATCTAAGCAAAATTTCAGTGGATCCTCAGTGCAAGACACATCAATGGATTTTAGATCCCATGTTGAGTCCCTTGACCAATGGATTAGAGGTGTTACTAGCTCAGTTATGTGCTCTTATTGAAAAGTTAGAGGTGCTGTTGAACTCCACTTCAGAAAACTCTGAGTCTGTTACAGATAAGAATATGTTCAATGTTGGTGAAGATTTAAAAGCAGTGAAGGAGGATGCAAAGAAACTAGCGAAACAAGAATGTCATTGTGAAGGAAATGGGGTAAATGGGAGCAGCGAGGACAGCTTGATTCTGCTCACCCTGCAGCTCAGATGGTTCATCCAGCAGTGGCAGCAGGGAGAGAGATCCATTGGAGACGGGAAGAAGCTATTTGAGGTAAACTGAACTACAGCATTTATTTTGCTGTTATGCGTCTTTATTCATGTTTGCAGTTGAAACAACAGTTGGAAAGAAGACTTTCACTCATTTACTTTGCCCACTAACAATGTTCAATAGATACAGTGCTTAGTATATACACAGTTGAAACCAGAAGTTTACATACACTGTATAAAAAGGCACATAACCATTTAAAAAAAAAGTCAGATGTTAATGTGACTAAACATTTTCTCTTTTAGGTAAGTTAGGATTATCAAATGTGTTTCTGTTATGCTTAATAGCAGAATAATGAGAGAGAATTTTTTTAAGAAAATGTTATAACTTTTCTTGAAAGTCAACTTTACATACAAAAAGATTATTATGCTGCTGAAAAAGCTCAGATGATGGTGTCAAGGTTTTGGAAGTTTCTGATTGGCTAATTGACAACATTTGAGTTAATTGGAGGCACAACTGTAGAATAGTATTTAAGGAAAACCTCAAACACACTGCTTCCTTGTGTGACAACATGGGAAAATCAACAAGCCAGAATCAACAAAAAAGCCAGATTGCAATTAGCAGAATTACACTGGGAAAAAGAAAAATTTTTGGAGACATGTCCTGTGGTCTGATGGAACTAAGATTGAACTGTTTGGCCATAATGACCAGTGTTACATTTGGAGGAAAAAGGGGAAAGCTTACAAGCCTAGGAACACCATCCCAACTTTGAAGTATGGGGGCGGCAGCACCATGTTGTGGGGCTGTCTTGCTGCAGGAGGGACTGGTCCACTTCCCAGCATAGATGGCATCATGAAGAAAGAACATTATGTAGAAATACTGAAGCAACATCTCAAGACATCAGCCAGGAAATTAAAACTTGGCCACAAATGGGTCTTCCAAACAGACCATGACCCTAAGCACACTGCCAAATTAGTTAAAATGTGCTTTAAGGACAACAGAGTGAATGTTTTGGAGTGGCCATCACAAAGCCCTGAACTCAATCCTACAGAAAATTTGTGGGCAGAGTTGAAAAAGCTTGTGCGAGCAAGATGGCCAACAAATCTGACTCAGTTACACCAATTCGGTCAGGAGGAATGGGCCAAAATTCCTGCAAACTATTGTGAGAAGCTTGTCGAAGGATACCCCAAACACTTGACCAAAGTTATACACTTTAAAAGCAAAGCTAAAAAAATACCAAGGAAATGTATGTAAACTTTTGACTGTCTAGAAATTAATAAAAATTTTAAAAATTCTATCATTATTCTGGCATTTAGCAAATGTAAATCATTTAGGTAATCCTAACGAACCTAAAATAGTTAACGTTTAGTATGATTTACCATCAGACATTTTTTTAAAAATGGTTATGTTCCTTTTTTTAGAGTGTATGTAAACTTCTGGTTTCAACTGCAAGTACACCCCTCACAAATCTCTCTTTTAAATTCATATTTTTTATAGGAAGCTATGCAATATTATATTTGTGCATATACATTAGATTAGTCAGTTCTGAAGCCAAATCTGGAGCTTATCTAACAAGATAACTTACAATAACGGTCCAAAAACAAGTACACCCAAATTTATATGTTATAGAAAAATATTAAATATAAATTTAAAAGAGGAAAAATTAAAAGAAGCAAAAAAATCGAAAAATTTAGTTGTAATTTTGTAGGTTGTAATTTTTTCGCAACATTTTGCTTTAATTTAATTGTATTCTTTCAATTTCTAAATATGTTTGGTAACTAAAATATTATTTTAATAAACATCTGTTTAAAAAAATCTGTTTTGTTTAAATGCACCAAAATATATTGCCTATATTCACTGAGAAATGGAGACAAATATTCATTACCTATCAAATTGGGGTGTACTCAATTACGCTGAACACTGTATGTACACATGGTCCCGTTACATGTTTCCTGTCTCATTATATCATATCAGTGGTAGAAATTACATTTTTACCATTTAATGCAAAATTACAGCGCATATTTTAGTGATTTGGGCTAATATACAGAGATAATCTGTGAATAAAATATTCATTTATTTCAGCTTAGTCCCTTTATTAATCAGGGGTCGCCACTGCTGAATGAACCGCCAACTTATTCACATTCACTACGGCATACACATACATACACAGAAATGCCAATTGACCCAGCCGGGGCTCGAACCAGCCACCTCCTTGCTGTGAGGCGATTGTGCTACCCACTGTGCAATCCATGCTGCCCCTAAAATATTCAATATTTTATTATTCTATATTTTTTCACACATTGCATATGCAGTTATTTTTTTGTGAACAATTGGGTTTATTTTTTCAGTTTTTGTTTAATACAGAAAGAATACAGCATATGACTATATCATAAAACACCCCCCCCCCCCCCCCCCCCCAAAAAAAAAAAAAAAAAAAAAAAAAAACAAATTTAACAGTTACCTGCTAATCCAACAATAATATCACATTGAATGGGTAATAATTCACTTATTTAACTTTATTAGTGGAAAGATAGTTTGCTGTGATGTTTTGTAATACAATAATTAAGATGGTGTATGTTTATTTCACTCATAAACACTCAGTTATATGATATATCTTTTAATTTTAGGTGTATTGTCAGAATGATCTTCATATCTTAAAGGACACAGCGTGCAAGTTCAACCTGCAAGAGAAGTGCAACGGTCAGGTATGGAAGAGAAGCCTTTTAAAAGTAAGATAGAGCTTTCTCTGATCTACAGTATATCTTAAACATTAATAATTAAAAATGTATAATATACAGTCATAATTATTAGCCCCTCTGTTTATTTTTTCCCCCAATTTCTGTTTAACGGAGAGAAGATTTTCTCAACACATTTCTAAACATAATAATTTAATAACTCATTTCTAATAACAGATTTATTTTATCTTTGCCATGAAGACATATAATATTTTACTAGATATTTTTCAAGACACTTCTATACAACTTCGTGACATTTTAAAGGCTTAACTAGGTTAATTAGGTTAACTAGGCAGGTAAGGGTAAATAGGCAAGTTATTGTATAATGATGGTTTGGTATGTAGACTATCGAAAAAATATATAGCTTAAAGGGGCTAATAATTTTGTCCCTAAAATGGTGTTTAAATTAAAAACTGCTTTTATTCTAGCCGAAATAAAACAAATAAGACTTTCTTCAGAAGAAAAAAATATTATCAGACTGTGCAAATGTCCTTGCTCTGTTGAACCTATTTTAGGAAATATTTAAAAAAAGAAAAGGAAAAAATCAAAGGGGGGCTAATAATTCTGACTTCAACTGTAAATATACATTTAATCCCCCCTATAACGGTTTATACCATTATGAATGCATAATGCACCAATCAGTGCTAGGTAAAATATCATTCAACAGTCTGAAACCGGCAGTTCTAGAGCACCGATAGACATGTCATGTAGTTTTCTAGTCAGTATTCACAAAACACGTTTCTTGTAAAATAGGTGTTTATATCTGCATGTAGCCTAAAAAAAGAAAAATTAGACACATCATTTGTATTGTTTGACCTACAGTAACCTCTAAAATAGTCACTAAATATCCATCAAACACTGAAAACGTATACATTTTATTAATAAATTAGATGTAATTTAAAATCATTCATGAATTTGATTCACTGAAGCATGTACAATATTACCAAACTACTATTGAAAATAGTTGATTCCCTGATCATCAGTGTATAATTCGCACACTGGTTATTGTGCTTGCATGACTTGTCCTATAGCATTACTGAAAATGGGTAACACTTTGAGATAATATTGCCCGTTTCCAGTTTGTCTGGTTCCTATTTCTCAGTGTAGATACAATCCTGTATATTTTTCTCTCTCAGATGAACAGTGTCCTGCTCTCAGACTTGAGGACGGCACTGCAGGATCTGTTCTCTGAACTTTGGGAGCAGCACAGAGCCTCCCAATGTGTCGTCCATCAATTTGCAAATGCAAAAGCATCCTGGGCCGTGGAGTGTGCAGAGCTTAAGAGCCTCATAAACAGGGTGAGGTCCAGTAGATCCGTTTAAAGTCCCTTCAAAGAGCATCAATAAATCCGCTGCTTGATTCTCATGTCATCAGCTCTTCAATTTAACCTTAATAAACCTGTAGGGGCTTACAGAGGAAATGAAAAATCAGAAAGTTCACTAAATTGTTTATGTTTGGCTGTAGCTGGAGGTTCCATCTGTGAACGCAGGAGTCAAGTGTCCATCAGACCTGAACGCAGCTTTGCAGAAGGACCATGTTGAGAAGCTCCAGCAGCTGTTAGCCGAGTCCTACACCGCAGTGATGGACCTGACCAGACAGCTGAAGGTCCGAGAGAGCAGATGGAGCTCTGAGCGGCAGGAGCTGCTGGAGCACCTCAACCACAGGAGACTGGAGCGGGATGGCTTGAAGACAGCTCAGCACAATGGAGGAGTGCAGGTCAGAGTACAAATAAGTGTAATATAGTCAGAAATTACACATGCATATAAGGCGTATGCATGTGATAACACTTTACAATAAGGTTGTATTAGTTAATGTTAGTTAGTGCATTTACTAATGCGAACAAACAATGAACATTACATTTATTACAGTATTTGTTCATGTTAGTTAATGATAATACAGTTGTTTGTTAGTTGATGTTAACTCACAGTGCATTAACTTAACAGCAATGTTAACAAGCATGAATTTGGATTTTAATAATGCAATAGTAACTATGATTAATAAATGCTGTACACGTACTGTATTGTTCATAATTAGTTCCTGTGAGTAAATTCACTTTACAATAAGGTCTCATTAGTTAATGTGTTTATAATGCATATAACATGCTATAACATGATTTGTACAAAGGTCAAAAAGATTTGCATGGTGTGTTTTTGTTACTGTTGTTGGATCTATTATTGAAACTATTTTAAATATTTTTACTATTTTAGTATTTTTTTAGTTTACGATATATATAAACTTCAGATTGTTGATATTAGCTAACATTAAACACGATTGTTCACTAAAAAAAATTCATTCACCATTTATTCTTCTTTATATGATAAATTATCATGTTAATTAGGTGCTAATATTATTAAATGACATTAAATCAAATCTACAGTACAATGTTTATTTTGCTAGTGCACATTGTTCATTTTAAAGTGACCAAAAATCCACAAAACTTTTTTTTTGCTTGTTCTCGTAATCTTTAATCAAAATCTGACCAATTAATTCAGCTGTGGAGTTGCAGTGCTTCAGCAAATTCCAGTTCATCCAGACTTTAACTTGGTGTAATCGTTGAGTACGTTTACATGGACACCAATAATCCGCTTTTAATGCGATTAAGACAATACTCTGATTAAGGGTCTACCATGTAAACAGCGGTTTTTGATTATTTAATCCGACTAAAGTCATAATCGATCTTAACAGTAATCAAAGTGCAGTACAGAGATGTAAACACCGCAATCAAACTATTACCATCGGGTAGGACTTTTCGCTGCATTTTGCGACAGGATAGTCAATACACACACGGCTGTTTGACACTATTCTCTGCACCTGTGCACTATCAAATTCCATTAAAACTACACTCTTCCAGCAGTTCATACTTGCATCCAATATCATTTGTCACAGGGGGCATAAATGAAATGTTCCTGAATGAAATTGAAAGTGCCAAACTGCAGTTAAAGTCAACAAATCAAAAATGAAACACCCGAAATTGCATTAGACTCCAGAGGAAACATACATAGTTTCATGATTAATTCAGATTAAGGCAACTAATTTGATTACTGATGTCCATGTAAACCTAGTCAGTGTCGTTTTTCTTCTTTCTTTCATCACTGGCAGCCAATAGAGCACTTTGTTGTGAAACAGGCTCACAGATAGAGGACAGACATTAAACATTTCTGTTTTTAGAAAATCAGACCAAATCACGTTCCTGACTACGCCGACAACGATTTATTCATGGTTGAGATTTTCTTTATGGTGCTATTATTTGCAGATGAAACAGTTTTTTTTTATACATTTACTTTGATTAGTCAAACCAGGTGATCTGCATGCTTTTGGTACAGCAGTTCCTAGTAGTCAGGATATATGTGAAAATCGAACCACTTTTGAATGATTTGGCAAAAATATACATTGGTTTCTTTAGAGTTAGGAGCAGTGGTGTAAAGTAACAAATTGCAAATACTCAAACTACAATTCCTGAGAAAAACTACTCAATTACAGTAATGTTCTCGATTGTTTTAAAAATGTGCACTTTTACTTTCCCTTGAGTACATTTTTAGTGCAGTATTGGTACTTTGACTCCTCTACTTTCCTTCAACCTGCAGTCACTACTTTATTTTTTCTTGTCTATGGGGATTAGATAAATCAGTCTTGCGATTTTCTGCCCAATCAAATCACACATAGAAAGTAAATCGCGTCATAATGAACTACCTTAAGACATGGGCGATTTATAATTGCAGCTAACTATTTGGAAGCATTAAAAGTGTCCAAGAAGATGTCCAAAATCTTTACACTTATTGACCCAGAGACTGTTTAGATGCATGTCACTGATGAGAAGATGACGGATGTTTACTGTATGATGACCGAAATGGCCTTAAACACCCAGCAGACACAGGACGTCAACATGACATCAGATTGAAGTTGTACCCCAACATCGTGGGGACATCGCGTTTTGTTTGGAAATGAAAATCGGGTTGATAACAGAATCCAACGTCAGGCCGATGACGTCAATGTCCAACCTAAAAGCAACCAAAAATCAACCTCTAATAATGTTACAGCTTGATGTTGTTTGGATGTTACCACTATGATGTCTATCAGATGTTGGATTTTGGTTGCCATACCTGACAAATAAATGTCAGTATTTGACGTCAATATGACGTTGGTTTAAGATGTTGGCTCAACGTTGGATTTTGGTCACTTTCTAACACAAGCAAAAATCAACCAAATATTAACATCATTTGATGTCATTATTGGACATCAAAATAACATTGTCCTTAGACGCTGGCTAGACATTGAATTTTGGTCACCTGACATCACAACCTAAATCTAACCTAATATTAACATCTTATGACATTGTGTGCCTGCTGTGCAATGACTAAATGCGCTACAGAATGTTACGTTTACACACATCCACAAATTACATGGAAATGCATCAGCTTTTTACAGCGTAATACATACTTACTCTTGAGTACTTTTGAAAGGTCAACTTTTTACTCATGCTTTGAGTAATATTTACAACAGATAGTTTTACTCTGCTTGTACTACATTTTTAGGCAAGTAATGGTACTTTTACTTAATAATGATTTTTCTGTACTCTTTCCACCACTGTATATATGAGGTACTGACCTGCATTTGCTCTATAGAGTCAGAAATGATTTTTCAGTACTCTTTCCACCACTGGTTAGGAGCAGCAGGATTTAAAAAAATATGTAAAAGTATTGTTCATTATTAATTCATGATATTTAATGCCTTAACAAATCCTAATAAATAAGACCGTATTGTTAATTCTATTATTATTTATATTTACTGTTATTCAGTTCTTTTGTGGCATTTATGACTTTTATTAAATTTAAAAAAAAAAATTGTGTAAAAGAGGGGCACCGTTGGCTCACAGCAAGAAGGTTGCTGGTTTGAGTCCAGGCTGGGCCAGTTGGCATTGGTTGTGTGGGTTTCCTCCAGGTGCTCCGGTTTCCCCCACAGTCCAAAGGCATGCAGTATAGGTGAATTGATTAACTAAATTGGCCGTAGTGTATGAGTGTGTATGTGTGTGAATTAGTGTGTATGGGTGTTTCCTAGTATCTGGGTTACTCCTGATAAATAAGCTGAAGGAAAATTAATGAATGAATGAATTTTGTGTGAAAGAAATTAAAACTTTTACATTGATAAATATGCATTCAATTGTAAAGGGGCAGAAATCAAATTTTTTCTATTCTTTCAACAAATAATAATAACAATAATTTCTTTGTAATTCCATAGATTTAAGTATTATATGCTCTTTGCTACCCGAGGTCTGAACTATCAGTATGAAAATATTTGATAACTGCTAATTAAAACCTCATTTTTTATATTGCAATTTCTAATTCTCCTAATTATGGATCTAATTCCACTTAAACGTATGCATTATAAAACATAACACTCTCCAAATGACTTGTACTTCACAGTCAAACTATACAGTAGAGCGGCAGAGGTTAGAGATTTGGGACCGTCCCGTGAGTGAGTTTGTGTGAACGGCCCACATGGCAACATAATTTAGGCTAATCCTCTTTTGGGACTGTAGGACAGCAGGCGGAGTGCAGACATCAGCTTCAATCAAAACTTCTGACTCTGAAAGGGCTTAGCCAAACCACAGTGACCACAGAGAGACTTATCAAGGCTCAGCTGAAGTTCAAACAAGGAGTTTACTTTTCTTTTACAGTAAATGGGGGAGAGAGAGAACTTAGGAAGCAGGATTCAGAAGAACAAATGAATTATTTTAGATATGTTCTATTTTTAGATGATATGATATTATTTTACTTCACCCTGACAGCAGTTTTTGTTCTTCCGTTTGATCACAATATATCCTGTTCATTATCATAGAGGCTAAGAATAAAAGTGGAATGCAGACAGTGACAGTTCTTTGCCGGGGTTAAGTAAAGCCTGGATTGGAGTGCTGAGGAATGTTTTCAATATGTTTTTCTTGATCCAAGGGTTTTCTTGCTGTTTTCTTTCCTGTAATCCCTAACTGTCTCTCTGACACACTTTCTCTACATAAGACAGTGATTACTGTCTTTATTAAAAAGCTTAGCTCTAAGTAATATGAGAGGAATTTCCCATGTCTAAATTATACTGTAGCTCTGAGATATTTTGCTGCTGAAGGTTGCCACTATCGGTTGCTTATGAAAAATTTCTGTGTTCATAAATTTCATTTGTGTATATATCAGGGTTAATTTATAATCAGAATTTAGTCATTTATTATTATTAAGTAATAGTTGTATACTTTTTATTTCAAATAGTTTTTTAGTTTTAAGAAACTAAATTGACAAATGTAAGAACAAATATGCTGCTCAAGGGTGTAGATTTGCTATATTGACATTGGTGCGGACATACAGAGTGCATGCATAGAACAGCACAAATTCTCTTTTGCGCTTTTAAAAAATTAAATAAAGGCTTTAAGCACTTAATGATGCAAATAACAATGAATGACGCATGCCATGCTGCAAAAGTCAATTTACATGATTTTACTGCATTAGGGTTTTAAGGAGGTATGAATGTAGAGAAATTTAGAGAGCCATGTGACCCAAATTAACCGTTTTATCCCGATTATTGTTTTTCATAATCATTTAGACCAAAATCGAAACAGAATTTCGATTAATTGCGCAGCCTTGGTTAATATTATTTTGGTGAACTACTAGTGAACTTGACTTTAAGTGACTCCTTATGTCCGCGTGTGCACAGTGAAGGAGACTGAAAAATGTCCTTGTTTTGGCGCTTCTCACATCCAAACATAGCTACAGTCATCAGTCACTTGACAGCAGAAAAAGACCGAATCACACTGTCCTTATGCTTTTGGGGGAGGGGGGACCCGAGAAGGGAATATAATTTAACCCTTTCTGCACATCCAGGTTACTAAGGGTTGATGTAGCATTATTTTATATTGAAGGAGGTTAAATTATTGGTCGCTTGTTCGAGCCTCGGCTGGGTCAGTTGGTGTTTCTGTGTGGAGTTTGCATGTTCTCCCGCGTTCGCGTGGGTTTCCTCCGGGTGGTCTGGTTTCCCCCACAGTCCAAAGACATGTGGTTCAGGTGAATTGGGTAAGCTAAAATTGTCCGTAGTGTATGTGTGTGAATGAAAGTGTATGAGTGTTTCCCTGTGATGGGTTGCAGCTGGAAGGGTATCCGCTGCGTAAAACGTGCTGAATAAGTTGGTGGTTCATTCCGCTGTGGCGACCCCAGATTATAAAGGGACTAAGCTGAAAAGAAAATGAATGAATGAATGTATTTTGTCATCAGTTATTTGTTTGTCATTTACTCATTTCCAATTAAGAGAAAGAATCTAAAGATACCATATATGATAAATGTGTTTTAAATGATTTGATTGCATATTATATTGTGTACAAAGTGTTTTTCTGTTTTTCATAAATTCTTTAAATCTATGAATCAAATTAAAATCAAAATTTATTGTTTATTTTGGAAGCTCAGAATATAATTCTTAAAAATTATTCATTGGTTCAATCATTTTCCTTCGGCTTAGTCTCTATTTTAGAGGTCGCCACAGCGGAATGAGCCACCAACTATTCCAGCATATGTTTTACATAGCAGATGCACTTATAGCTGCAATCCAATAGTGTAAAACACCTATACAAACTCATTCAAACACACACTCATACACTAAGGCCAATTTAGTTCATCCAATTTACCTATGGAGCATGTCCTTAGACTGTGGGTTTCCTCTGGGTGCTCCGGTTTTCCCCAATCAAACACTGGAAGAACACACAAACTCCACACAGAAATGCCTCCTGGCCCAGCCAGGACTCGAACCAGCGATCCTTCTTGCTGTGAGGCGACAGTGCTAACCACTGAGCTGTTGTGCAACCCCTAGTATTCATCTTAATAAATAATAAGAAGAATATTCTTAATCTGTGCAAATTAATACACTGATTGTACAGTAGGTTACCAAAACAAAAATTTTATTCACTCTAACCATTTGCTTCCATGTTTCAAGTGGTGGTCCTTCTCTGTTGACGTCAGTTTGAGGGCTTCGACAGCAACTGTATATCAATATCCTAAACACAACCCTTTTTACTATTAGTTTGCAATGAGAGAACTCTATTCCATTTCAGTTCGAAGTTCATCAAAGTACAAAGTATAGTTTGAAGTTCATCAATTTACTGAAAAAAGTCTTAACTTCCACTTCACTCTGACTCTAATGTAAAATATCACTGACTAAGATTACACTAGCAGCACGGTAATTCAGTTAACTAAATTGGCCAGTGTGAGTGTGTGAGTGAGTGAATGTGAGTGTGTATGGGTGTTTCCCAGTACTGGGTTGCAGCTGGAAGGGCATATGCTGCCTAAAACAAATGTGGAAATAGTTGGCGTTTGTTCTGCTGTGGCGACCCCTGATAAATAAGGGACTAAGCTTAAGGAAAATGAATTAATGAAATTACTTAATCATGAATACACAAATAATAGTGTTTCTTTCCACTTTCAGCCCCCTAGACACAAGATGATGCCAAAAGATGGAAATATGCAGAGGTAAGCCTGATTTAAATGTATGGCATGTGCATACAAATTATTTTCAATATATTGATGCTAATTACTCAAGAGTTTGCTTTCCCACCAGGATGTTTCTCAAAACTGCCATGACAAAACCCAACAAGAACTGGAAGTACCTCAGTCATGAAGCTGCCCTTCTGGACAGAGAGGATGCCTGCAAGACTTGGGACTGTCCAATCATGCCTCCCAGTTTCCCAGGACTGAACCTAAACCATGAGCTGACTCCGAGAAGCCACACAGCTCCAGAGAGGACCAGCATCCGTATCTATTACAGCCCACCATCAGCAAAGAGAATCCAAATGAGCTCTCTGATACCGGGAGAAGAGGAAGAGCACGAGGAGAGCCAGCAACCACATTTCACTGCAGCTTCCTCTGGCCCTGAAAAACAAGATTGGGTGTCTGCATATGAAAACTGGCTGCGTAGCCTGTCGTTTGACTGCCAAAGTTTGATGGAGAGAGATTCTGAGTCCTCTTCTGGTTTGCGGACCTCCAGTATTGGGTCTCCATCGCGGTTAGCTTTCAATAGCATGGACGTCTCGGCCAACCTGAGTGATGACATGAAGGAAATTACTGCCAGCGTCCTCCAACCCAGCTCTCTGGAGCGGAAAAGAACCAAGGATTTTGGGAGCAAAGTGGTGAGTGTTGTGAGTATAGGAACTCAAACTCAATCCCGACCGCAGGTGACCACAGTCGGGCTACAGACCGACGGACCTCGAAATCTTTACGCCGCAAAGCACTGGTCGCCCCGTGTCACTTCGTTTGTTTCCGCAAGAACCCAGCAAACGTCAGCACCATTGGAAAGGGTTTCAGAACGGTTTCAACCTCATAACACCTCGCCGAAAATACAACGCAGACACTCTGCTTCATCTCTGAAGTCTTCGTCATCTACTTCCGTCTCGTCGTCTTCCTCTTTCACCACATCATCTTTATCCTCCTCATCTCTAAGTGCTTCTTCCAGGATGGATTATGGAGCGAAGGAGCGTGGATTGTGGGCTTCGCCATCCAGCAGGCCAAACTCCGTGTCAATGCAGACCAGCGATAAACCTGGGGGCCGAAAAAGCATAGGAGTGCACAAGTACGGCCTGGTTCACGAGTTCCTGCGCAACGTATGCGGTCGAGGAGAGAAAACCAACCCGGAGATGGAGAAAGCACCAGTGGCTCGAAGGGATCATGTTAGTCTGGCGGCGGGTTCAAAGAAATCTGAACACCCCCCGTCTCGAATACCAGCGGTGACGGTGGTCCGAAATGATAGCATCACCAAAATCGTAAACCGCAGGTTTATAAAACAAAACCAAAAGGAAGAGACTGTGTGCCAGAGCCAGACCCAAACTCAGCGGCAAACTGACAAGGGTTCAGTCAGCAGGAACAAGGGCTTGGAGGTTAGTAAAGATCAGTGCATTGATGATAGGTTTGATGCTGTGGGAATGATATACAGTGTGGGAAATAAGTATTGAACACGTCAACATTTTTCTCTGAAAACATATTTCTAAAGGTGCTGTTGACCTGAAATTTTCCCCAGATGTTGATAACAACCAAAGAAATTCATATATGAAAAGAAAACAACACTATTAAGTTATGCGTAATAAAATAAAATGGCGCAGGGAAAAAGTATTGAACACATGAAGAAAGGGAGGTGTAGAAAGGCAGTGAAACCCAGACAGCAGCTGAAATCTCTCAGTAGTTATTCAACAACCTTCTGCCCTTCATCATTTTAAATGAATATTCGCTGCTTCAGTCCAACATCTACATTATCAGGAAGATGAAGATGAAACCATGGTGGACATTTCAACTAGACAATGATCCAAAACACAGCCAAGAAAACTCTTAAGATTTGATAGACGAGACCCACAGAACCATCAAGATTTTACACTCTGTTGAGGTCACACTTCAGAAAAACTCACACCTGAGAAATGCATGTGACTTCCTTCTCCATTTGAGAGGCGTCTTTAAGCTGCCATCAGTAAAAAAGCATTTTATATAAAGTATCAAATATGTTTCAGTAGTTCAGTACTATCTTCTTGTCATTACACACTGTAAAAAAATCGTAACAAAAGGTCAAATGACTGACAGCTACAGCTGCCAAACAAAAACCATAAAATGACAGTAAAATTTCTTTGTTGAAATAAAATGCAAAAATAATAAATCTACAAATATTTTTATTAAAATGTTTACAGAAAAACACTGTTATTTTACAGACTTTTCCTATATTGTTACGATCAAATACTTTCAATAAAGTTACACACTAAGAGTTTTACAAAGAAACAGTCATTTTACAGACTTTTCCTAGATTATTATGATCGAACACCATCTATAAAGTGACTGCACAAAAAGTTCAAGAGAAAACAATGTTATTTAACAGAATTTTCTCTAAATCATTATGATTAAACACCTTTAATAAAATGCCAAGACATGCTCAAGGTTGTAATTGAACAATTTTATTTTGGATCAAAAAAGTCGGGGAAAAAACAACATACAAGATACAATTTATTAAAATTCCCCCAACTTTAAAATTACAAGAATAAAAAAAATGTTAGCATGGTCATAAACTTTAATAAAACGAAGTGCACAACTATTTACAATTTATTACTTTAATTTTACTTAATTTTAAATGTACTAAAAAAAAAACAAGAAAAAACACTGTGTAAATAATTGTACTGTAATTGCAGAGTGTAATTTACAGATATTTGTCATTTTTATGGAGTTTTGAATATCATTTAAAATAACAGAAAATATACTGTATAAATAATACAGTAATTACCCTGCATAAAAAAAACAAAAATGACAGTAATTTGTCTTTAATGATAAAGTACCTAAAATGAAAGTCAAACTGTTAATTTAGAGAGATTGTTTGTCATTTTACTAAGTTTTGAATATAATTTGATATTACAAGAAATTACTGTAAAAAAATTACAGATTTTCTGTAAAATTAGGGTTGTTGTTTTTTTTTAAAAGTGCACATAACTAGTTTTTTTTTTTTTGTTTTGTTTTTTTTTGATGATGATGTGATGTGTGCAATACTTATATTCACCCCTGTATCAGTGTTCCATACTAAGAAAGCAGAACTTGAAATGTGCAAAAATCATTTGTATTCTAGTGACTCACTGTGAAAACGCACTCCAATGAAACAAATGCACAGTTTTTCATAGTTCCTGTGTGACTACGGATTGAAGTATCCACTTTTTGGCATGTTCACACTGCAGGAACGAGGAACTGTTTTAGTTCTAGTAATGCCTTTTGAGGGAGCTAAATTTCAGAGTAGGGTCTAACCCATCACATTGTTTTGATTTGAATATTTACATGTTTTGGAATATTAGGAAATATTCATTTTAAACAGAATGACAATTACAGTAAATGGCAGAAATGCAATCAGTATGAGCATCATGGTGCAACTCAGTGTTACTGCATACAATTAGATTGAATCCGCTTGTTAAGTGTGACGTCACACAAAGCGGCTACGGGGTCCAAACACTCCATCAAACTGTACGGAAGGCTCAACAAATGGTAAACATTTACAAATCGATGTAATACTTTTGAAAATCAAGATTACAATTTACTGTATATGTATCCATGCCGGGCAACCCAGTGGCGCAGTGGGTAGTGCTGTTGCCTCACAGCAAGAACGTCGCTGGGTCGCAGGTTCGAACCTCGGCTGGGCTGGGTCAGTTGGCGTTTCTGTGTGGAGTTTGCATGTTCTCCCTGGGTTTGCGTGGGTTTCCTCCGGGTGCTCCGGTTTCCCCCACAGTCCAAAGACATGCAGTACAGGTGAATTGGGTAAGCTAAATTGTCCATAGTGTATGAGTGTGAATGTGTGTGTGGAAGTTCCCAGAGATGGGTTGCGGCTGGAAGGGCATCCGCTGCGTAAAATCGTGCTGGATAAGTTGGCGGTTCATTCCGCTGTGGCGACCCCGCAAGGGACAAAGCCGACAAGAAAATGAATGAATGAATGAATGTATCCATGCCTAATATCAGATGGTCAGAAAGAGATTCATTTTTTATATTAAGTTAAAATATTGGTGTCTGTGATGCAGCACTTTCAGAGACAGTAGTGTACACCATGATTTTATATAAAACTCTCTTTAATGTGTGACTGAAAAAAAATATTAGCTTATGACCACTTTTTAATTCAAATGAGTAGCGGCTTGGACCCGAAAAAAGTATTCCATACATCACAACTTAACAAGCGGATTGACTCTTGAATCAGTACTGGTAAACAGATGATTCTAAGATGAAATAAGGCATTTTTCGGGAGACCGTAGCCCCTTTCACAGAGTAATACTAGTAAATATCTGTAAAATTGCTGGAATTAATTTACCCGTATTTTTAAAAAGGGCATGATCACACATTATCTCTTTACAGAAAATTACCGGTATTTTTCCAGAAAAGTCTGTTTGTGTGAAAGGGGCTATTGTCTAAATGTGATTTTATTTTTCATAATACTGAGCTATAACCTCATTCTTTCTCCTGTCTTTGTCAGGAAGGAGCCTGTGACTGCAGCTCACGCTCTCTGACATCCTGCTTTGCTCGACCCTCACAAAAAACCCCTCGACTCAGTCAAAACAAGCCTCGTTCACACGAACACCCTCCATCTCGAGGTAAAAGTGATCCACTTGTCTAATAAGAAGGGAGTTGTCAGGAAGCTTCAGGGATGAGCAGGCCTGGATGGATCATTCACGTATTTCTACATATCACCCCTTTTGAGATACTGATATATTTTGGCTTACTTGATTACTCGTTCATCTTTGATTTATCATGTTAAAATCCATTCCACAGAATTTCCCTTAAAATCAGCATTTAAAAAAAATCTGCCTCTTTGGACTGGGGTTACAGGAACACTCCGCGTTTTTGTAAACAGGCTCATTTTACAACTCTCCTAATGTTAGATATTTGAGCTTTAACATTTTTTAATAATAATTAATTAATAATAATTCCTTACATTTATATAGCGCTTTTCTGGGCACTCAAAGCGCTTTACACATAGGGGGGGAATCTCCTCATCCACCACCAGTGTGCAGCATCCACCTGGATTATGCGACGGCAGCCATTTTGCGCCAGACTGCACACCACACACTAGATGATTGGTGGAGAGGAGACAGAGTGATTAAGTCAATTATGATATGGGGATGGTTAGGAGGCCATGATGTACAGAGGCCAGTGGGCAGATTTGGCCCCTACTCTTTTTCGAAGGACATCCTGGGATTTTTAATGACCTCAGTTTAACGCCTCATCCGAAAGACGGTGCTCACTGAGCAATATAGAGTCCCCGTCACTATCCTGGGGCATTAGAACCCACACAGACTGCAGGTTGGGCGCCCCCTGCTGGCCTCACTAACACCACTTTTAGCAGCAACCTAGATTTCTCATGTGGTCTCCCATCCAGGTACTGACCGGGCGCAGCCCTGCTTAGCTTCAGTGGGCGACCATGTTAGAGTTGCAGAGAGCTAGCTGCCGGCGTCCATTCAGCCGATCTTCGGGTCTGGCGGGAGCACTTTTAGCTTAGCTTAGCACAAATTATTGAAACGGATTATACTATTAGCATACATAAAAAAACATTAAAAAGGCTCAAATTTAAAAATAGAGTTTTGATCATTTTAATATTTAAAGTTTGACTCTTCTGTAGTTACATCTAAGAAAAGTTGCTATTTTCTAGGATGACATGGCTAGGAACTATAGTGAATCTTTTCAGCTGATCTCCGGGTCTGGCAGGAGCACTTTTAGCTTAGTTTAGCACAAATCGTTGAATCTGATTAGACCATTAGCATACATAAAAAAAACATTTTAAAAGGCTCAAATTTAAAAATAAAGTTTTGATCAATTTAATATTTAAAGTTTGACTCTTCTGTAGTTACATCAACTAAGAAAAGTTGCTATTTTCTAGGATGACATGGCTAGGAACTATACTCTGATTTTGGTGAAAAAACTTTGCTACCATACCATAGAGATTGACTGAATGAATTTAAAAATGGTAAAACTCAACTGTTTAACTGTTGAGTTGTAAACTGAGCCTATTTTCCCTCAAAAAAGTGGAGTGTTCTATACAGGAATGGGTCAACATTGGTTATTATTAGCATTACTGTTTTTTAAAAGTGATAACAGAGCTAACACTGAATAAATAAAGTTGGTATTGTGCAAGGATTTCCCGTTCCAGATGTTTTTATACCACATTTACGTAAGTTTTTACATTTTAGACCCTTAATGAACTTGACTTCTTCAATTTTAAACTCATCTTAAACATTATCTAATTGTATTCATTGTTTTATAATATGCTATGCATTATAGAATGAGTGTAGCAAAATGATTTGTTGTTAGATGCCTTATAAATGTCAACTGTTTTTCATGGTCTGTGTTTGAGCTACGGCCAATAATTGTGGGGTCCAAGCGACTATTTTTTGTCAGTTGTAACTTTATGAAATGTAAAGCTTTTTTATCATGTTAATAAATACTGATACATGTCACTATGATATAGTCTCTATTAATTTGATCTGAAGAAGTGTCTAATAACGATGTTTCTGGCTTTGATTTTTATTTGTAGCAACAAAAGCCTCTAGAAACAATTGTTATGGAAAATGCTGTTTTGAATATTTCTTATTTGTTTTCGGCTTAGTCCCTTTATTAATCTGGGGTCGCCACAGCGGAATGAACCGCCAACTTATCCAGCATATGTTATACGCAGCGGATGCCCTTCCAGCTGCAACCCATCTCTGGAAAACATCCATACACACTCATTCACACTCATACACTACAGCCAATTTAGTTTTTTCAATTCACCTGTACCACATGTCTTTGGACTGTGGGGGAAACTGGAGCACCCAGAGGAAACCCATGCAAACACGGGGAGAACAAGCAAACTCCCCACAGAAATGCCAACTGACCCAGCCGGGGCTCGAACCAGCGACCTTCTTGCTGTGAGGCGATCGTGCTACCCACTGAGCCACCATGATGCCCAGTTTATAATATTTTTATATTACTTTTAAGTCTATGCGACAACACAGAAATACAAAAGTAGGCCTATGTGATTTAAAAAAAAACCTTCAGAAAACCGAAATGAACACAACCACTCCTCCACATGAAGCACACACAGCAGCACAGAGATATTTCAAAGAAGAATAATGAGAGTTTTGTTTGAGTTAAGTTGCAATAAACTATATATTTTAATAAATATGGGATATAAACCATAATGTTTTTTTGAAAAATGCATTTATTCCACTAAGGTATGGTAGGCCACATTATTTATTCATTAGGATAAACCCCCTTGAGCTGTATAGTTGAAGTCAGAATTATTAGCCCGCCAGAATTATCAGCCCCCCTGTTTATTTTTTTCCCCAATTTCTGTATAATGGAGGAGATTTTTTCAACACATTTCTAATCATAATAGTTTTAATAACTAATTTCTAATAACTGATTTATTTTATCTTTGCCATGATGACAGTAAATAATATTTGACTAGATATTCTTCAAGACACTTCTATACAGCTAAAAGTGACATTTAAAGGCTTAACTAGGTTAATTAGGTTAACTAGGCAAGTTAGGGTAATTAGGCAAGCTATTGTATAATGATGGTTTGTTCTGTAGACTATCGAGAAAAAAAGAAATAGCTTAAAGGGGTTGATAATTTTGACCTTAAAATGTTTTTTTTTAAATTAAAAACTGCTTTTATTCTAGCCGAAATAAAACAAATAAGACTTTATCCACAAGAAAAAATATTATCAGACATACTGTGAAAATTTCCTTGCTCTGTTAAACATCATTTGGGAAATATTTTAAAAAGAAACATTTCAAAGGGGGCTAATAATTCAGGGGGTTTAATATTTCTGACTACAACTGTACATGCATACTGTACATATACATAGTACAAAAAAATGCACAGATCAGTGAATCAAATCACCATATAAATAATAAAAACAAGTACAGTCCGAAGTAAAATATGACAGCAAAGTTTGCTTAAACACCTTAAATGATGCAATAGAACGAATGTTAGCAGGTAAATGATCCCAATCTTGGAACCTTAAACATAAAAGCTCTTTTACCAATAGATTTTTTTAAACGAGAACAAAAAAAATAAGTCTGAACAGAATGTATAACTTAGTCATTTAAGGAAAAAAATACAAAATATTGTTGTAAAAAATAAGGATACTTAAAATGAATACATTTCAATATAAATTGAAGCCAGTGAATATGTCGTGTTGTGTGCAAAGATGGCCACTGCAGCTGATCATACATTATACAATGATGTGTATAAAAAGAACAACCCAAAACAAATCTGCAAAGGAAGTATTATGAGGAGCAAGATCTAATTTTGATGCAGTCTGATAAACAATATCAAGATAATCGAAAATTGGAACAAGTTTCTTGCAAACGCTAAATGAAAAACTATGTCTATAGACCGATATATGGTACTAATTCCAAGGTTGACTTTACTTACAATATGATTAATATGTGATTTAAAGGAAAAATCAGAATCAAGCCACACTGCAAGGTATTTAATCGTGTTAACTTTAAGCAAAGAAGTACCGTCATTACATAATATATAATAAGAGTAACTTTTTGATTTAAGTTATAAGCATGTCAGATGTAACCTTTCTATCAGGTTTGCGATAGATTTTCGATTAATAAATATTTACTGACCCCTGGTGGGTAGATAGTGTGGTGCAGAGGGGTTTCAATCTTTCAGATGTCATTGACCTTCAAATTCCAAGTCGTTGTCGTTCGAGGGGAATCTGGTTACTTTTGAGACCCTGTTTGTACTGTAAAAAGTAATATTATGAGCGCGTGTATAAAATAATTTTTTTTTTCTTAACACAAATTCATACAAATACAATGTATTCGTTTATTTTGTCTAATCAGTTAAAAAATAATTATTTGTATTTGTTTGCTTTAATCGATGTAAAAAAAAACTTCCAAAAACCAACCTACCATGAGAATGATAATTTTGGTAATACATGTACAGTGCAATATTTACAGCTGTTTTATACAGTTAGGTGTGTTTGCACTCTGGAAAGAAACGTTAACAGGAAACAATATTTTTAAAAGATCTAAATTAAAAATACGTTTTAAAATTAAAAAAATTAAAATTAAATAATAATAATTATTTATTAAAATTAATAATAATTATTAATAAGTATTATTAAAATTAAATAAAATAATTAAAATTAATAATAATAATAATATTAATAAATAATATTTAATATTATTTATTAATATTAATAAATAATATTAATCGCTAACAAATAATCATTACAGTAACTAAATGTTTGCCAAATACTGTAAATATTTAGAAGATACATTTTTCACATGATAGTTTTAAACGAAATACTATATACGTGCGTTTTTATTATATATTTAAATGGGGAGCCGTGGTGGCATAAAAACAAATTAAATACCAAAATAAATAATAATCATAAATAATCATTACAGTAATTAAATATTTTTCAAATATCGTACATGTTTAGAAGATGTATTTTACATGATAGTTGTAAACAAAAGAAAAAAATACCTGCGTTTTTATTGTTTACATGGTGATCGGGGTTTGTATGCAAAATAAATCGAAACGAATGTGTTGTGTTTGTTTTACACATAAAAAAGCTTATAAGATTAAAAAACAATAATATATACAAAATGTAAAAAAAAAAGTTTTTATGGCAATTTTAAGTAGCAATTATCACGCGAACTTTTAGTATGAAACAGCGCGTCTGGTTGTGGGCGGAGTTTCTGCGTCACGCCACCACTGCACTGCCACCGCTCACGCGCACCACTGCGAACGCCGAGATCCGAGCCGAGACACGGGTGCTGGATTTCGGGTCTCCTCAGAGCCGTGCTGCGGTCATCATGGCTCTCTACCACTATGTCACGCAAGAGCAACTCTCAGGTTTTGATAAATACAAGGTGAGGCCGCAATTATCCACAATATTCCCCTCAATGAGTAGGAGTTTAGCGTGTCGGTTAGCCAAACCGTGCTATCGTGACAGCATGAGGTCTACCGGTGTGTCTGTCTCTCTGCAAAGGACGACGGCATCTTATTGCCACCTTTAAAGAGTAACAGTATATTTTCCCTCAAATTTGGAGTGATGAGTTGATACGTGGTTTAGTCATTGCAGTTTATACAGCAATTTCAATAGTTTACGAGACACGCTCGTGGATTTAACCGGTTAATTCAGCGGTGTGTCATAGTGACTTAAAACCGCCACTGAAAGTAGATCTTCTGTTTTAAACATTATGCGACTGTGTTGTTTTGCCAGCTGAATGCAAACACGACACTCAGCTTGATTTTATTCGAGTAAAGGGTTTCAATTGTTGGTTCGCTTGTAAATCATGTTGAATTATGAAGGGATGGGCTCGTGGTTCCGCCTCCAACACGGATGTATGGATATTATTTGCATGCGAGTCACATCACTCTGTGCTGTCACTAACAATTGGTTGTTTTCAGGTTTTAACTGTGGATAATGGTGTAGAATATAATGTCAGGTCTTCTAAGGTAACATGAAGAAGCAAGCAGCAACACCTGAAAGGATTGACATGCAAAGCTCTTTGTTTATCCAATTATTAACCCCCTTGTTTGCAAAAACGCGAGCTGTTACTTGTGTTTATGATTCTAGTTTTATATGATTGCTGTGTGTCTTTATTGCTTTAGGTTGGCTACTCTGTGTGTTAATTGTTGTAGACCTACTATTTATTTATTTATTTATTTAAACCGATAAGCACATATTTTTTTTATCAAAACACTGCCAATCAAAAGCAAAGGGAAAAACTAACAAATTAAATTGTTCCTTCATTCAGCAAGGATGTGTTAGAATGATCAAATGAGAGAGAAGACATTTACGGCAATATGACAGTTTTATCTTTCTAATAGATTGTTTCTAATATCAACTATAATACAAAAGGAGTTTCTCGAACATTAAATTTATGTATTAAAAAGATTTCTGAAGGGATAATGCTGAAATTTTAACTTTTTCATCACATAATTGGCATGTGTGTTTAAGAGAAAACCGCAAGCTATGATATTTTTTAATTATTGAGTCTGACTTGTTGACTGTTCCAAAATATTTTAAATGTTTCTCAAAATAAAATAAAGTGTGTTCAAAGGGGAAAAATTGTACCGTGAAACCATAATATTTTTATCCAAGGTTATCATACCATCAGAATCTTATACTGGCTCATGCCTAGCCCAAACTAGGGCCCGTGGGCCAAAGTTGGCCCATGGTAACCTTTGATTTGGCCCACCATCCCATCTGAGAAGAGAATGATGGGAATGGTTTAGAGATTGTCATTTCAAACCTAATGCAACCTTTTGTTTGTTTGTTTTATCATTAAAAGCTAACTGAAATTAAATGTTTCAAGTAAATTAATCAAATTTAGTTTACATGTACACACGGTCACACTATGGATAGAGGACAAATCAAAGCAAAGACAGCTTATGTTTGACTAGTGTGTTTAGCACTGAACTCCAGTGTGATAAAAATATGATTGTTTATGTTTTTATTGCAATGTGTTATCACTTTAAACGTTATTTTGCATTAGTTGATGATTTAAGGTAATGTTTTCCAATAAATTAAAAAATACCAACTTTAATGTAATATAGTTTGGTATATTTGCCTTCAGTCCACGGCTCTCAATGATATTTGGTTTTTGGCACTTTATACAAAAAAGTTTGAGCACCCCTGATTTAATGTATAATTTATGCATCGTTTGCTAGGAGGATGTCAAATTTAGTTATAAATAGTGCACCAACATTAATGCTAACACATGTGATCACTTTTAACTCAAATGACTAGCAGCATTAGTATTGTTGTTGTTCAAAAAATGTAATGCATATTGTAGGGCTGCACAATATATCGTTTCAGCATCGATATTGCAATGTGCCCATCTGCAGTAGTCAACATCGCAAGATTTGCAATGTTGAGTATGGATTACAGTTGATCAAGAGCTACAGAATTGTATTTAATTACTGTATTTATACAGAATTGATTTATGCCAAAAAAAAAATATTTAGAAAAATAATTTTAAATATCTACATTTCAAAGTGATAGATAATTAAATTGTTGTTGAAAACAATCTTAGACTTTTTTAGATATTTTGACAAAAAAAAAAACAAGACAAAGAAAAGCATTTTTGCATTGTTTTGTTTTTTTGAACAATGATACTTTTTATTTCAAACGTTGGCATACAAATTGACAAAGGTTTAATTTTTCAGTTTAGCAAAAAAGTAAAAGAAAAAAAAGCGCTCTATCAAACTATGGGGAGACTCATCAAATGGTAATAAACATTTACAAAGCAATATAATACTTTCGAAAATCACAATAGCTATATATATATATATATATATTATACACGCACACACACGAGATCCATGCCTAATATATATATCCATGCCTAATATCCGATAGCTAGAAAGTGATAAATTCTTTAAGTTGTTAAAGTTTTGGTATTGGTGATGCAGCAAGTCCAGAGACTGTTGTGTGCACTATGATTTTATATAAAATTCACTTTAATGTGTGATAGGACTAAAAAGTGGCCATAATAAATATTTTCTCAATTCAAATGAGTAGCGGCTTGGACCCGGAAACAGTATTCCATACGTCACGACTTAACAAGCTTATACTTTCAATGTTTGTCAGTTCAAGAAAAGAGTCACCATCTAGATTCTCCAAAAAGTTATAGAATATTTTCCAAATAGACCAAAATATATTATTTTGTTTTTCAAAAAATAGGTTATCTTTTCTAAGGCAAGGCAAGAGGTCATCCCCTTTATCCACTGAGGTACACCAGGACTGTCTTCTTTTTTCCAAAAACATGCAATTACATGTTTAGCTTCCAGCAAACATAAAATTAACAGTTTTGGTCACATCAAAGTTCAATGGACAAATATGCAATATACACAAGCTGGGATCAAGAGGAATTACTTTACCATATTGATAGATATATGATATTCAGTATTTTAACCCAAAAAACTGACTTTTAGCATTTTTTGCATTGTTATTATTCAGTTGCTGTACCCAAATACTGTTAGAGTCTCCAGAAAATCGTCATGAGGGATTTTTTTTACTGTATGCTGTATGATTATATATTAATTGAAATAAACAATGAAGAATCGTTTCCACATCAGTTATTTGACACCTACAATTAATCAGTATTGGTCACTAACTAACAATAATGCTGGTGTTCAGCATCTGTGAACACGATGGTTTGGTTGAATGGGTGTGGATCTTGAGGGGTCGAGGGGTTGAATTCCTGGGTGTGACACAGTTTTCTGCTTTTCTGAGTGGTTATGTGAAAGAACTTGTGAATGAAAGTGTTGCTTACCCTGTATGCCTCATTGTAATGGCCTCTTGGCTTTATATGGTGTGTGTATATATTTACTTCAAGTGTTTTGAGCTGTTAAGTGTACAGACTGCTACGTTGGTATAATGCTATTTTTACAATGCATGTTTGCACACGTGTAGGGGACGTTGAACATACAGTACGTGAGTAGCCCCTCTTGCATAATGTATGTTTCTTTAGCTCTATGTTTATGCTGTACAGCTAAATATATTTTAGACATTCAGTTGTTGACTAGTAACTAATTTTCATTCTTCAGGTGTTGATTTCTTTTCAGTGTCTGATCACAGGTGGTCATACAAGATCATTACCTTTTCTATATGGTGTTAACATGCATCTTTTGTTCAGATTTGGTTGAGACTCTTCCAATGCGCTTACTATTGTGTAAAGGAATTCATGTTATACTGCTATACGGCTAATGATGTGAATGACAACAGTTTTGCTACACTGTAAAACCTGACAGAGAAAATCACTAAATTAAATTAGATTAACATATGATTTTTTTACAATGTTACTTTGTCTTCTTAATTGATTATATTAAGCAGAACTCAAACCAAATGAGTTATGAATCAACAAATTCTGTTTTATGTCTTAATTCTAATGATAGGAACAATACCAAACCATTTGAGTAGCTATATAGTTGTTTGGGCTTAATTTCTTACTAATACTCTAAGGCCCAGTTTCACAAACAGGGTTTAGCTTAAGCCAGGACTAGACCTTAGTTAAATTAGGCTATTTAAGCCAGATTTATAAAATCCGCCTTAGAAAAATACATTACTGGTGTGCACCTGTAAACAAAAAATGACACTGATATATTTTAAGACATCTCACTGCAAGTTATTTTCAGTTGAGACAGCTCAAACATGCAATTTAATCCAAGACTAGCCTTAAACCTTGTTTGTGAAACCGGGGGTAAATGTTTGACTATCAACACGCATAATATATGACTCCATATATCAAAACATTTGGTTTCAAAACTTGAATGGTTTATCACAATCGGTTTCCTCAAACAGTTCGAGTTAACTTATCGGGCTTTACAGTGTACCAGTTTGTATTTTTTGGTATAGTGTCATCCATTTGTGATCAGGTTGATGAAAGTGCATCTTAAAGGAAAAGTTCTCCCCCCAAAAATGTAATTTACTCACCCTCAAGTTAGGGCTGGGCGGTTTTTTCGATTTTTTTCGATTAATTCGAATTTACGTTTTAAGACGATTTTATTTTTTACAAAATCGAGGAATGGCAATTTTTTTATAAAAATATTAAAGCCACTTTCCCACTATCGTGCCAAACCGTTCTAAACTGTTAGACAACCGTGCTGAATTGTGCTGATTCTGTGTGTTGACGTCGCGGCTCTGTTGATGAGCTACCAGCTGATTTAGCGGAAGCGCGCCAGGGCGGACTTGCCATTGGGAACACCGGGACATTTTCCCGCTAGAGCAACAACAGCTCCGCAGCCAGCCTCGCTAATGTTTCCACGCGCGTCGTGCTGTTGTTCGCGTCCCCGCAGCCGTCTGTCTCTCCCGCGCGAGCTGCGAGACGGGCTCGACAGGTGGAGACACTTTTAGTCACTTATGCCCGCGCACCCATCGCTCCACACACACACACACACACACACACACACACACACAAGGAAATAATTGCACCTAGTTCAAAGCCCAGATGGCTGGTTTTGTATATTATACCCGCACACCACCTGAAGGACGGTACTGTATGAATTAAATCATAACCCATATATGCACCAATAAACAAGTAAAATGAATGAATGAATAAAATAAATATGGATTCTTAAATGTCGGCAGTTTTTACTCCAAAAAATATCAATACATATCGACAAAAAATAGAGCAATTTTCAACCTTTCAGCTATAGGCCATTATACGATTCAGTTAAATATAAGATAGACATTTAAATTTAGATAGATATGTAATATAGATAGATATTTTAAATATAGACATAGACATTTAAATATAGATAGATATGTAACAGGTTTTTTTTTCACGGTGATCTTTAATATACACTGGGTGGTGTAGCTACGCACAAATATTTTTTAAAATGTCAAGCAGATATTTGTCTACAGCTCGTTAGTTATTTATGAAGACAAAAAATAATTAAAATAGCAAAAATAAAACTATAAAATTACAAAGATAAAAAGAGCAGCATTTTGCTAAATATAGTCCTTTATATCCTGATATGCTGTGTTGTTTCATTCGTTTTTTATATTTAACTTGATGCATTCGTTATTTAATGTTTAAATACTGAAATCGTTTAAATGGTTATATTTTACCATCAAAATGTAGTATATTTTATATCATTACCAACTTTTGATATAAAACCGCTGTTATTTTATTGATTGTTATGAAATAATTTAAGTGCTATATTTTTTAATAGTGAAAGTGCCCGCTCACTTTGACAAGGCCTGTCTAAATCTATATTTCTGCCATGCCACTAATACAGATAAACTAGTGTTGCATTATCATTGTTTATTTTTCTGTTATGTACAGAGATTTGAAATATTTATTTCCCCTCCAATCCTTTTCAATCTTCACGTTATATTTTGGTCATTTTCTCTCCAAATAAAATTTGCCCAAAGCTGCACAACATATGACCTGCTGTGACTTCTATTGTAGCTATGTTTAGCATCCCTATATGAGAGAGTGCCATAACCGCGTTTAGTCACATGGTTGCTTTTCTTTTACAAGTGAGCATGAAAAAAACTAGTTTCAGCATTTATTTAAATTTAAATGAACAAGGTAAGCTGGTAAGGTAGTTACACAGTAAAATTTTTTTTTATAAAAAAATAAATTAAAAAATCGAAATCGAGAATCGGTCAAACTTTATGAAAAAATCGAGATTTTTTTTTTTTGCCATATCGCCCAGCCCTACCTCAAGTGGTTTCAAACCTTTATTAGTGTATTTCTTCTGTTGAGCACAAAAGAAGGTATTGAAAAACATCTGAAAAAATGTTAGAGATCAAATACCATCCATTGTAGAAAAAGCAAATACAATGGAAGTCAACAGTCTTCTATAGTAGGAAAAACAAATATATGGATGTCAATGGTAACACATTTCCAGATTTTGTTCAAGATAGCTTATTTTGTGTTTAACAGAAAAAAGAAGTGTGAGTAAATGACAGAATTTCAGCTTTTGGGTGAACTATCCCTTTAATGCCAGACGCAAGGTGGACCAGAGGGCCATAATCGGTAGAATCCCTGTTGGGAGAAAATTAGAATAAAGTATTAGCAGAAAATAGATGGTCTACTTGTACTCTAATGACTGGTTAGTGACATGTAGATGCAAAGTTATTTATGAACCACAAAGTGCTTAAAGAAGACAACCAAAATAAGGTGTGAACTAATGCAAGCTTGCGATGTTGTCCGTTTTGACACTTACTGCTACTGCTAAGTTCCTCTAGCAGTGTTTCATATTTACAAAAACATAATGACATTGATATTTAAATTTCAATACTTTTGTGCACATTAATTTTCTGACTTTTTTTTGTTAACCAAACAGTATGTTTTCATGCAGTCCGAATGAACTATTTATTTAAATTGTGCTTTTTTTGGAGAGTATGCATTTCAAGGCTTCAGGGATTTTCTTTCAGACCTTTTCACATCCAGATGTTTTCAAGGCTTCAGTCATTCGTATCTTAAAGCTTCAAGTGTGTCAGTGAACATACATTTGAAGTCAGAATTATTAGCCCCCTTCAAAAAAATTTTTTCTCTTTTAAAAATTTCTCAAATTATGTTAAACAGAGCAAGGAAATTTTCAGCAATATTTTTTTCCGATAGTCTACAGAACAAACCATCGTTATACGATAACTTGCCTAATTACCCTAACCTGCCTAGTTAACCTAATTAACCTAGTTAAGCCTTTAAATGGCACTTTAAGCTGTACAGAAGTGTCTTGAAAAGTATCTAGTAAAATATTATTTACTGTCATCATGACAAAGATAAAATAAATCAGTTATTAGAAATTAGTTATTAAAACTATTATGATTAGAAATGTGTTGAAAAAATCTCTCCGTTAAACAGAAATTGGGGGAAAAAAAAAAACAGGGGGGCGAATAATTCAGGGGGGGCTAATAATTTTGACTTCAACTGTATGCGTAGGGGGAGTTAAAGTGAAAAGTGATCTCCCTTCAATCCAGAAACACAGCACACATTAGTAGAAGTTATTTGATAGACATAATTTACAATGCAGCCATTCTAAATTGTATCAGGGTTTGGAGTCTTGAATTTATTTTCCTGCTCTGCAAACCATCTAAAAAGAAGCGAATGAGAAATTTTGGCCTTTTTTTGTGTTAATAAAATGTTTTAAGATGATGCTAAATGCGGTTGTTAAGCAGGGTCTGAAATGCTTAACTACTTTCAAAAATGGTTAAAAAAAACATTGAAATGCTTTCTTAAGTGAAATTTAAAGAAAGTGTGTGTTTGGTTTAAAATCCAGACTTTTTTTATGGTTACATCTAGCATCTATATTACTCCAGCATCTTCGACCTGCAAAATGGAGCATTTTGAAAACATTAAAGATCTTTTAGTTGGAAACGCTAGTGTTCGTTTGCAGTATAGAAGGACTAAAATGCAAACTTTTGAAAATGGTGGTATGGCTATCCACAATCACTTTCTGACTTGTCGTCTGTACTATTGCGTAGAGGTGCCATCTCATATGACCATTACACAACAAGTAGACTGCAAGTACAGATGCCAGCATATTATATGCTTGCCCAGTAAGCCTGAATGGTCATGTATCATACGTTTTAGGATGTATAGTGTGGACCAATAGTTTTTCTTAAACGTAATGACAATGCCAGTTCGGATGAGGAGCATTTTTATTCTAAAACAAAACAACAACAATGCACCAGTGTAAATGCTCATGTGTTCAAAATGCATTTGAACAGTCACAAAAGACCACTTATTGACTTAACACATGATCATTATGGGGCGTTTCTTGGAAAATGCATTCTTTTCTGCATTTTCTTATTCTTTTCATTTACTTGCTTTCCTGGCTGCTTGTAAGCCACATAGCATGGGTTCATTCATTCAGTAGTACTACTTCATCACACCAAACATTCCAGAGAAGGTGATGTAAAGTGTGATGAAATATGAGGAAAGAGTCTTGACAAAATCTAAATGCATGATAATTAGGGATGCTCCAATTGATCGGCCGGAGATCGATATCGGCCGATAATCACATTTCATGATTTGATTGGTACTCGCTGATCTGGCCGATCTCATGAACTGATCGCAAGTGTTTGTTTATGAGTTTACAACCTGGGTTATACATCCACAGCACTACAACACATGAGCAATGTTTCCAAATTGCATTGTCAGTAATTTTTCTTACCATTTTTTTCTACCCGTTTTATCTATTATTTTTTTGTAAAGCTGCTTCTGAACATTACATGTATGCAATAGGCATGGGCCGGTATAAAATTCTGACGGTATGATAACCTTGGATAAAAAAAAATATCACGGTATCACGGTATTGTGATTACTGCTCTAAAATATATTCTTTTTAAATGTCTGGGTAAAAAACTAAAAGCTTTTTCCCCTTTGAACACAATATATTTTATTTTGAGAAACATTTATAATATTTTGGAGCAGTAAACGTTTCAGGCTAAATAATGAAAATGAATCATTGACTTCTGCTGTCTTCATTAGTTTCAAAAACACAGATTTATTTACAATTTAAAATGGCATCTTTGAATATATTTTCTGCTGGAGATGCTGTTGTTAAAAAAAATGTAAATAAAAAAATCTTACTCATACCTTAGGAACGATATTGGAGAAAATTTTGGTGGTATGATAACCTTGACTTTTCCAAACCACGGTATACCTTGAAAATGGTTATCGTCCCATGCCTAGTATGCAACGTCCTTAATTTATTTTCTTAGGTAAGGCGAGATCTTTTATGTGGAGGGAAAAATGTGCTTATGCAATGGCAAAGTTATATAAAGCTTGAAGCATCAGACTAAGTACTTGGTATCATCTGATCACAATGACAGGGAATCGGTGCTCAGTATCGGCTACAAAAATCCTGATCGGAGCATCCTTAATGCTAATGAAAAACTTAATGTTGTTTTAATAAAACCTTCAAGTAGAGCCATTGTGGTAGAGCTGTGAACCTACACTGGTTTCACGGTTCGGTTACGATTATCATGCCATAGATTCGGTTCAATTCGATATCTCGGTGCATCACGGTGCATTGACGATGCTTTCCATACACAATTATATATTTTACTTTAAAGGCGCCGTTCATCGATTAGTGACACTGATAAACGTCAGCGGCACAGTGTTGCCAGATTGGGCGGTTTTGGATAGGCATTTCGGCGGGTTTTTGGGCTGGAATCATCAGCTACATCTGGCAACACTGCAGCGTTGATCACAGCTGATCCATGATAGACGCGCTGAAGAAAACTCGCACGCTCTTGTCTGTTTCCAGAAGTATCGCTGTAACAGCCGAGAGGAGAGGAAAAGTCACGCTAGCAGGTCAAATGGGCCACAGTGAAAGAAAGAGAAATGGAGTTTACTTTCATTCTCTCAATCGCAGTGAAATAGGGGCTTCTGCTTTAAGTGTCAGTGAAAGACTGTCCAGCAAACACACACGCAGTAAAACTGTGCACAGTTTCTGCATTTTTAAGTAGTTGGAGCCTTTTAAACACTCGCGCTCGCCTCCCTCGCCATAGTAAGCTACGGCGACATAGCGAATGTGAGATAAATGCCGTCAGTACGTAATAACCGGTTATGATTATTACTGAACAAATACCGAATTGTCAGCGTCTGCATCGCGGTGCACCGAAGAAACAATTAATTTTGACACCCCTACATTGTGGTTTACTTTTTAATCATGTCTTTTGAAGTTAGCAGTCACAGTATGACAAATTAGTTACTAGTGAAGAAAGGCTCTTTTAGCATTTTTTCAACATTAGTGCTTGTCGACTTGGGTGTTAATGCGTTGTCTTATTCTGCATATCTTGTCATCTTTTTCTTTACAGTACAGCGCAGTGGATTCAAACCCCCTTTCTATCTATGTCATGCACCCTTTCTGGAACTCAGTGGTGAAGGTGAGAACGTTCAATTTTACGCCGCGCTGTCACTTTTAATATTACCCAGAAGATGTACAACAGCTCTTATATTAAATAATAGTCACTTCACCAGAAAGTTGAATCTGTTATATTTATTTGTATAATGTTATTACATATGTTTTTTATTTATTTGCACAGATAGTAAATGCATGAAAACCCAAGACTTTTCAATTGTGACATACCAGAAATATTAAATTAAAATGTTTTAATTTAATTATTTTAATATCAATTTAAATTGTATTATTATAGTACATTGTTTATTCTGTGTTATTTTGTGTTATAAGTATCAGTTTATTGAAGTGTCTTTATAAAATCCATAAATGTACAGAGGTGTTTCACATCAAAGAATAACATTACTCTGTGTTTTGCTTTCATTGAATTGCATATATGCAACATTCATGAATGTTCCGTCTGGATCTGATTACCCGCGACGGCGATCAGACCATTTGCATCTTGCTAATTTCTCTCTCTTTCTCTTTCTCTCTCTCTTTCTCTCTCTCTCTCTCTCTCTCTCTCTCTCTCTCTCTCTCTCTCTCTCTCTCTCTCTCTCTCTCTCGCTCTCTCTCTCTCGCTCTCTCTCTCTCGCTCTCTCTCTTGCTCACTTGTTGTGTCTCAGGTCTTACCCACATGGCTTGCCCCAAACCTCATCACATTTACAGGGTTCATGTTCCTGGTACTCACCTTCACCATGCTATCCTTCTTCGACTTTGACTTTTATGCCTCAGGTGAGGATAATAAACTTTGGTGTGTCAGCTTGTTATTGTTATGATGTGCTATTTTTTTTTCACTTTTTATGTGATGTAAAAATATGTTGTTGCTAGTTTATATGACAAGGATCAAGGACTCACTTCCAGCTCATCATTCTCTAAATTATCAACTAGTCATCTGTTAATACGCAGCCACTTCTGTAGTCATTTCCAGCTCTCTCATATCCACAACAGAGCCAAAACACACTGTAGGTTTGGTGGCGGAGGAAATATTCAAAAGGAAAAACAATAGTTGTTCAATAAAGAGTGTTGTTTTTATATATCTATTAAAACGTAAGATGAGATTGGATAACATTTTCACTTTTGTAGATTTATTTATTTTTTTAGGTTTTGTTGGGTTTGTAATGTGTCTACCAGCTCAGACAAGTTGAAAAGAAAACTTTCAACTTGTTTTTATACACAATTTATTTTTATAAACAACCTAATTGTATTTGTGTGCCATAATTGACCTAGTTTCAATTTTATATGCCAGTTTAGATGTAACAGGCTAGTTCTTTACATATGCCTGCCTCTGAGAAAACTATTGACTTCGGCCTCCTTGCACCTCTTTGTAAATGGATAGCAAAGCAGCTAAAGATGGTGCCTTTCGCTTTTTGCCCTCACACAGAATCTCAGTTTCAGTAGAGACAACAGTGAAATGTGAAAACATTTTTTGCCAGACTGATTTACGACCTCTGGAAATAAGAAACTTGAAATCAAATCAAAATTACATTTAAAGGATACAACCTGTCTGAAAGATGCAAATAATTTTCTTGTTCAAGTCTTGTTTCTTCTTCTTGTAAAGTCTTGTTTGTTTCGTTTGGTTGTTATCAAACTCTAGCTTCATTTCACTTGTTTTTAGAATCAAATCACCATCCTACATGTGAAGCGGTGTGATTGTCAGTAGCGATGTTTCCATCCACCTGTTTTTATGTGCAATTTGGATATGCACCAAGATGCGCATACATTTTAAAATGTGCATAACTGAGTAGGATAAACTTTTTATTCGATAAGTAGAAATGCGCATAAACTGCGATGGAAATGCTTTTAACGAACAAATTCCAATATGCGCATTAAAAGTCATGTGATTTTGTTATAACATATCATGTGATGATAAAAATGTGTGTGAATGGACAAACCAGCAGGCTGACCACATTGTATAAAATCTGAAATGTTGTTTTGGTTATTCTAAAACGCCTTAACCTTTTCAGTATTAGTGTTATTATATTATTAATGTCCTTTAGAATTGTCAAGAGCATCTGTGCCCCATGTCTCAAGGCTTTAAACGCCACCACGCATTCATTGCGTGTCGGCATTGTCTTCTGAGGTACAAGTCATTTATTAAATGAAGAAAAGATTCATGCAGCTTCTCCTACCGCAAATTTAGTTTTTACTTTGATTATTTGGCGCTAGTTAATCAGGAAGTGTTGATTTTGTTCTCTTTGACTTATTGAATGGGAACGGTGCTTTATTCGCACATTTTTTATGCGATAATCCAGTTTTGCTCATAAATTTAATTCACATTCTTGCATGGAAACATAGCTAGTGTGGTGTTGGTTTTCAGTGACACTGTTTCAATTCACTATAATCTTCCATGTGAAGCTGCTTTGACACAATCTACATTGTATAAGCGCTATACAAATAAAGATGAATTGAATTGAATTGTCAACTTTAAGTAGAAAAGTAAACAAAAATATAGCTGCAAGCAGCAATTAACGGGGTTCAAGCGTTTTAGAAGTTTATGGTTTATCAGTTAGGAGGCAGGTAAGTAGTTAATTCGACAATGAAATAAATGATTAGAGTATTAGAGTTTATAGATTGAGTTAAATGTGTAATTACACACTCTAAAACACTTAAACTTGCCCTCTAGTGAATGATTTCTTTCAAAATGTCTACAGACCTCTAGGCCCATGAGTCCAACATGCCCATTGAGTTACATTCTGATCGGCCATAGTTAACTGTGTTTAATGGGTGCTTAAAGTTAATTCACTAATGGCTGCCATATTTTTATAGTATGTCAGTACACTTTGGGCAAATACACTGCATGTAAATCTTCAAGCTGATCCATCTAGTGGCTAAAATGGTAATTGAAACACTGTATTGAGCATCAACAGACATTGAAACACAATGTTTTTGATACGTTTTCTACTATTATAGCGCCACCTGTTGCCCGATCTCCACAAAATTTTGCATGCTGGTTTACATTCATGTGCCACATGTGCTCTAAAATTTCTGTGATGTTTTGAGTTTTCCTTATGGGTTTATAGGCATGTAGGTTTATGTGGACACGCCCCTTTTGTAAATGAGCCTGTTATAGCTATTCAAAGAGGAAAGTTCAACTTTTTTTGGATAATTATTGATCTACTCAGTCCAGAGATTCTAACAACACTGGTTTCATTGTGATTGAGCTAAAAACCAGGGACTAGTTCGCAAAAGTAGGTTTTTCATATGTTGATGATTTTTTAATGAACGATATGAGTGACAGCTGTGGTTTTAGTCTCAAAGTGTTCAGTGTGAGCAGCCCTATCTTATGATATGTATTTTGGGTAGCTGTGCTAAAATGTGTGTAATATACAATCAATTAGAGCTTCAAAAAACTCAAAATCGCCCCCTAGTGGCCGATTTCTTTCAAAATTTTTACAGCCGTTTAGGACCATGAGTCGAACATGCCTAATGAGTTTCGTTTTGATTGGCCAACGTTAACCTTGTTCAATGGCTGCTTAATCTTAATTGGCTAATGGCGGCCATGTTTTTTGAGATATGCCAGTGTCCTTATAGTATGTCATGACAACTTGAACAAAGACACTGCATGCCAAATTTCAAGCTGTTTGGACTAATGGTTGTGAGGTTGAGTCTTTTTCATGATTTTTGAACTTTATATCGCCACCTTGTGGCGAAAGTCTGCGGGTTTTGAACTTTGACCTCAATGTGACCGTATACATGTGTTTGCCAAGTTTGGTGATGATATCTCATTCGGTTTAAAAATTATAGCTACAATTAGCATTTAGTTTCAATTAGCATTGAACATTTTTGCGTATTGTTTCGTGTGAGAATAAAAACGTCAACTTTTTTTTGATAATTATTGATATTCAGTGTCCAGGGAATATTTCTACACTGGTTTGGTTCTGATTGAGTGAAAAACCTAGGACTAGTTCGCAAAAGTAGGTTTCGGACAAATCGAAATGTGGCGGAAAAACGGTGCGTCGTAGAGAAAATGTGAGTGTCTCCACTTTTGTTCGCGCTGACCCAAGGACTCCAAATATGTAATTTTTTTGAGTCTAGGACAAACGGTGTACAAATGGCGGCCAAAAATGTCAAAAAAATTAGTTTTTAGCGCCATAGCGCCACCTATGGTCCAATTAAGCTGATCTTTGGCCAGGATGTAGTGTACCCGAGTACTACCATCTGACCAAGTTTCAGCTCTCTAGGCCTTACGGTTTGGTCTGAGCAATAGCAACTTTGGAAAAAAGAAACATAATAATAATTGCTAAACTTAACAAAAACAAATAGATAATATAGCTGCAAGCAGCAATTAACGGGGTTCAAGCGTTTTAGAAGTTTAAGGTTTATCAGTTAGGAGGCCTGTAAGTAGTTTATTCGACAATGAAATAAATGATTAGAGTATTAGAGTTTATAGATTGAGTTAAATGTTTAATTACACACTCTAAAACACTCAAACTCGCCCTCTAGTGGATGATTTCTTTCAAAATGTCTACAGACCTCTAGGCCCATGAGTCCAACATGCCCATTGAGTTACATTCTGATCGGCCATCGTTAACTGTGTTTAATGGCTGCTTAAAGTTAATTCACTAATGGCGGTCTTATTTTTATAGTATGTCAGTCCATTTTGGGCAAATACACTGCATGCAAAACTTCAAGCTGATCCATCTAGTGGCTAAAATGTTAATTGAAACACTGTATTGAGCATCAACAGACATTGAAACACTATGTTTTTGAGACCTTTTCTACTATTATAGCGCCACCTATTGCCCGATCTCCACAAAATTTTGCATGCTGGTTTGCATTCATGTGCCACATGTGCTCTACAATTTCTGTGATGTTTTGAGTTTTCCTTATGGGTTTACAGGCATGTAGGTTTATGTGGACACGCCCCTGTTGTAAATGAGCCTGTTACAGCTATTCAAAGTGGAAAGTTCAACTTTTTTTGGATAATTATTGATCTACTCAGTCCAGAGATTCTAACAACACTGGTTTTGTTGTGATTGAGCTAAAAACCAGAGACTAGTTCGCAAAAGTATGTTTTCCATATATTTATGATTTTTTTAATGAACGATATGATTGAGAGCTGTGGTTTTAGTCTCAAAGTGTTCAGTATGAGCAACCCTATCTTATGATATGTATTTTGTGTGCCTGTGCAAAGCTTTGTGTAATAAACAATCAATTACAACCTCAAAAAACACAAAATCGCCTTTATAGCGCCACCTTGTGGTTAATGTCTGTGCGTTTTGCACTGCTACCTCAACTTGACCTTATACATGTGTGTGCCAAGTTTGGTAATGATATTCCAATCCGTTCAAAAGTTATAGCTACAATTAGCATTTAGCTTCAATTAGCATGAAACGTTTTGGTATACTGTTTCACGTGAAAATCAAAATTTCAACTTTTTTTGGATAATTATTGATATTCAGTGTCCAGAGAACATTACTGACCTGGTTTGGTTCAGATTTGGTGAAAAACCTAGGACTAGTTCGCAAAAGTAGGTTTTTTATATATTCATGACTTTTTAACGAACGGTTTGAGTGACAGCAGCGGTTTTAGTGTCAAAGTGTTCCGTGTGAGCAGGCCTATCATATGATATGTATTTTGTGTGGTTGTGCAAAACTGTGTGTAATAGACAATCAGTTAGAACCTAAAAAAACTGAATATCGCCCCCTAGTGGCCGATTTCTTTCAAAATTCTTACACATATGTAGGACCATGAGTCGAACATGCTTAATGAGTTTCATTTTGATTGGCCAACGTTAACCTTGTTTAATGGCTGCTTAATCTTAATTGGCTAATGGCGGCCATGTTTTTTGAGATATGCCAGTGTCCTTATAATATGTCATGACAACTTGGACAAAGACACTGCATGTCAAATTTCAAGCTGATTGGACTAATGGTTGTATGGTTAGGGCTTTTTTTATAGTTTTTGAACTTTATAGCGCCACCTTGTGGACAAAGTCTGCGGGTTTTGCACTGCGACCTCAAATTGACCTTATACATGTGTGTACCAAGTTTGGTGTTGATATGTTATGTGGTTCAAAAGTTATAGCTACAATTAGCATTTAGCTTCAATTAACATTGAACATTTTTGCGTATTGTTTTGCGTGAGAATTAAAATTTCAACTTTTTTTGGATAATTATTGATATTGAGTGTCAAGAGAACATTTATAAACTGGTTTGGTTGAGATTGGGTGAAAAACCTAGGACTAGTTCGCAAAAGTAGGTTTTGGACAAATTGCGACGTATCGGAAAAACGGTGCGTCGTAGAGGCCAAAGACCGCCTGTGCACTTTTGTTCGGGCTGACCCAAGGATTCAAAAAATGTAGAGTTTTAGAGTTTAGGACAAACGGTGTACGAATGGTGGCCAAAAATGTCTGAAATCTTAGTTTTTGGCGCCATAGCGCCACCTGTGGCCTGATTTGGACGGTTTATGGTATCTGAGTAGCGGTGCGCATTCTGGACAATCTGTCTAAGTTTGAGATTTCTAGGCCTTACGGTTTAGGCTGCACGAGTCACATTAAGGCAGAAACATAATAATAATAATAATAATAATAATAAAAATCCTTACAATTACAATAGGGTTTCAGCGCTTCGCGCTTGAACCCCTAAATATAGCTGCAAGCAGCAATTAACGGGGTTCAAGCGTTTTAGAAGTTTAAGGTTTATCAGTTAGGAGGCCGGTAAGTAGTTAATTCGACAATGAAATAAATGATTAGAGTATTAGAGTTTATAGATTGAGTTAAATGTTTAATTACACACTCTAAAACACTCAAACTCGCCCTCTAGTGGATGATTTCTTTCAAAATGTCTACAGACGTCTAGGCCCATGAGTCCAACATGCCCATTGAGTTACATTCTGATCGGCCATCGTTAACTGTGTTTAATGGGTGCGTAAAGTTAATTCACTAATAGCGGCCATATTTTTATAGCATGTCAGTCCATTTTGGGCAAATACACTGCATGCAAAACTTCAAGCTGATCCATCTAGTGGCTAAAATGTTAATTTAAACACTGTATTGAGCATCAACAGACATTGAAACACTATGTTTTTGAGACCTTTTCTACTATTATAGCGCCACCTATTGCCCGATCTTCACAAAATTTTGCATGCTGGTTTACATTCATGTGCCACATGTGCTCACCAATTTCTGTGATGTTTTGAGTTTTCCTTATGGGTTTACAGGCATGTAGGTTTATGTGGACACGCCCCTTTTGTAAATGAGCCTGTTACAGCTATTCAAAGTGGAAAGTTCAACTTTTTTTGGATAATTATTGATCTACTCAGTCCAGAGATTCTAACAACACTGGTTTCGTTGTGATTGAGCTAAAAACCAGAGACTAGTTCGCAAAAGTATGTTTTTCATATATTTATGATTTTTTAATGAACGATATGATTGACAGCTGTGGTTTTAGTCTCAAAGTGTTCAGTGAGAGCAACCCTATATTATGATATGTATTGTGTGTGCCTGTGCAAAGCTTTGTGTAATAAACAATCAATTACAACCTCAAAAAACACAAAACCGCCTTTATAGCGCCACCTTGTGGTTAATGTCTGTGCGTTTTGCACTGCTACCTCAACTTGACCTTTTACATGTGTGTGCCAAGTTTGGTAATGATATTCCAATCCGTTCAAAAGTTATACCTACAATTAGCATTTAGCTTCAATTAGCATGAAACGTTTTGGTATACGGTTTCACGTGAAAATCAAAATTTCAACTTTTTTTTGATAATTATTGATATTCAGTGTCCAGAGAACATTACTGAGCTGGTTTGGTTCAGATTGGGTGAAAAACCTAGGACTAGTTCGCGAAAGTAGGTTTTTTATATATTAATAACTTTTGAACGAACGGTTTGAGTGACAGCAGCGGTTTTAGTGTCAAAGTGTTCAGTGTGAGCAGGCCTATCATATGATATGTATTTTGTGTGGTTGTGCAAAACTGTGTGTAATAGACAATCAGTTAGAACCTAAAAAAACTCAATATCGCCCCCTAGTGGCCGATTTCTTTCAAAAATTTTACAGACATGTAGGACCATGAGTCGAACATGCTTAATGAGTTTCGTTTTGATTGGCCAACGTAAACCTTGTTTAATGGATGCTTAATCTTAATTGGCTAATGGCGGCCATGTTTTTTGAGATATGCCAGTGTCCTTATAATATGTCATGACAACTTGGACAAAGACACTGCATGTCAAATTTCAAGCTAATTGGACTAATGGTTGTATGGTTAGGGCTTTTTTTATAGTTTTTGAACTTTATAGCGCCACCTTGTGGCCAAAGTCTGCGGGTTTTGCACTGCGACCTCAAATTGACCTTATACATGTGTGTACCAAGTTTGGTGATGATATGTTATGTGGTTCAAAAGTTATAGCTACAATTAGCATTTAGCTTCAATTAACGTTGAACATTTTTGCGTATTGTTTTGCGTGAGAATTAAAATTTCAACTTTTTTTTGATAATTATTGATATTGAGTGTCCAGAGAACATTTATGCACTGGTTTGGTTTAGATTGGATGAAAAACCTAGGACTAGTTCGCAAAAGTAGGTTTTGGACAAATTGCGACGTAGCGGAAAAACGGTACGTCGTAGAGGCCAAAGACCGCCTGTGCACTTTTGTTCGGGCTGACCCAAGGATTCAGAAAATGTAGAGTTTTTGAGTTTAGGACAAACGGTGTACGAATGGTGGCCAAAAATGTCTGAAATCTTAGTTTTTGGCGCCATAGCGCCACCTATTGGCCGATTTGGACGGTTTATGGTATCTGAGTAGCGGTGCGCATTCTGGACCATCTGGCCAAGTTTGAGATTTCTAGGCCTTACGGTTTAGGCTGCACGAGTTACTTTAAGGCAGAAAAATAATAATAATAATAATAATAATAATAATAATAATAATAATAATAATAATAAAAATCCTTACAAATACAATAGGGTTTCAGCGCTTCGCGCTTGAACCCCTAATTATTTTATCAAGGTGTATTGAACTAGCAGTTTCACAGCTGATTGTTGCAATAATCCTATCACTAGCTATGCTTCCATCCGCACATTTTTATGCACATGCCAGGATGAAGATAAAATCCTAAAATGCCCTTAAAAGACATATGTGGGACCAAATTAGAACCAGATAAGACTGATAAGAAAACATGCTTAATCTATGATTTATCAAATGAAAGTTGAAGCACAGCAAAAACACCTACGTGACTGCCTCAACAGATCATGTGATTAGATAACTGGACTAACCAGTGGATTTCTCTCAGCACCATCTCATATGAAGTTTTAGTCATGCTGAAACCAAAGTTTGTCATTTAAAATGAATTATCTCAGGGCAAGATTATTCTACTTGTGAACATAAGATAATGTCTTTTTTTTTTTTTTAAATGTGTAGTCGTTTATTAAATAGAAAAAAAATCTACTTGGGTCACAGCAACTTCCATTGTTATTGATAATTTGTGCCTGTTTTCCAAGAAAGTGCTGATTCTGTTCACACTTGAGATAAATCTGGTGCTTTATTTCTTATATCTCCAATTATTTATTGAATTAATTTAACCAAAACATGTTCACCAATTGTTGGCCATTATTTAAATTGATTCTGTTTTTTATGTTCTATGCTTATGTCCTGTATTATCCCTCCTTTTACAATTTTAATTCTTTCAAAATGTTTTCCAAGGACTTTGCCGTGATGACAGTACATAATATTTTACTATTTATTTGATAAGATACAAGTATTCGGCTTAAAGTGCAAATAAAAGGTTTTACTAGGTTAGGCTAACTAGGCAAGTTATATTAATTAACCAGTTATCAGACAACAGTGTTTTGTTCTGTAGCTAATTTGAATATAGCACAAATAATATTGACCTTAAAAAAAATTGTAATAAATTTCAAAAATTTCTCCAGATGAAAAAAATATTATATATCCAAGTTAAACATTTCATGGGAAATATTTAGAAAAATAATTAATTTCACAAGAGGTTAATAATTTTGCCTTCAACTTTTTTAAAAAGATATTATTTATACATATTGTTATATATATACTGTATATTATAAATGAAATGATGTAATTGATTATTGTGTTGGTGTTCTTCTTTGGCACAGGGGAAGGCCACAAGCATGTGCCAAGTTGGGTGTGGATTGCTGCTGGTTTGTTCAACTTTCTAGCCTATACCTTAGGTAAGTTTTTTTATGTTTTTGTTTTTTTGTAGTACTATTTTTTAGGGCAAATATTGTCAGCTAGTAGACTTAGTGTTCTGAATCCTAAAATCAGTTTATTTGGTTTTAAAATGTGCTGTTTTAAGAATAGTACCAGCATAATAAACACCATTATTGCTGTTAGTCTGCATTCATGCAAAGGCCTAATGCACAGATCTGGTATTTTGACACAAATGAAGTCTTACTAGTGGACATTTATTAAGCTACTGAAGTATGCTGTATACATTTAATAACTCATTAGATGAGCACTTTGACCAAAAAAAAAAACACATTTGACCGGAATAAAGCTACAAAACACATTTGCAGATGGAAATGGGAACATGCAGCAGATTGCTCATTAGCACTGTATTTTGGAAGAGAATGAATGTGAATGATATGAAAATCTGTAATGTTATGAATATGTAGCAGGAAGACACATAAGACTTGCATTTGTAGATGTGTGTGCTCCTTTAAAATGGTTGTTAATGTGTGTCTGTGTGCATATGCAGATGGTGTGGATGGAAAACAGGCACGAAGAACCAACTCCAGCACTCCTCTGGGTGAACTGTTTGACCACGGTCTGGACAGCTGGGCCTGTGTATTTTTTGTTGCCACAGTGTACTCTGTCTTTGGACGAGGTGAGACGGGGGTCAGCGTAGTGACGCTCTATTATCTGTTATGGGTCGTCCTGTTTTCCTTCATCCTCTCTCACTGGGAGAAGTACAACACTGGAATTTTGTTCCTGCCCTGGGGCTACGACATCAGTCAAGTGGTAATGTATTATGATGACCTAAAAGTGTTTTATTAATTTGTAAATATTATTAGAAAGTTATGTTGTTGCTTCTGTAATCTGCCTAATATGTATCATAATAATACATAATTTAAATCAGATTAATATTCTAATAAGAGATATAGTAAATAATTAAAATTAGGATAATTAAATATTTTATTAAGTATTAAAATATATACTATCTTTATAAAATGGCCAGATATATGTAAGTATCTTATGCTAATAAAAAATGCTGAAGAATTATTATGAAATATTATTACAATTTAAGATAACTGTTTTATTTATACATTTTAATATGTAATTAAAATAAATAAATGTAAAATGTAATTTATATATATATTTATATATATATTTATTTATTTATTTTTTTTTTTTTAATTTTCTTTAAAGCAATCTTGCTGATCCCCACACTGTTTACAAAATGTGTAATACAAATTAAGTAGGTAAAAAAATTTTGAAGGTAAAGTTTTGTTTTTGTCATATCACACACAGTAGATTAATACTTTGCATTTATACATCTGTTATGATTACAATTAGATTCTGTTTATGATTAATCTGTTTATGATTAAGTAAGAGTAACAGTAAACTGCTGTTATAGTTATTACGATTATGAGCTTAAAGGTGCAGTAGGTGATCTGCCTAAATGCTAACCGGTTAGCATAATATCTTTGAAACACAATCCCTCCCCTATCGTCCAAAGTCATGTCTTCTGAAATCACGAAAGTGAAGAGACTTTCAACCAAAACAGCAAAACATGTTTCTGAAGACAATCACCTACTGCACCTTTAATAGTGTTCACTTGTTTTCACAATCACAATATTGCAAATATGGCATGTATAGTGTGCACATAAACATACTCCTTGATTCTTAAATGAAAATAATTATCTCAAAAAAGCCATTAACAACTTAAATCAATCATTTTTGTTTGTTCTTTTCAGACTATCTCCATCGTCTACATTATAACAGCAGTAGTTGGAGTGGAAACATGGTACAAACCTGTGTTTCTGAACATTCACTACAGAGATCTCTTCACTGTTATGATTATCGGTGAGTGAACTCTGCCCTCTCATTGGCTCTTCTTACGGTTAAAACATCATACAGTGTGTTTTCATTGGCTCTCAGACCAAATGCAAATGAAAGAATAATCTGATTTTCTCGTGTTGTTTTTGTCAGGTTGTTTATTTGTTGTAACTCTGCCAATGAGCCTCTACAATGTCTTCAAGTAAGTTTCACCCCAAATCTCTTGCTGCTCAGTATTAGCCCACATAAAAAACAACTCGGTAAAGCTTTCAGGGTTCCCAGGGGTTATAGAATTTCTGGAGTATCATGGAATTTTTACTGCCATTTTTATTCCTAAGTCAAATGCAGTTCAAATGTATTCACCATACTGTACTTGTTAAAATACCTGTTTCTGTTGCTGTTTTTGTCTGCTCAGCGCTCAACCAGTCCCTCCTAAATTTTGTGGGGACAACAATCTGATTATTGTGACCTAAAATGGCTAGTTTTTGTTTACTTTTCTCAGAATTTGCAGCAATAATGGAGCATTTGCAGCATTTATTATGTTGTTTTATTATCTTAGTTTTTCTTCACATTTTTTGAAGCAGTTTATATATATATATATATATATATATATATATATATATATATATATATATATACATATATATACATATATATATATATATATACATATATATATACATATATATATATATATATATGTATATATATATATGTATATATATATGTATATATATGTATATGTATGTATATATATATATGTGTGTGTGTGTGTGTGTGTGTGTGTGTATATATATATATATATATATATATATATATATATATGTATATATATGTATATATATATATGTATATATATGTATATATATATATGTATATATATATATGTATATATATATGTATATGTATATATATGCATGCATGCACTGATGCATACATACATACATACATACAGTTGAAGTCAGAATTATTAGCCCCCTTTTGAATTGTTTTTTTCTTTTTTAAATATTTCCCAAATGATGTTTAACAGAGCAAGGAAACTTTCACAGTATGTCTGATAATGTTTTTTCTTCTGGAAAAAGTCTTATTTGTTTTATTTCGGCTAGAATAGAAGCAGTTTTTAATTTTTTAAAAGCCATTTTAAGGTCAAAATTATTAACCCCTTTAAGCTAATTTTTTTTTTCGATAGTCTACAGAACAAACCATCTTTATACAATAACTTGCCTAATTACCCTAACCTGCCTAGTTAACCTAATTAACCTAGTTAAGCCTTTAAATGTCACTTTAAGCTGTATAGAAGTGTCTTGAAAAATATCTAGTAAATATTATTTACTGTCCTCATGGCAAAGACGAAATAAATCTGTTATTTATTTGTTTCAATCTACAAATATTTGCAAATATCAACAGAACAAAACAGAGATATGATCACAAACTGTAAATTGTGGGCACTTGCGATCCATATACTGCACCCACAGCCATTTTTCAGTAATTTAAAACCGTCATGTCCCTGTCAGAACTCCAATTTGACAATATTTACATCTATCCTGTGGATATTTCTCCACTATTTTGTTATTTTTGACGACGTTAGAGTAGGCCTGTTACAATAATCAATATATCAACTTATCGCACAAAACATGGACATGACCTCAATCATTTTTGATGATGCGTTATATATCGGCCATAGATAAACCAATTCTTGCAACATTTTAGCTGATTGTGCAAACATCTCCATCTCTATTGGAGGTGTCTGTATAGTTAATAAAACACTATAGTATTTACTATAAATTACTATAGTATATTGTCATGTGGGTGTCTGACAACTGAAAAGAGATCTGGTAGCAGATATCGCAGTCTCTCTCACTTTTTACCTTGCATGTTTTTGGTTAACTTTTATTTCTATTTGTTTGTTTAGGATATACCGTTTTTTCCGCACCATAAGGTGCACCGGATTGTAAGATGCAGTCTCAATTACAGGGTCTATTTCTGTTCTTAACCCATACGTAAGGCACACTGTATTATAAGGCGCATGCTAAAACATATGGTCTTCCACAAATCCATCAAAGTTCTCATTTTCTGTATCTGAATTGAACAGCTGGGCAATTTTGCCATCAAACATGTCGGCTTATTGTCGAAGTCATTCTCGTTGCCAGGTGGCTGTTCAGCAATGATGCCGGTTTTTGCGAAAGCTCAGACAACAGTTAAAGCAGATACCTTAGCCCAGGCATCCACAGCGCTGCCTACCAGTCTTAGTAAAGGTGTATTCAACCTCTGGCATCCATCGCTCCCACGCCACTCGCAACTTCATTTTGAATGCCCTGTTTACACCAGTGTCCAGCGGTTGGAGTTCTTTTGTTAAACGCTGTCAGCGTACATATTACGTCCCTGTGTCAGCGGGAAATGCTTCGACAGTCAATCAAGCGGATCGCTTACCAAAGTTGCACAACAACATTTTTGCAAATTTTGGAACTCCGTGCACACATAAAGTGCACCGGATTATCAGGCGCGCGGGCCAATTTTTGACAATTTAAGGCTCTTAGGTGCACATTATAGTGCGGAAAATACGGTATGTTTTCACATTCTGATTCCAATATCTAATTATTAAATTGTTAAAATGACTATAATTAAATAAAATATTCTTAACATTAAAATATTGTGTTATTTGGTAGAGTGTACTTGGTTTGTGATGATAATATATTGTCATTCTGGTATTATAAGGTGCAATATATCATACAACAAAAAGTAGATATTGTGATAGGCCTATGTTATAGCATGCAAGTGTCCGCTTTTATATTTAGTGTCTGTTTCTATTGCTTGGATAAATATTTGCTGATAGAAAATCTATTCGTTCAAATCTGTATTTATACTTTGACTTTGCATTTCAGTTTATACTTTAATTGCGCTTAACCTGCAAATTAGAACAGAAACTGTATAGAAAGATACAAACATACTGACATTTATGTATTTGCCTGTCTTTGAGGCAGTAGATACTGTATAATTACGTTACATGAAAAATACTATAGTGTTTGGAAGCATGCTATAGATAATTACTTGAATTAAACTGTCGTAGTAATTATATTGTTGCTGTGGTACAACACAACTGTAGCAATAAACAAATTATTCAATAGGCTTCAGTTTTCTACGCTATAATCACAATGCACTACAGTTTACACTAACGTTACAGTATTTATTACATTTTTATCAGTTTACTATGCTACAATATTCTGTAGCATTCATTAACAGAGAGTTGTACATTATACACTTTACTATGGGGGTCAGACACATGTTTATTATAAATTACTATAGTTTTTCACCATGCAGATATCTTCTATACATCACGAAATAACAGATGAAAGCATACAAAAGCGTGGACACATAGTCTGCATTATTATTTATTTGTTTATTTTTGTAAGGGGGAAACAGGCTCCACAATAATAACCGTCTAGGTTTGTCACAAGGGTAGCATTTCTTTTTTGTTCGGTCGATGAACTTACCATCAACAAACATTCACCACTGCTGCGCATGTTCTCGATGTTTATGCTACGTTTGTTCATTCTGCCGAAACGCCAGTAAATTAGATTTTTGCAAAACAAGACAGAAATTTCATTTCAGTGATAATTTCAGCGATTACATGGCAGGGTACATTATTTATATTCTCCTGGATTTTGTGTGCGTGTTTGTATCTGATTTTTATACATTAACATATTTATACACATAGCTAGGCATGTATATAATCTTTATTGGTGCTGTCAAATAAATTATCGCGTTCAAAAAAGTTTGTGCACATGAATGTATTGAAAAAATGCCGCCTTTTCTTTAATTTTTCAGCCACTTTCTTGAACTTTCTCCCCTAAAAACTTTTGGAAGTCTATAAAAGCTGTTTGGGGTTTATCATTTTGGCTGGTTTAAACCATTATAAACAACATAAAACAGAAACATTTTGATGTTCTGATAGCGATTTCTATGAGAAGAACCACTTCCCGCCCTCCATCTGAATTTAGTGTGTCATCAATAACGTCATGTGAAAACAAGCTATAGAAGGTCACACACTAAAGAAGAAACAGCACTGTGCCGTGTCTCAGACAATTCAAGTTATCTGCAGAAATGCAATAAAATCTCACAATTTTACACAATTTGCTTGATTTTGCATTAAATTCAGAGATCACAGAATTATTAAATTCTGGCAGGACTGCTCAGCACAACAGTTGCCATTTTCTATTCATTATAGGTCATGGAATCAAGGAATTTGGCTTTAGAGTGGGAACCCTGAGCTTTGCACTGTACTTCACTGATGTAAAATTAATAATAAAGCATGCTTTAAAACTGAGATATTTGTTCTTTCTGTATTGTTTTAGGGCGTATCGTAACAACACCCTGAAGCACAGTTCACTGTATGAGGCCTTGTTGCCGTTTTTCTCTCCTGTGCTTTTATTCGTGCTGTCTACACTGTGGATCAGTTTCTCTCCAACAAACATCGTCCAGAAGCAGCCCAGGATCTTTTATCTCATGGTGGGAACAGCCTTCTCCAACGTTACAGTGAGTGATTTCAGTCTTCTGCTGTGGCATTAACTGTGACAATGAACGTCTTTCATGTGCGTTTAAAGCATCTTGTTGGATGTCTGCTGCTGACATGTTCTGTTTTTCTGCTTCTCTCTGTCAGTGCAAGCTCATTGTGTGCCAGATGAGTAATACTCGATGTAAGCCACTGAGCTTGTTGTTGTTGCCCATGAGCATCGTGGTGCTGCTAGTGATTTCTGGGACTGTGCAGGGAGGAGAATCGCTGGTCTTGTTTATATGGACTGCTGTAGTCCTGCTCACTCACATACACTACGGAGTCTCAGTTGTGAGTACACACTTGCTCTTATTAGTCATGAAAAAGCATGTAACTTGTATAATTGTGTAATTTTGATTATGTAGTGTTTATATAATTAATAATATTAATTTTTTTTTTACAAAAAATCTATTATATTTTATGATTAGGATTATTATTATTTTTATATAACTACTGATTACAACACGTTACAAAAACATTTTCCACATAATTTTTATGCATTTAGTTTGCTAATTTATAATTAATTTATATAAATATAAAATATATATTTTTTTTAATTTGTAATTACAAAGACATTTATACGTGCTTATATTTTATGTAGTTAGCTTTATAATAATTACAAAAAATAAAAATAATTTTCAATTTTGTATTATAATTAATTTTATAACAATAATATAAATGCACAATATTAAATATTATTATTGTTATTTAGAATAAGTATTTAAAACCTTAACAGTAAATTATGAATGAAACCTACATATTCAGGGCTCGAAATGAACCTTTTTTCTTGGTAGCACCGGTGCTATAGTCAAATATTATTTACTGTCTTCATGGCAAAGATAAAATATGAAAATAGAAATGAGCTATTAAAACTATTATGTTTAGAAATGTGTTGAAGAAAAATCTATCACTTCAGTGATTATCTAAAACAGTTACTTAATATTTATAAAATTGTAATAAAACCTGATGTACAATAAAGTACATAAAAAGTTTAGATTGTTTGTAAGCTGCAGTGTTTTTAAGCACTCTAAACTTCTCTATCATTTGTTTTTACCTTGTCTTCCTGTGCAGGTGAAGCAGTTGAGCGATCATTTTAACATATTCGCTTTCTCACTAAAAAAGCCCAATTTGGACTGACAGGACGAGGAGAAAATCGGCCTGAAGGCTGCTGAGGTCTAAACTGTCCCAGCATGTCTTTCAGCCAGCCGACTCTCACCATTCACCAAGTAGACACTGTTAACACCAGGAAACCAAATTGTACTGACCAAACACGCCTTTTTAATTCTGAGGATGCTGCTATATCAGCAGGAGGATGGAGCTGCACTACAGGGCCCACTGATCCCTGAGGCAGAGCTGCGCCACAGGCCTCATCAAGCCCTAAGGCAGAGCTGCACCACAGGGCCCACTGTGCCCAACGGCAGAGCTGCATTATAGGACATCATGGGCACAATTACACCATGGGACTCAATAGCACAGAAACGCAGGACCCGCTGAGCCCAGGACCTACAGTGCCTCGACTTGCAGCCGTGTAACAAGGCCCATTCCTCCCAGAAAGAGCCGTATTGTGTTGCTCGCTCCAAGTGGAGACTGTGTGGTTGTCTGGTATCCGTGAAGCTGGGGATTGTGCTTGTTTCCTAAGGAAATGTGCTTTTCAGCTGAGATACCAGAAGCCTTGAACGGTTAATCTCATTTATACACTCTCTCTCAGATGAGTCACTCTCACTTCCAGGCCACATGATCTACACACACACAAACACACACACACACACACATACACATAGGATGGGATGAATGTCTTCGATTTTGATGATTTTATTTACATTTAACTTTGGCCTCAATTTAGATGAAAAACATTTTTAAGAAGTACTTTCCAGTGTTATTAAAGCATAATGAGGCTACGAATTGCGTTTCTATAATGAACAGTGTACGTAAACTGGGAAAACGGTTCAATTTTCAGTTCATCTGATGCTTATTTATATTTATGAGGGAACAGGGATGTTTAATTGCTTATTTAAAACAATGGTGCTGTCGCTGATCTCTGTATAGAATTGTAGTAATGACACCTAAACGACCACATAATCAGCTAATAACATCACACACAACTCAAAACACGAGCTCATCTGACAGATTGAATTTGTATAACCACTTTATTTGGCATTTTTTGTTTCTTTTTTTGTTTTCATTCTTACACTGGTGATGGTGTGTCTGCGTGCCGATTTTCAGTTTCTGTTCTGTCTTTTTGTTTGTTGCGTTGCTTCACTAGTATGCTTTTATTGAGTTTATTTGTGCTTAAATGAAGAGTGCGCTTCAAACCCTGACCAGGAGAGGGTGCACTTGGAGTGAGCGAGTCAAACCTTGCTCCGTTCTTTAAACACGATAAAAGCACTAGTCTGTGTGCCACCAACATGTCTCTTATCTACAGGTGTCACGACCTGTCAACCTCATTCCAGTTGTCTTTTTTTGTCTACGTATCATTTTCTGTTTGGTGGACTGAGGGCTTAGATTATGGGAATACGATTTTTTTATTTTTACTTTCACTGGTGTGTCTAAGTTGAATGTGTGTGTGTGTGTGTGTGTGTGTGTGTGTGTGTGTGTGTGTGTGTGTGTGTATGTATATATATATATATATATATATATATATATATATATATATATATATATATATATATATATATATATATATATATATATATATATATATCATAGGTCTCAAATTCAATTCCTGGAGGGCTGCAGCTCTGCACAGTTTTGCTTCAACCCTAATCAAACACAGTTTAATCAACAAATCAAGGTGTTCAAGACTCTTTTGATCACCTTGATTATTTGGATCAGCTGTGTTTGATTAGGGTTGAAGCAAAACTGTGCAGAGCTGCGGCCCTCCAGGAATTGAGTTTGAGACCTATGATATATGGGATGAGCGTGTGTATACACATGTACTGTATGTATATATCGATCTATCTGTGTATGTTTTACACTATACTCTCTGGAAACGTCATGCCTGTTTCTGTGAGAGGCAGATGTTTAAACATGTACAGTCTATCCAAGTTGTTAAAACATTGCTTTTAATTTTTTTTAATAATAGTTAAAATACCTATTTGTCATTCTCCAAACGCCACTCGTTTCACAGGAAACCAGAAATGTGGATGAATAGTGTACATACTTCATCTGTCATACTGTCATATACAAAGTGTATTTCTTAATGTCAATATAATTACACTTCTGCAATCTATTATTTGATAAAGGACGTTGTGATGAAGCATTCTTAAGGGCACTCCTGCAAAATGTTGATTGTTTAGCCAGCAGATGGCGCTTTATTTCTTCGTTTGTAGTATAGATTGTTTGCTTATAGAGTCTGATGGCAGTTCCTCTGAGGTCAAATGTACTACACAAATTATTAGCGCACAGCATCAGAAGAGGATGCATTACTGTCAGAAGTATTCTTTTTTTTGTGTGTGTTACTGTCATTATTTTTAATCTTTAAGCATCCCATGTGAGTTTTCAAGCTGTACAGGTTGCAGGAGTACTCTTGTTAAAGGGACAGTTCAGCTAATAATGACATTTTGCCATTGTTTATTAAGCCTCAAGTTGTTCTTATTTAAGTTACTTTATTCTGTTCAAATGCAATAGAAGATACTTTGATAAATGTTGGTAACCAGATGCTTGAGTTTATCTATTGAGTCCCATAGGAGAGGAGGAGGATGAGGAAGCGGCTGGATTCATTCAAACATGTCTTAGGTTGTGTTCTGAAGATGATTGAAGGTCTCTAGATTGGACTTTAGCTATTGAATCCTATGGTAGGGAAAAAAGGGGATCAATGGATATGTCAACTGTTTGGTACCAAGATTCTTCCAATTTTGTATTTCCTTATTTTAACTAGAAACAACTCGTACAGTTTTAGAATAACTTTGTGGTGAGTAAATGGTGAGTACATTTTCATTTTTCACTGAACTGTCCCTTTTAGTGCTGTGTAACTGCATTTGTGTGATGCTTTAGAGAACAAGCAATTGTTTTTTTTTGTTTTGTTTTGTTTTTTTAATCTAAAGTGGGATTAAAACACTCAAACCTCTGCATATTGTAAAACAAAATCCAGCCATGTTGTAACATTATCTGTTGCTGCCCCATTAAATGTAAGTGTATCCACAGTATCATTTTGTCCTATTGCAGATTTTGACACCCCAGTCTCAGGACAGGCAGGATTTCACTCAGAGGCACAGGGCATCTTCTATGAGTTTCAGGTATACTTGATATGCCCCAATGTTTTGTTAACTTGAAATACGCCTTATAGAGTACTGTATTGTAGCTGTGCTGGTGTATCATTTAGTATATATAATGTAATGGTTATATTATTGCACTTTTAAAAAAAATTATAATAGTTCAATATTGAAATGAAAATTGCCCAAATGCAAGCTGAACCATTATGTAGGGCTGGGGGATTTGGCCTAAAATCAAAATCTCGATTAGTTGAACATTTTAACTCGGTTATGATTAATGAACGCTTATTTTATTTATTAGTTTTATTTTTCCCCTCATAGTTCACTAATAAGTTTTGTACAGTAAATGTGATCACGTATTACAAGTGAGAGATTTTTGAATGAAGGCTGCATTACTTGATTTAAAAAAATTGAAGGAAATGCACAATATCTACTATCTAGGAATATTTATTAAACATCAACATTAAACAGCTGAAATTAAAACACACATTGCCTAAAACCAGCAGTCATTTTTTTCTGATAAAAAAGTGAAAATAAATAACTTGTACTTTCGAAAACAAACTTAATAATTTTCAATGTTTTTCATCTTAAAAGTAGAAAATAAACAGTATCTCTTCTAAATAAAGTAAGTCCTGTATATCCTGTCAATAATATTTTAAACGGTGCATTTCTTGCATCTTCTGTAAACAAATATTTTAATGTAAATAATCATTTTAATGTAATGGAAAATATGTCATCTCAAGACATCTCTGGTGCAGCTTCCAGTCATCTTCATTGTAGTGCAAACGTGCCCTGTGTAGTTTTATTTTTTATTCAAATGCTGCACCATACCACCCCTGTGTGTTCGACGCAGAAGTCTAAATCAGTCTTAACAGAGCAGGGTCACGCGACTCCACACATGGTAGGGAAAGTAATTGAAAAAAATTAGATGGATTATAGCTTCTGAATGTCCATTTGCATTACTTTTTGATTAATCACCTAGTCCTAACTATTAGATAATATATCAATATTTACCTGAAGTTAATATTTTAATAATTGAATGAATTTGAACATATAATAATATGAATAATTGAACTGTTTTTGATGGTCAATTAATTGTCTCATGCAAGTAAACACAATGCGTTTTATTTTGATTGTTTTATTTTAAAAAGATAGATGGATAGATGAGAAACTGCATTTCTAGTGGGCTTTAAAAGTTGGTGTCAGTGAATAATCGAAACTCTAGTTTGTTAATATATAATAGATGGAAAAACTCAAGAACGTGTTTTCAGTATTTAGAACAAATTCAAGCAGGATAGTAAACTGAATGATGAGCCTTGACTGTATTTTAGGTTTTTACCTTGTACATATATTTTACAAGGTCTGATGTTTTTTTTTATACCATAGAATCCTATTACCGTAAAGGGTTAGTTCACCTAAAAATCTAAATTCTTTTATTAAATACTAGTGTTGTAATGCATGACCAATCTAACGGTTCAGATCACATTATGGTTTTTAGACACGGATCAGACCATTTTTCGGATCAGCCCAAATGGGGAGGAGACAAATGTAATTTGCTTTTCATTTATTACAAAAACAGTATTGCAAGAAACTTTAGGTTTTAACAAACAGAACGTAGAACCTGTAATTTTATTAAAAAAATGAAGAAATAATCAGCTGAATACATTGTAAAATATTCAGTACTATATACATGTACAACCCATATTTATATTTAGTCTCATTATAAATAAACGATTCAGTAATTCACTCATAAAATGTCATGTTTCATTGCTAGATGGATAATTTTTGAAGAATTATTCAGTGTCATATTGTTGACTGGTTGTCACCACCTATTGGTTAAATAATAATGTAAATGCTGCCTACAACTTTTGTATTTGAGCGTCGTTAAAGGCACATGACGGCGATTTTAATCTTTGCCATAAACATCAGCGGTTTTATCTAAACTATAAACTTGTTCCAGTACTTTTGTTTGTTATTTGGCTGTTTGTAACTTCATAACTAACTAAAGACTGAATCTCTTAGGATTAATAAACATATGCAGATCACCATCATTTATTACCTGTTGCGTGGTTGTTCCGATCCCAATCTTTTAATAATTGACCATGCAGCTTACAAGTAGTGACTGTAAACACCTTTAAAAAGCTAAGAAACCCACCACATCCTGAATAATCTACCACTACTTTTTCCATCATCATTATATTTTACAGGAAAGCCTAAATGCTTTGATACATGTGATTTGAATGACGTGGGAGGCGATCTCTCTGTGATCAGTACAAATTTATGATCAATCTACAAGTAAAAAAAAAAAGTATTAGCCTAATCCACGGGTCACATGCTCCGAACTATGGGTTGTGATCCATATGAATTACGGATCAACCGTGATCTGTTCCACCCCTATTAATTAAATTAATATAGGGCACACGTTCACAAGAGCGATATGCGGTCACGCTTCTGTTTTGTTTCAGAGGAAGTTGCGCGAAGGCATCCAGAGTGTACATCAGTGCAAAGTGCTCATTAACCAGCCTGATCTCACGAGGGAACAAAATATTTTACGATTTATCAGTTTAGTGGCTAATTTGTATGAGTTCAGTTGTATGAAAATGTACGATTTTTAAAACCAGGCGTGACACTAAATCCCACCCCTAAATTGGGGGATAAGCAAATCGTACTAAATTGTACAAATGAGATCATACGATTTCATACAAATAAGCCATTGAATCAAAAAGCTACGAATTGCCATGAGATAGCATTAACACATGACCTATACCGACACTGAGGAGAAGAAACTTAAATAAAGCCGATATTTTGGTTTTATGTGTGTGCAAAAGTGTTTTCGTAGCTTGATAATATTCTGATTGAACCACTGAGGGCTTGTGGTCTGTTTTGAGGATGTGTTTTGGTATCTTTCTGGACTTTGAATGAGTCTGAAATCTATGGAGGATGAGGGAGCTCTTGGATTTATCTTAGTTTGTGTTCTGAAGATGATCAAAGGTCTCTGGATTGGAACATCATGTGGGTGAGTTTTTAAAAACAATTTTCTTATTTGGGCAAACCGTTTGAAAAAAACTGGTAGCCATTTTAATACAGTGTTTGGTCTTATGTCAACATTTTTACATTATATTTGTGAAATGCAAATGTTTAAAATTGACCTTTAATGATGTTGCTAAAAAACTACATGCATTTCAATATTCAATGCACATGCTTTATTCTTTATCTGGCCTTTAGCATACATCTGCGCATGATGTGGGGAAAAAAGCTCTATTAATGTTAAAAATGGTTGACTAACAACAATAGATATGTGCATTATGGAAGGTGTTTGGCCAAATATGTTTAGAGAGCTTTATAAAGCATGAGCCTGGAATTTATTGGTGTGTATGTGTGTGTGTGTGTGAGAGAGAGAGATGAAGTTGTTGCTGAGCAGATGAAGTGAGGAGAGGAGAAATGATGAGAGGATCACCACAGAAATTCCATGTTTTGTGACATCACACTTCTTCAGTTGGGTAAGTTATATTTATACTATTTGCCTTTATTCAACCAATATTTCTGTTTGTGATGACAATTTTGAGAGTTGATGAATAAAACTTTTTTATTTTGAATGAAAAAAAAAATTATAATATAAAAGATATTTCAACTTATCAAAGCAAACGGTTGAAAATTATGATTTATTACAATTAAATATAACAAAAAAATAATAATTTAATACAAATAATAGTGGGTTTTTTAAGTTTTAAAAAAGTTTTACAAGTTATATAAAAGTTTAATAATACTTTTATTATTTTTTGTACAGTTATATTTAATGTCACGCTACATTAAGCACCAAACCAAATCTCCAGGTGCTCACATGAGAACCAAACAGAAAATAATTGTGCATCCCTGCTGAAATGAATAGCAAGAAATAAAATAATATTAATAATTGTGATTTATTATTATACAATCATGGTGATGAACATTTGACTTTGTAGCTGGACTTGGAGTTGGCTCAAACCTCTTAAGTTGTTTATAATACTGTTAAAAAACAATGAATATTTTTATTACTTAATTTCACTCATTTATGCCTTAAATTCATCCAGTTTCAAAATTTCAGCTCCATAAAGGTTTTGGCCTTCTGTGTAGTTTTTTTGTTATATGGTATTGTATTGAGATATATTTGTATTATAATAAATATTATCCATTGTTAGGCTATGCAATAATACTGTATAAATTAATGGTAGGCACTGGCCTATGAAGTGAAGTGTGAGTTAAATATGCACCCTATCTTACCCAGACTCTTGCTGTGAATGTGATGGTACAAGTTTATTCTTATTTAGTAGCCGAAGTACATGTTTCGCTTAATGTTTAACTGCTAAAACACAAGACACACTTTAACACATGCAGTGTTGGTACAACGATCAGGACAGTTTGGTGGGATGATCCTGGGCCTAAACTGACAGTTAATCGGAGCTTGCATGAATTAAACAGCACAAGTGTCAGTGAGCGCAGGGCGTTTAGTGCGCTGGTGACCCGGAGGTAGGAGCGGGACCGCAGAGCACCGCTGCCCGGGAGAGCAGTGCTCAATAATGCAACAGAAACCGGAGAGCTAGCGCCGCGGTATAGCCGTTATTTCCTGAGAAACGTCAGGTGCACCTCACATTACACACAAATCTTTGAACACGTTTTCCCGCCTCGCATAGGCTACTAATGCTTGTTGTTTTTCTGCAGTAGTAAGATTTACTACCATTTACCAGGGTTACATCTGTCCTTGAGCCGTGTCACTCCTGTTTGACCCAGAAGCCCCGGTCTTCATCTTTTATTCAAGCAGGGATTAACGGCGTGTACATCAGTGACGATAAACTCCAGGTTAATAACGGCTCAAACAACATGTCCGCCAGCGACCCTTTAGTTCCCAAAACAAACCTGACAGTGCATTCTCACCCTATTTTACCTCCAATTTCTGTAGGCTAAATATGAAAGGAAGTATTGGGATAGTTTGTTTAAAACAGGCTGAAAGATGAGACATTCATTGAGTAGTTTTAGTCTACAAAATTGACTGACAGTGAAAAATAGACATTTTCTCCTTCTTTCATTATTTTCTTCATATTTTAGGATGAAATTATCTTCTGGCCACCAACAAATCAGCACTTTTAATGTTTTCTAGGTCACTTTAGGTATTTCAGGCTAAATTATCTTAGGCCTAAATGTCAAGACACCGTATAAATGGATTTTATTTAAGGATGTCCCGATCAGGTTTTTTGCCCTCGAGTCTGAGTCATTTGATTTTGAGTATCTTCTGATACCGAAACCCGATCTGATACTTCTATAATACATAAAAAAGACTAAAGAAGAGCAAAGAAAATCTATTGTGCGGTAAGGCTTAGTAGAGACATGAACTCCATATGTCTGTGGTAAACGAATCATGGGGTACATCTGATAACAGGACAAGTAGTTTCTCCAAAATCATCTTATAAAGGTCTGGCAGAGCTTTCTTGGTGAAATAGGGGCGAGATGGCATTTCAAATCAAGGTTCTACATGCTCCATGAACATAAGAAATCCAAGGTTCTCTACAAAGGCAAATGGCAGGTCACTCAATGCAATCATTTGTGCAATCTTGGCTGTGATGTCCGGTGCCTTCGCGCTGTCACGGGGCATTTTTTTCTCTCCTCTTTAAATTCTCCTGCAGTGTGAGCTGACTCGTCTTCGGTTGGGTTGCCTGGGTAAACTCGCTGTATTGTGTCGGGTGTTTGTTTTTGAGGTGTCTTATCAGGTTTGTTGTGTTGAATGTTTGAATGTAGCCTTTTCCTTTCCACCACTTGCAATCCCAAGTTTTTTAATCTCACAGTTTGCTATGACAATGTTGTCGTCATCAACTTTATAATACCTCCAGACCGCAGACATACTCGCGCTTTCCGCTTAAAGCTGCTTCTGTGTTCTACTTTGCCGGCATTTAACCAATAGCGTCTCTGCAACAAAGTGATGTCATGCCGCATGCGTTGCTGTTTCTGTGTGAAGTCAAGAATGAGGTCTAACTCTGTGCCACCACATAACTATAGATGTGTTAAAAAATAATCAGAACATATATATATATATTCGAGTCCTGATCGCGAAGTAACGTCTGATTCCCATCAAATCTGAAACCGCATCCGTTTCAGTTGCTCAAGAAAGGTTTACCATCTTGCAAAGTACCCTAAATGAAAACGGCAATGGCTGCCAGTTAAATTTTGTTGCTCTTTTACTGGTTGCTGTAATGTTGATCTCCATTACTATATACACATATTTGTGACTGACAAATCACAAGAGTCAATGTTTTAATATATATGAAGAGCAAAAGCCACTAAACGCCACTTCCTCCAAAAATGAGCTAATGGCACAATAGTACGTTCAACAAATATTTTTGCTTCAAATCATCTAAATCGCAGCATCAGCGCATTTAGAAGTATCAGTTTGTTTGCAAAAGCCTCTAAACACCACTTGCCTTTGACAGCAAAAGCCGATATATCCCGAGAACCAATCAGAAGGCGCGAATCGAATAACATGTTTTCAATGTAGCAGCGTGTTGATACGTGGCTTTTATGAGGAGACTATTTTATTCTGTTTCCAAGTTAGATTTTAAAAGATGGAGTTTGATGAACTGGATGAGGCTGTCCAACTGTCACTGAATGGCAAATGAAAATGTCCCGTACCTCAAAACTCTGAGCATTATAAGAAAAAAAAACGCAATGTACAGTCGGAAGTGTAACATGCATTCATAACGTGCTTTTGCGCAGTGACGCCAGTTCAGATACTTTGAATGATTCCGATTTACTATACATTAAACGGCAACTGCGGATGAATGAGAATGAATGAATGACAGCTTCTAAAAATGTCTGAGAGACCTCCCCTTTTTGCCCAGTAGACCCACCTTGTGTTTTATTTGCTGATGTAAGCTATTTTTAAAAGATAAATATAATTTATAATACTAGACATTATTTGTATTACTTCATTATACCTATATGTCTGATAAGCTTTTTATATTAATGGACAATGCACAGATATTGATGTTTCACAATGTTTTTACACTACATTATTTGAATCTACCAAGCTTAACTTACAATGTTTGCAATGTTTACATTGTTCTACTTCCATTAAATCTAAATCCCAAATATCAGAAACGACAACAGATTGTTAAGATTTAATTAATGTCAGTTTTAATGTTATTGATTAATGCACTTACTTGACGGATTTCATTCATTAATTCATTTTCCGTCTGCTTAGTCCCTGGTTTATCAGGGGTTACCACAGCGGAATGAACCGCCACTTACTTGACAGATTTATATATTTTTAATTTCAGGTGTTTTATGTTTAGTAAAATAATTTCTAATTGCATCTTTAGTGATTTTCAACTAATTACAACATGTTGTCTCCATAGGTGGATTTAGAGGTTTTTGCAAAAAAAGCACAAGTGGATTTAGCTGGTTTTGACCCAAAAGAAAATCTACTTTGTTAAAAACCAAAGAATTGTCTAAAGTGACATTTTTGAAAAACGTTACTTTATCTACTAGCAAATAACCTTATCATTACCTATAAAATAAAACTTCTTGCCTAATCACAGGAGCCTGACAGAAAATGCTCATTTACAAGAAAAGAGGTCTGATGGATTTAGAGGGTTTTACATCTGAACTCTTCATATGTCATCTTAAACAAGGCTACCAACTCTTACTGATCCCAGCGAAATATTTAATATTTTTCTTCTGCAGTATTTGTTGTATGACAAAAAATAAAATAAAAACTTTCTCACTCCAGGCTAAAACCAGAAGTTGGCAGCCCTGTCTTAAAGCTGACTAAATAAGCTTTCCATCTATGTATACTTTGACAGGACAATATTCGGACGAGATGCACAACTGTTTAAAATTTGAAATCTGAGTGTTTAAAAAAATCAAAATATTGGGAAAATCTCTGTTAAAGTCATCCAAATTAAGTTCTTAACCATATTACTAAACAAAACTTAAACTTTGATGCACTTACATTAAGAAATTTATCAAGTGTCTTCATGTAACATTTCTAACTTCATATTCTAATGATTTTTATCAAAGAAAAATCAAGAATTTTGCCTCGTGCAATGTATTGTTTATGTTTGGCTATTTCCAAAACATTCTGCTGGTTTGGTGGTCCATGATCTCACACACACACACAGGAATCACACACTTCTGGGAAAGTAAGTCAAGGAATGTCCATATGCGTAAGTCAATAACTATCTGAATTGACTAATGATTTATGGATGTTCTTTGGTGTTAGGCAGGTTTGGGCTTGTTGGTTCCTAGTCACCATGACACACTCCACTGGATGAATTATTAATAACATTCCTGTTGCTCACAGACTAGAATCGTGGGTTTGATTCCCAGAAAATGCATACTGAAGGGGGAAAAGTGTACTTCGAATTAAAGTCATTTAGATAGAATCATCTGTCAAATTCCTTACTTGTAAATGTAACGCTTGAGCTCCAACTCAAAACAAGCCATTTTAGTGGTTCAGTTTATATAAATAACTTTTTAAATGATATTAATGTTTGTTTGTTTTTTGTCCTTCATTTTGTCTTTGTAACTTATTATGTTGTACTTTTATCTTACATTTTGTTATTATTATTATTATTTATATAATTTATTTCTTTTTCTTTTAGTTAATTTCTCCTGGACACAGGCAAACGTCGAGGGTGCTGTTGGTCAGATAGTTTCCCATGGGTCTGTGTGGTGCAGCGGCTCTTCATCACTGGGTTGCCTGGTACAGTAAAGTCCCCCCTGTTGTGAAGTGACTGAGGTGATGCTTATTTGTTATGTTTCCTGTATGGTGTGTTTAATTAAAGCGGAGACAGATGGGATTGTCTTGGAGCTAAAGGTTGCACCCTGGTAATGTCCAGACATGAGGTCATCTGGACATAAAAGCCAAATTTAAAATCAAAAGAATTGCTGTTTATTGCAAAATATGAAAGCATGTGATTTTATATTATAAGATTGTAGCTTAAAAATGAATCTCTTATAAAATCTTGGCATTTTTACATTTATTCATTTAGTAGCAGACGCTTTTACCCAAAGCGACTTTCAAATATGGAAAAGAAGCTCTTCAAATCAGCAGAAAAGCAACACGTAGATGCCATGACAAGTCTTAATTATTTTAGCATTGTGTATTTGTTTTAACTAGCAGATAGATTTATAAATTATGAAGTGCTATTGTTTTAGGATTATATGTTAATAATCTATATATTTTTTAAATAAATAAACAAAGACTGCTCAAATAGATTTATTCCACCAGCAGGTATCATGATCTGCTTCTGTTTTGGATATTCAGAAACGATAGATATATTATTCCAATTTATTATTCCATTTATATCAACATTTTGAGTTCTTGAAGGAAATTATAGTTTAATTTAGCAAGGATGCATTAAATTGATCAAAAGTGACTGTAAAGACAATCGTGTGATGAGCATGTTAAAATGACTTAATCACTGAATTTAAATATACTTTAAATTGTGTAATTATGTGTTTTTTTTATAAATTACATTATACAACTTGTTGATTTGAATAAGCATTGATTATCACTGCTTCTATTGTAGTTTGGTTGTAAAAAAAAATGCATCCTTCTGTCAGTGACAAACAAAAACATAGTATTTAATTTTTATTTATTTAAAAATTACTATTACTTTGCACAATACATTCTTAGGTCTGATATTAATGTTATCTTCTCTTAAAACACTTTTTTTCTGGCTATTTCTGGTTTGTTATTCTGTTGCTTGGTGATTCTTGTATTCATTTAATGATTTAAAATGTTATAATGTCTTAATGCTTTTGTTGGTTGATTTCTGATGTTTCGGCAGTAAAGCAGTTTGCTCGGCACGCCTTGTATAAATAACCTTTGACAGAAATATAGTCCTATTATTATGAAAATAAATGTCGCTCAGCTTTCTGTACAAGATTAAAGGGAGTTATAAAGGTGTAGTTTTAAAGAGATACTGTAGTTCATCCAAAAATAAAAATTCTGCCATTTATTCACCATCATGAGTTTCTTTCTTCTATTGAACACAAAAGAAGTTATTCTGAAGAATGCTGGTTCCTGACACCTATCCACTTTCAGGTGCCAGGAACCAGCATTTTTCAAAATATTGAAAACTATGAACACTATTATGTTCAGTAGAAGAAAGAAATTCAATAAGGTTTAAAACCCACATGAGAGAGAATAAATGAGGTCATTTGTTTTATTTGGGTGTGAACTATCCCTTTAAAATCACACTAAGTTACGCACCAGAACGGCTGTTTTTGTTTTGTTTCTTTTAACCTGCCCAATGCCAGTTTAGCCAGTTATATTTCAGACCCCCCGGGTTGCTTTTGTGGACAACAGCGTGTTTTCTGTCAGTAAGGCTCTCAAAGTGTGCATCTGCGATCGAAATGCGACCACCAGTGGACAATAGCAGACTCCGAAATGAGACAGATTCAGAGTTCCACATGAGGTTATTAATTAGTAAATAAATGATATAAATATTACGAGCGTAAACATTAGGTAAGCAGGTTACATTGTAACCTGTGTCCTAAGAACATGCTACGTGACGAGATTTGCAGTAATAAGCAATTTGGCTGTTTGCACCAGACGAAACGAGATAGAAATTCAGACATTCAGAAGCACAGAATATTGCACTTACTGCACTCTAACCAAATGCTAAGGTTTATAATCGCATTAATACATATTAAACTTCTTTAACATTGTTAAATGTACATTCTGAATCACTGATATGTGTTGGCTTGCACTGACTCACTAAAGTTTAATTTCAAACGGTTTATTTTCAAGATCTGAGGTGAACTATCTGCTGCTGCTTTCAGTAGTATGGCAATAAATGGCATTCAAACTCGCATTTAACACTGAATAAAGCACATGAGGTGGACCTGAGGTGATCATTGTCAGTTTATCTTGGTCAGCTGCAAGAAATAGAAGCCGTTTCTAAAATATAAATTTTAGGTATTGGTTAGAACAAAAACTGCTTTTAATATGAAAATATTCCTTCTATCGCAAGCTGTTGCTTTTAGTTAGAACAAGACCTAAATCAGTATTTAGGCTCGATAGTCAGGCACACTCCTGTCGGTGTTGTCAGTCTGACAACCTGCACTTGCGTGTGTTTTGAACAGGCGTGCAATACCTATTTCAACCACTGGGTGTCAAACATACATACTGCATCTTTAAGAAACGTACAGATTTCAGTTTTATGACTGAATTTGCTGTTAATTCGGATTGTTTGAGGTGTCTTGTTTGAGAACTATACGTTTACGAGTCTTAGTCATGGCAAGCTCACAGCGGCTCAATCTCTCTCTCCAGCACTCAGATCTATAGACAGACACACACAAAGGCCAAGCCCCATCAGCACCAGATCATGTACCAAAACAAAGTCTTCATAATTCATGAGCTCCTCACCAGCTCAAAAGAGGGAAAGATTCCTTTACATGTCCATTATTCAAAACCCTTCTGGCCATCAGGGAGACACACACACACCTCAAACGGCCAAACATTAACCTAATTATATCTTCGCAATTATATAAGCAGTCTCAGATTTGGTTTTCCATCAGTTTATTTGTTAGATAAATTGTTTACAAATGTAGCAAAATGTTTACTTTTTTTTTTTTTTACACTGTTGAATTGCAATAAATGCTTCATGACCCATTTTCCTCATAAACTGATTCTCATCTTTTGGCACAGACTGGCATAGTTGAGTGATGCCACTGAAAACGCATTCATTCATAATGCCTGAAACATGATATCGATTTAAAAGCTACAATGGCTGTCAGTCAGATCCCAACTAGAGTAGTCAAATTGTCCTGGGAGCGAGGGATTAAGAGGAGAAAGCGAGGACAAGAGGAGAGGTAATGGAAAGATAAACTTGTATTGTTTTCTTGAGGCATATACTGTAGCATGTTGTCATGCAATTATAATGTTGATTACCAAAAAAAGGTGCATTTGCAGCAGAAATTAAAGGGATAGTTCACCCAAAAAGTTATATTACCTCATCATTTACTGTCTCATGTGGTTTTAAACCCCCGAGTTTCTAGCTTCTGTTAGAACACAAAAAGGAATAAAAATGACCATGGAAGTCATTGGGTGCTGGCAACCAGCATTTTTAAATAGGTTTTGTGCAAGTGAAGCGTGAGTAAATGACAGGATTTTCCATTTAGGGTGAACTATCTTTTGTATGTTAAAGGGTTATTTTTTGTACCTTTATCCCTTAAATACTTCTCACACATTACAACAAAAATAAACAAGAATATATGTAAAACCGTATTTAACAAAAATGTGACATTCCTCCCACCAAAACAAAATCTACATTATTGCAAGTGTTTTTTTTTTATTAAAATTCTATAATCTTTTTATTTATTATCTGTATTTTATTGCATGTGAACTCCTGTTTAGCTTTGAAAAACATATATGCATTGCCATTTTTTGGCCTTCAAGAGGCACAAGAGCTTGCAAAATGTTTCAAAGCAAGATGTTGTAACTCGATGTCTGTATTTATTATGCTTTATAAGGGTCTTCATAATAGCTAATAAACATTTGAATGTTTATTCATAATAATCCTAATAATACATCATTTTATTTACTTAATGTGATAGGTCACCCAAAAATCAAAATGTACTCACTATTTACTAACCCTCAAGTGATTCCAAACTTGTTTGAGTTTCTTTATTTTTATTAAACACAAAAGAAGACATTTTGAATAATGCTGACAGCCATTGAGATGCAAAGGAGGAAAAACAAAGGTAACACTTTATTTTGATGGTCCCTATTGCACATTTTGTTGGCTATTAAGACTGTCTGCTTAATATATGTTGATACTGCTCCTTCAACAGACATTTGACTTACTTTAAGAAACCTTGCAAGTACATGTTAACTTACACTAACCCTAACCCCAACCTAACAATCTACTTATAATCTAATGAGAATTAGTTGGCATGTAGATGCAGCGTAACTTAATTCAACAAAATGCATTAAAGGGACCATCAAAATAAAGTGATACCAAAACAAATACTATAGAAGTCAATGGTTACCCGTTTCCAACATTTTTCAAAGTATCTTCTTTTGTGTTCAAGAAATAAAAGTGAAGGATGAGTAAATGATTACAAAATGTTCAGTTTTGGGTGAACTATACTTTAAGTTGTCTTTTAAACATCAAACGCTTTATAATGTGGACAAACTTTAGTACGGAGATCAATTCTCAATCAATCAGTTCTTACATTACATTACTTATTAATGCATTATCCTGCCTGAACATATTCTACATTTCTTAATCCCAGTTCATACCTTAAGATAACTGCTAAATTGTGAACTATTAATAAGCAGTACATTGGAGGTTTATTAAGGTCAGATATTATTAGTATTTTCCCATTACTAAAGTGCTGCACATACTATTTATAAGTGGTCTCTGTCTGGTTAAATACAGTTTTAAATATCAGAACTTTTATTTCTGTTTGTTGTTTAAAGTAAATTGTGTTGAATCTAGTAAGTCCATTTGACATTCAATAACTCATAGCCAGAAACTGAACATATTATAAGATGTAAGGATGTGGATTGGAATTAGAGGTTCGACCAGATTTCTTGCAGCACAGGTATAAATTTCTGAATAGAACACAGTAGCGGTCGGTAACTCTGGTGTAATTTGAACGGTGAGCAGGTGGTCTAACAATATAGCCGACGTTATTTTGGAACAGCATATCTGTGATTCCTCATTCTTATTGAGCACCGGTACAGCCAGTGCTCATGACTGTTACACATGATGAACACATGGACCAGTGCTTTCTGCACATGCATTTTATTCGCACAGTCTGTTTGTGCATTATCTGCATAACAGTCCTTAGGGTGGGCTTTACCAACATGGGAGAGCAAAGTGAAGATGCGCTGTCCTTCAGCTTGCAATAGAAAACGGTCAGTTTACTATTAGGAAACCTACGTCAGGCAAGTCTGATGTATGGGAGTCTTTTTCAAGCATCATAGATGCAAATGGAAAAAAATGACCCTTTGAACGATGTGATAATATGCCAATGTTTTACCCTTTAGCAGTCACAAGACTGGAACCGGTTTAAGGCAGCACTCATGTCTCACAAAGGGGCAAACTGACATTTAGCCTACAATCCTTGCACAACCCAGTTTTATCTGTTATCTTTGGGTAGCAGGCTACATAGTTTAAATGTGGGATTTTGGAAACCAGATAAAAATTTTGCGGGAACGGTCGGGTTGGGTAGAAAATGACTCAGGGCAGTGGGTGAACAAAGACTGACTGTACGGCAGGAGCGGTCGGGTGCGGAATAAAACCTTGCAGGAGCGGGACAAAATAATGAGTTCTGCGCAGACCTCTAATTGGAATTAAAATTGTGTTCTTGTTTTTTTTTTCCTTACTAACTTACAGAAGCAAATAATCTCAAAATCTTAACATGAGCTAACACATAAAAATGCCTGTAGTGTTGAGGGTTTGACTGAAAACAATCAGTTTTGTGGTAATCAAGATTATACTGCAAATGCTGTTGACCAAGCATGAAGACAGGAAGCATGACTGTGTGTTAGACCTGGGAATATTCCTTTCCTTCCTCAAATCCTCGACCATCAGCCAAAATCCATTCGGAGTATCTCTGACTTTTTGTCTGACTTGTTTTGTAAAGCGGATGGAAGCATCGGTAGGTTGAGGTCTGTGACTCTGCGCTGTATCGCGGTGCGCAATTGCACTGTGTTTCTTTTCGCTGTATTACCAGTCATCCCTATGCCTCCTCCTCCACCCATTACCGTGTTCCTCTTCTCCTTTGCATGTCTCAGGTTTTTAATGACGAGAGCTTGTTGTCTTTGAGATGGAAACAATGGCGGTTTTGAGCCATTAACTAAGAAAGGCGAGGAGCCCGTGCCAGCCGTCGTGTGGCGCGTAAGACCAACCCATGTCACTTTTCTAGCTGTGCCTTCTTTCAGCGTTCCTGTGTGACGCAGACGTGGTAAAGGAGACGTCTGTGTTGTGGTTTCTACCGTGCTGAGGTGTCGAGCGTTGTAGGTTTTCTCCTCAATGGCCAGTAAGAGGTCTTTAAAGCGCTGTCCTGTTCTGGGAGAAGCCCCCTTGTCCGAGTAGAACGTCTGCAACTTTTCTAGCTTGTCGTCGTGCTGATGTTCACATTCCAGCGCTTGATATTTGTCAGAGTATGTAGGTCTCAGATCATGTGTTTTGACTGGTGTTTTGATCATCTGGGAGTCTCTGGGGGTGTCTGTGGCATCACAGGGAGCAGAGTCACAGAGATTGGGGTCACTTGCATCTCTGCAGGAGCACTTCGGTGAACAGACGTGAAGCAGATCCTTCTCAACAAACGCCGACACTGAAATATACACATGCACAAAGTCTGACCACATTTACTATTTCATATATGAGTGCAGCAGGAAAGAGTCTTAAACGCTGTGAATAAGCAAGTATTTTGAGCTTCTGGTTCAGTCGCTGTGAAATGCCTCAGTGGTTTTTGGCTAAATGTCTGAAATAAGATGCTCAAAAGTGTATGACTTAAGTGTTGGGTTTGGTTCAGGTGATTTTGAACCACATAGCATCTTCTTTTTTCCAAAATAGGTTCATGTTAGTACATTAGGTGTTTTTGTTGGCACTGATTACGTTTACATGGACATCAGCCTTAATCTGAATAAGACAATAATATGATTAAGGTGTTTACATGGGTTGCTTTTTGACTGTTCCTGTTTCACATGCTGTAACACAATTGATTAACGTCACTGCATCAACACGCTATCCGCATTTCCACCGGAGTTTCATGTAATTTCGGGTGTTTCATTTTTCATTTGTTGACTTTAACTGCAGTTTGGCACTTTCACTTTCATTCAGGAACGTTTCATGCATGCCCCCATGACCAACTGAGATAATGGATGCGAGTATGAACTGCTGTGTTGTTTTAATGGAATTTTGATACAGCATGCTCCATATTTCACGATGCAGATGACTATCCTGTTACAAAATGCTGCGAAAATCCTACCCGATGGTAATATTTTAATTGCAGTGTTCACATGTCTGTACTGCACTTCAATAATGCGACTAAAATCAGCATACTCCACATGTCTTAATTCCATTGCTGTTTACATGGTAGACTCTTAATCACATTAAACATACTCAATGTCAGCAAAGTCAGTGAGTTTAAGTCTTTTTGTAAGACTTGGATAGGCCAATTTATTTATTTTACCATATTACACTTGTGGTGTTTCTGGTCAAATCTCTTCTAATTAATTGTTACCATTACCATATATTGGATTTAGTCTTTTTGCCAACTGGATTTCTTTCTGAAAGGACTATCTTAGTATTAGTGCTATTAGTTTCAGAGGTTGTTATCTAGGAATAACCAACCTGATCTCATGAGGAAATGTAACTATTTTACATATTGTCAGAAACGTGACTAATTCATGTGATGTAATGTAATGTAGGATTTTTAAAAGGAAACGTAGCCCCAAACTACACCTCTAACACCTCATTGGAAAAAGAGGAAATCATACTAAAATATACTAATGAGATCAGACAAATTAACATGAACTAGAGGTCACACTTTATTTTAATGGTCTGTTTGTTGAATTTAAGTTACACTGGATCTACATGCCAACTAATTCTCAATAGATTGTAAGTGGACTGTTAGGTTAGGGTCAGTGTAAGTTGACATGTACTTGCAAAGTTTCTTATAGTCAGTTAAATGTCTGTTGAAGGAGCAGTATCAACAGATAATAAGCAGACAGTCTACTAATACTCAAATAGACCCTCAAAATAAAGTGTTACTGAAATAGCCACTAAATTAAAAATGTACAAATTGCCATGAGATTGCGTTCGAATAACATTCTTGTCGAAAAACATACCTTGAAATGTCATGAATGACCAATCAGTATCAACTACTGCAGAAAGTTGATGTCACTTTGATGTAAACCATTACTAGCTTACATATTTGCTGATAATATAGCATAAGGTAATATTTTTTTCTTACAGTTAGTACTAGTTTTGTTTTTTTATAAATGACTAATTGTAAGTCTTACTGATCTGAGCATATATCAGTCATATATGACCATAAGAAACATTTCACATTCAGAAGCAAAAAGACTGAACCCAGTATTTGCTAATAAAATAAGTTTTTGTATGCTATTTATTTTTGCCTGGGAACGGGGTGTGAATTTGTACAAAATGAAAGAATTTTAAAAGATTCTAGCACAGGGGTGTCCAAACTCGGTCCTGGAGGGGCGATGTCCTGCATAGTTTAGCTCCAACTTCCTTCAACTCACTTGCATGGAAGTTTTAGTATACCTAGAAAGAGCTTGATTAGCTGGTTTAGGTGTGTTTAATCGGGGTTGGAACAAAAATATGCAGGACACCGGACCCCCAGGACCGAGTTTGGACACCCCTGTTCTAGAATAAACATTAAAGCACACTATTGGAAAGTGTACATTTGTGGAAGCATTTTTTTGTAAAAATTTAGACTTTTAACATAGTTTTTTTTTTTTTTTTAGTTTGAGATTATTCTGATTTAATGGAAGAATCATAAACTTTTGTTGGTCACAAAACTCATCTTCTCCAATAATTTGAACCATGGGTGATGTAACTTTGCAAGTGGACCTACAAAAACATCATTAAAAACAATCAAAGGATGAATTGTCTTATTAATATTATGTGCATTACCCTTTGGATTGAGTCCATCATGTGTCTCCACCAGTATGGTGATCTCATTAGCCTTGTCCACTGGCGGTGAAGCAGGAGAATCTGCTCTGTCCACCAGGCTTGTCTGCTTTGGTCTGCTGATTTCCGCTGGTCTTTTCATGCCACTCTGGGCATCTCTGTCCTGTGATTGGCTCCTCTGGCTCTTACTAGCCTGCCTTGAGCTTCTCTCATTAGCTGAATCGCTCCGAGGAGACTAGTGAAGGAAAGAGTGTGGTAAATGTTTTGTTTCAATGAGACTAAATAGCAAAATTGAGAATTATATCTGTTCTGATCACCTGCTGCTGACTCTTTGCACTTGCATTGCTTCTTCCTCTCGACAAGCCTTTATTCAGAAGATTCCATTCACTGTTTTCCTCTCTCTGAGGACAAGAAGTTTTTATTTTAGCTATGATTGGAAACCAAATAATCAACCTGGGGTGTGTTTCCGAAAACCAGCTAGCAAATTCTGTACAAACATAGTTAGTTGATTTGGCGTTTCCCAAATCACACCCCTGGAAAACATCACTGAAATCAATACCTACTATTAAAGTGCAAAATACTCTCCCAAAATATTGATAGGTATGCTTGTATTTCGGCATGCACTAATGTTAAAAGACTGAAAATGATTTTCATGCTAGTAAAACAATACAAATGTAGTCATCAGACCATTGTAATGTGTTGCATTTGCAAGTCTGTGTGGGTGTGTGTGTCTGTTTCCCCCGTGCTCTCTCTCTCTCTCCCGCTTTTGCTCACGTCACAGGTCTTGCCCTAATTACGTCAGCGACGTCACCGGGAATTGGCTGGAGTGACGTCGGGCTTCATTTAAAAACTGGAACGGTCGGGGAGAGGGAGTTGTTGAAAAAATTATTCGTTGTTAAGAAAATATTACTGTTTGTGATACTTGTTGGCACTGTGTTCCTGTGTTGTGTGTAACTTTGGTTTTCGTGTTATTGTGATCCCTCTGGTGTCTCTTGTTTTTATAAATAGGTAGGAAGTTAGGCTTAGTATTGTATTTTTATTTCTGTTTTTTTTTTTTGTAGGGTGTAGGTAGTTTTATTGTGGGTGTTTAGGTAGAGTGTGCTTTTTGTTTGTTATTGTTGGTGGGTCCTCTCCGAGGTAATAGGCTTCACATTTTTGGGTAAAAAAAAAAAAGAAAAACGACAAAAAAACAAACAAACAAATAAACGGAACTGACTCTGCGGTTCCTTAAAGTGAATTTTGTTTGTCAAGTGCATTATTTATGTTACCTCCTTGACCTAGACCAGGGTCGTAACAAATGTAATATATTTTTAATATAACAGTACATTTAACAAGTCTTTTTAAATTTAGTATCATCTTGATTTCCACAAAACTAATTATTTTCAATCATACTCTCAACACAAGAGGCATTTTTTTATTCATTAGTTCATTTTAAGATTTTTTGCTTCTGTAATTTAGTAAGGAAGTGTAAAGTATAAAGTCACAGTGGTGTAAAGTAACAAATTACACACTCAAATGACTGTAATTCAGTAGTTGTTCTCAGGAATTGTAATTTACTAAATAGTTTTAAAAATGTGCACTTTTACTTTCCCTTGAGTACATTTTTAGTGCTGTATCTGTACTTTAGTCCTCTACTTTCCTTCAACCTGCAGTCACTACTTTATTTTTTCTTTTCTATGGGAATTAGAAAAACCAGTCCATCATTCCTGTCCAATAAAATCGCATCATACTGAACTACCTTAAGACATGCAGCAAACTGTTTGGAAGCATTAAAAGTGGCCAAGAAGATACTTTACATGAAATGACCCAGAGACCGTTTAGACTGAATGCCACTGATGAGAAGATGATGGATATTTACTGTATGATGACTGAAATGGCCTTAAACAATAACTAAATGCACTACAGAATGCTACGTTTACACACACACGCACGAATTACATGTAAACGCATCAACCTTTCCCAGCGCAATACTCACTACTCTTGAGTACTTTTAAAAGGGCTACTTTTTACTCATACTTTGAGTAATATTTACAACAGATACTTTAACTCTGCTTGCACTACATCTTATAATATGTTCAGTTTCTGGTTATGAATTATTTTGTTGTTGTTGAACGTCAAATGGATTATTTACTAGATTCAATACTGTTTACTAAAAATGCTAACATGAATTTTTTTTGTAAAAACTTAATCCAATACAACAGACGGAGACCACTTATAAATAGTGTTTTAAAAAAAATGTTTTCATAGAATAACTTTAACATTTATTTTAGCAGATGCTGTCTGACAAAAATATATAACTGATAAACATTGACTCGTGTAAGAATAAAGAACATAATATAGTGATATTGAGAATAATCAAATGTTTAGGGTTAGTAAGATTTTTTTTTTTTATTAGCCAGTAGAACTGTCAGCGTAGAGTTCAACATTATTCTTTTCCCAATTAACTACCGTACATTTAAAGTTAATATTTATCAAAGAAGTCTGTAAAAATCAGTAAAAATATTAAGCAGAAAAACTCTTTCACCAAACTTAAACTAATAATCACCAAATTAGCATATTACACTGATTTCTATGTTTCTGATCACTGCAGACCAGTGGAATGGCTGCTGAAAATTCAGCTTTGAGTCAGAAATAAATGACATTTTAAAACATATTAAAATAGAACACACTTGAATGCATGTTTTGTCCGTTTAGTTATTATTTTACCTTCATGCTCCGCACCACTTTCTGATGCCTGGTCAGTTTTTTCAGCAGCAGATGGTAGCACGCTAAGATGGCGGACGGTTTGTTACTGATGACCGTGTGAATGACATCAGAAAGCCCGAAACCCAAAGATTCAGTCATGTAGTTCAACACCGCTGAATTCAGATCTTCAGGACGCATCCTAAAAAACAAACACGCATCAGATGTCTCTTCCTTCAGATCTTTCACATTTGCAGACACGGTACCTGTTTTTATGAATGACTGTATGCAGGGGTCTCTTGGCGTAACCCTCATTCAGCCATTTATCCTCCATTGCTGCTTTTACTGTTGGCCTTTTAGCTGGTTCTGGCTCCAGCAGGGACAAGACGAACTCTACAGCCACTAAAGACACATATAGAGAGAACACTGACATCCTGACACTGCTGAAAGAGAGACTCGATACTGTGTAAACCTTACACAAAAGATCTGAACACTGAATCCAGTGTGTGTGTGTGTGTGCTTGTTTGTGTGTTTTATGAGGACACAAAATTGTATAATGTATATTATACAGCAAAATTGTATTGTATAATGATGTGGGTATGACTTAGCTGTACTCTATTAAGGTGGTTTATAAGGACACTTGTCCTCATTTGATTATGCAAAATGCTTAAAAAGATCAATGCTTAACAGGGTTTTTTCACATTCTAAATTTACCACAGGTTTTCTGTAAGATTTAAGTTTAAGGTAGGGTAAGGCCATATAATAATAGACTAGCATTTATAAAATACATTATGCCTATCCTTGTAAACCATGTATACGTATACGTGTGTGTGTGTGTGTGTCCCAGACTGAACCGCTCAAGGTTTCTTTTACAGAATGGCAGATCAGATGTAAGAAGTGCTCTTCTCCTCTGTGCCACCTTCTCAGTCCAGGGGGGATTCCTCACTCCAGACTGCCAGGTTGGCACCGTGTGTGTGTGTGTGTGTGCATACTGAGGTTAAGGTAGTGTTTGTGTCAGTAGACAGTGACGATCACATTTACGCATTTACTTAGGAGTATCATTACAGGCAGTCAGGATGACAACTCGATGATAAGCCAAAACATACTTTAGAGGTTTCCTTAAAGTAGTTTTTTTTATGATACCACAGAAGATTGGATGATACAAGACATAAAAATAAACATTTAATTATAATAAATATTTTAATATATTAAAAGTTTAAATTATACATAGATGAGGAAATATAACCCAGCAGGCACCTTGATGTCAAAACAACATCAAACATCCAAAAATGCAGAAAAAATGCTAATTGATTTGATCTCTCAATTGACTACCTTAATGTACAAACAACATCAATTTTGGCATCAAAAATGTATTTCATGATGTCTTGTAATCAATGTTTGACATCAAGGTAGTTAACATGCATTGTACACTGATACAAAATCCAGTGTAAATTTGTAATTGAAGCTTTCAGATAAATAAAACTTTTCTTTTAAGTTTTTTTGGTGGTGAAAATGGGATAAATGAGTGAATGTCAAGCTTTTGACATTGATTAGCATTTTTCTTTTTTTTTGATGGACATCAAAGTGACTGCTGGAAAGAAAATACAAAACAAACTTACATAAATTCACAATGAAGCCTAACCCATCTACAACAATTAAACACTAAATAACAATAGCAAAGTAGAGAGTATTCTTGACAGTATTACACATTTCTAATGAATGAGAAAAACAGAAACTGCTATTATTAGTAATTGCAGATAGAAAGTAGATCAATATTGTGTTAGTTCACCTAAATATGGAAAACTTTGAAAACCTTTATGAATTTCTTTCCTATGTTAATCACAAACAAATTTATATTGAAGAAGCCATTGACATTCATATTAGGAATACTATTCGCTACTGGTTTCAAACATTTTATTTATTTATTTATTTATTTTGGCGTTAAACAGAAGAAACTCAAACAGGTTCGGAAGAAGTGGAAGTTGAGTTATTTTGGGGTGAATTAGCCCTTAAATGTTTTTAAAAAATGAAAAACAAATCATTGGAGATGATATACTGTATATATATATATATATATATATATATATATATATATATATATATATATATATATATATATATATATATATATATATATATATATATATATATATACATACACACATACATACAGTTAATATATATGATTCAGTTTGACCATTATGCCCATTCATAATGTATAGAAATACTCTGTAGAATAATGTATAGAAATGCACTCTTTTTGTCATTTTAAATTGCACTGCAAATATGGACTGCCTTGGTAGTTCCAAAGTTAATATAAATGAAAATATTATTGCTTTAGTGATGTGACTGAGAAAAAGCTTCACACTCTGAAAAATCAAAAAGACACAAGCAAGATAACGTGATGAGCAATTTACTGATAAAAGGACAAATGTTTTGTCAAATGTTGACCATTATCATTTCCAAATGGTAAACACAAGACTGAAACGTTTTGCCCTTTTTCCAGTAAATTGCTTATATCGCCTTATCTTGCTTGTGTCTTTTATATTTTTGAGAGTGCACAGACTTTTTTTCAGTCACTTTGGAATTGTTTTGGTCAATGCACCTATTGTAGTTTTTGAAGGTGCTGTGAGTTTTGGTTGCTTTTATTACTACTATATTTGTTTCAGTGTTTGGTTTATACCTTTCCTGTTATGCTATTTTAAGCACTCTGTTTTTGAGGTTTGTCCATTAAAGGTCAAAATCTTAAGTCCTTATCTATGAAAGTGCAGATTTGCTTTCCAAGCACAAAATCTTCTGAATGTGTCAAAAAAAACATACCCCAAATACTTAATATCACAGACATCATTAATGTGAAACATAATTATGCTAACTGATATCCAGTATAATATGGAACATTTTTAGTTCGGTCTTAATTTAGCAGATGTATTTCAATTCAAAGAAACTCGTTTAGAAGAAGGCATAAATGACTAGATACTGTAATCGTATGAACTTGCATCTATTACATCTTCATTTGTTGTTCTTTTTAATAAACAATCAATGTGCTGTTTCAAAGAAACAGGAGTCAGGTCACTATACGTAAACGTACAAACTACGTAACAATGATCTAATGTCACCTGCAACAGAATCGGGAAACCCGGCCGGATTGTGTTCCGTTGGCAGACATTTACGTCACCGTGTTTGTAGTGCATCTATTTTTGTGATTGGCGAATATACTCTGTTATTAATATTGATGAAGATGAATTTTAATGTGTGGGATCAGATGATCTTACAATCTGATGGAGAAGAAGGACACGTGAAATGCACCACTTCACTCCACACCTTTTATCTCTCCTTCTCTCTCCCTGTCCTGGTCAAGAATTGATTTACATTATTTATACCATTTATTTGGTAATCATAATACAGAAATTAATGCTTATATTGTGAAATATTATTGCAATAAAAAACTGTACATCCACAAGCTTTTTATTATTATCAATATTTTTCTGAGATTAATATTTATAAAAATGAATATAAATGAAGAAACAATTTCAAAGTAAAATAATCATTTGGGTTTTATTTTGAATCAACTATTGATAATGTGTCTTCAAAATGTCAATCAAGAATACTGTCATTTAGAGCAGGGGTGCCCAAAGTGGGGGTCGCTTGGTCATTTTCAAAAATCTTACATATGTTATTAAACTATTACAATTACCATATTTTATCCATAGCCTACAGAAGATACACATAGTATTTAATAGTTACATATAAAGCCATACAAATAAAGAACATACAAACAAAAAGCCAGTTAATATTAAATTAAACGAATAAATAATGACTGTAAAACTTATATGGTTGTTAGACTGTTGAACTTTTTTTTGTGTTGTCAATATGCTCGTGTTTATATAGTTCCTATTGGTGTGTGTGCACCATTGTGTGCAATGTTTATAACCACCTCCAAGGATAGTGGTGGTCGTGAGTCACTGGAATTGTTATTTTGAGGGTTGTGGACTGAAAAGTTTGGGAACCCCTGATTTAGAGCATTTATCCGCAGAAAATTAAAATAAGTCCAAATATCAAAAATCTCAAATATTGGTATTTTAATTATAAACCTATAACTAGGCCCACACGGAATCTGCGCGCTCAGAAATCTGCAGATATTTAGCCCATCATTGAGTCTCTGTATTTACTTGTGTTAATCTGTGTAAATTTATATTCAGTTTTTAAATTAATTTCACTAATATTATTGTGATATAATAACAGTAATATGAAAATGTTCATATGATTTATTGACAATACAGTTTGTAAATGAATATTTTCTGTCTTTCAGTAGATCTATTTTATGAGTGAGTTGCTTTATTTACCAATTAAGTGGATCTAATTAGATTTGGATTGTAAACATTAAATAAAAGTTAGTTTATTTTAGTTACGATACTCCCAAAATCATTCACATAAATGCACAGGTTTTTTACAACATTCTCCATGGAAATAGCAAAGGATGTCTGCAGATTCAATCTGGCCCTACCTATAACTAATTATAAACCTATAACTCTTTAGATTTGGAGGCCAATAGCTGATAAATATAAATATTTCAAAAAGTTATATTTTAGTACAGTGAACAACTGATTTTATTTTAAAAACTTCATGAAAGTTTGAACAGATCTTAGAATAGCCTACTCAAAGCAAAAAAGAGCAATAATTGAAAAATTGCAAGGTGATGATATAAACCTATATTCACAACTTCATATAAATCAGCATGCCAAAAATAGATGCATAGCAAATTAACAGGCAAGTTGACTGTTGGATAAAAATAATAGGTTAAATAATAAAACAAGAGGCAGGCAATTCTATACAATGACATAATCTAATGGCTTAAAGATATCTGCCTAATTTTGATATTGGACCGATAATGATAACATTAAAAATAGCATTTATCGGCCGATAACAATATGGCTGCCCATTTATTGTGCATCCCTAAATATAATTGTCAATGGATATATACACATTTTACATATTACATTTTTATGTGACTTGATCCATTCATTGTGTTCTTGCTAAATAAAACTATTAATTTTCTTCAGAAAAAAAATATATATTTTATGGTAGTATGTGGATATGGTTTTGGCAAAACTGTGCAGATCAAATGTTTCTGAATAATAAATATATGAAAAGTAAATCAAATCAAAATCAACAACCCTGTGTGAACCAGCCATTAGTTACATGATACATTTTTTATTATATTTTCCATAAAATATTGTATCTGATGCACAGGTTTGGGGTTGGGGAGAGCGAAAAACAAGTCATTTAATTCACATGTAATTATTTATCAGTCATTTTTATGCAAAGTGACTTATAAATTCAATGAAAGTCAATAAAAAGCTACCAAATCATTGGAAATTCTCCACTTTAAATCACTTTTTTTTAAGATACAAATCTTGCTATTAACAATTCACTAAGATTTTTAGCTCAATGATATTTGCTGATTATTATTAGTAAGTTAGTAGTTGGGATTAGGTAAGATTAGGGATGTAGAATAAGATTATACTTTTATAATTACTAATAAACAGCCAACACTGTAAAAAATGCTGGGTTCCATGCAATTAATTTGTGTTGTGACAACATAAAGGAATTAGGCAAACTTTTTTCAAGTTTAAGTGGATTGAACATAAAACAATTAAGATGTCCCTCAAGAATTGTGTTGTTTCAGCTCTTTTTACGCAAGTAGTTTGAACAAACAGCAAACATCATTTTTTGAGTGAACACCTTAATAATTGGCGACCCCAGATTAATAAAGTGTCTAAGCCGAAAAGAAAATGAATGAATGAATGAACACCTTAATAATAAGCCACTAGGTAACAGGAATAAGGTGTTACCAAACAAATATACTACAGCGCTTACCTTTGCTGATGTCTGACGGTATGGGGCTGATTTCTCCATTCACCATTTTCTGATGAAGCTGTTTGATGTTGAAGGGCTCCACGGTAAAGGGTAACGTGCCAGTCAACATGGCAAACATACTCACACCTCTAAACACACAAACATACACCAATTATAACACACAGCTGATAAATTCTACATACATGTGACAGCTGTTACTAGAAGATCAATTAGTAGTTATTGTAGATGTAGTTACTGTACTCACACAGACCACACGTCCACTTTAGGGCCGTATTTCTTGTGCGCCAGCAGTTCAGGAGCAGCGTAAGCAGGACTTCCACACTGAGTGTTCAGCAGATCCACAGACAGAGAGTCGCCCTTCAGTGTGTTACTCAGACCAAAGTCTATACACACATGAACACACCACTGCATGATATCTCTGATACAGACACTTTTAACAGCTGACAGACTAATGTATGACTGATTAATTGCTCTGTGTTTGTTAGATTTCAGAAGCCCAGAATGCTTGATGTAGGAGACAGAAACCTAGTATGGTTCTTGTCTATATCACAATAATATCATTACGTGTGTTATTCCTCAGATAAAAAAAAAAATTGACAAAGTATACACTGTACAAAGCAATTAGTTGACATTACTTAAAAAGTCAGCAAACCTGTTGCTATTAAAGTGATTTAAATTGAGTAAACCTGTTACCTTAAAATTATTATGTAAATTAACTAAATGTATAATTATAAAATATAAGTTAACTTAAAAGGTTACTTTTCTTAAAAAAAAAGTTAACTAATCACATTTGGCAGCATACATATTTTTTACACGCACACACATACATGTACAGCTATCTTTATGCTGACTTTCCATAGACGTAAGGATTTTTACTGCACAAACTGTATATTCTATCTCCCAACTCTACCCCTAAACCCAAGCCTTACAGAAAACTATTTGCATTTGTACATTATTAAAATAGTTATTAATTTAATACTTAATTATTTGTGACATGTACTGTATAGGTCATTTTCCTCATAGGGACCAAACAAATGTCTGCACAAAGCCAAAACCCATTTTCAATATTTAGTATATTTAAATTTTGGTAGTGCTATACTTGATGGGATATTTGGTCCTCACAACATAAGCAATACAAGGCACACACACACACAACCTTTAAAGGTGCTGTATGTAAGTTTTTTTACTCTTCTAAAGCATAAAATTACCATAATATGTGTGCAGATATTTAAGAAACATCCTAAGTGAACATACTTGTTTAACTGAAAAACAATGCTGAAGTCAGATATTCTGCTTTGAAAATGGGTTTTCCGTGCCGGAACGCTCTCTTTGTTTAGGTAATTTTCACATGCACATGCCAGTTTAGCCAATTATAATTCAGCACCCCGGGTTGCCATGTTGGGAAACAGCATACTTCATACATTCATTCAGAAAGACTCTGAAAGCATGCGTCCGTGACCGAAAAGGACAGTATTGGAGACAGATTCAGTTCCACATGAGGTTATTAATTAGCAAATGACATAAATATTACGAACGTCAACATTAGGTGAGCAGGTTACATTGTAACCGCGTGTCCTAACAACATGCTGTGACGAGAGAGGCAGTGATGAGCTATTTGGCTGTTTGCACCAGATCAAACACGGCAGAAATTTAAACACAGCCTTTCAGAAGCACAGAATATGCACTCACTCATGAAATGGTAAAGTTTAGAATCTGTTTAATACATGTTAACCCACGTTAACATCATTAAATGTAAAATGGCATTCAAACTCATATTGTTAGCATTTAGCATTGAATAAAGCACACGAGATTAACCTGAGCTGATCACTGTCATAGGTTTCACAAGTTCAGCTGTTAGAAATAGAAGCCGTTTCTAATAAATTCAATTCGAGGTGTTGGTTAGGACAAAAACTCCCTTTAATATGGAGAATATTCCCTCTATCGCGTGTCGTCGCTTTTTTTAGAACAGTTTAAATCACTCGCTTCTCTGGCATCCCACGCATGCTATTGTTTTGATCCAGGAGTGCAACACCAAGTTTAACCACTAGGTGTCAAACTTACATACTGCACCTTTAAAGCAGTGGTCTCAAACTCAATTCCTGGAGGGCTGCAGCACTGCATACTGCATACTTTAGCTCCAACCCCCTCCAACCTATTCACATTCTACGCTTACCCACTTCACCTATACCACATGTCTTTAACATAAGCGGACCCAGAGGAAACCCACGCCAACACGGGGAGAACAAGCAAACTCCGCACAGAAATGCTAACTGACCCAGCCGAGGCTCAAACCAGCAACCTTCTTGCTGTGAGGCGATCGTGCTACTCACTGCTCCACCATGACGCCCTCACTTCCAACTCACACCTGCCTAATGGTCTCTAGTAGTTTTTAACAACTTGATTAGTTGGATCAGCTGGGTTTGATTAGAGTTGGAGCAAAACTGCAGAGCTGTAGCCCTCCAGGAATTGAGTTTGAGACCTATGCTTTAAAGGGTATTCATGTGTATATTTCACATATATATATATATATATATATATATATATATATATATATATATATATATATATATATATATATATATATATATATTATAATAAAACATGTCACCTTAAAGGTAGAAAACATATTTATGAGAAGTGGATTCAAACATAATGGCTGTCTATGATTTACTCTCGGGGGTCAGAGGTTAAGCTATTAATGTGTTTGGATATTGGAAAGTTAAATTAAAAAACAAAAATCCTCAATTTAAATTGTGTGTTACAAACTATGTAAAAGGGGTTAAAACGCAAGACGCACTTTAACAGACACTCACCAACTATCTTAATGTTGTTGTGCTCATCCAGTAGGAAGTTCTCAATCTTCAAGTCCCTAGAACGATCACAAAACAAAAATATTATAATTCAAATGAAGGAAGTGTGTTGAAAATAACTCATTTTGTCTTTTTCTGTACAGTCATGTATTTCAGCTCTATATATTGTCCTGAGTTAAAGAACATTTTTGTCTTTATTTTTAAATAATCTGCGATTTTCCAAGAAACTCAGCTTTATTTTTTGGTCACCACACAAGCACATTTGTAAGCAAAATCGTACACTATGACTACAAGAATGATGGTCTTTTATTTATTACTGAATATTTGAACTGCAGAGTGCACATACTATTATTTTAATACTTTTTAATTAACCATTTTAAATTGCTGTCATTTATTTGCTTTTGTCATATTTATAAGCATTTTAAAATTCCTGTTAGCAGTATCATTTTTATAGCTGGCAAAAAGTCATCCTTAAACTTGTTTCAGTTATTTGCAAAGGCAATTATGTTAATATTGTTAATATTTTATTCCAGCTTCATTTCAATTAACCAAAACAAAATGCTCTTTAGATCAGGGGTGTCCAAACTCGGTCCTGGAGGGCCGGTGTCCTGCAAAGTTTAGTTTCAACTCCAATCAGACACACCTGGGCTAGCTAGTCAAGCTCTCACTAGGCTTTCTAGAAACTTCTTTGCAGGGGCGTTGAGGCAAGTTGGAGCTATAATCTGCAGGACACCAGCCCTCCAGGACTGAGTTTGGACACCCCTGCTTTAGATTAATTTCCCCTTAGACTTTCAGTCATGTCAGGAATAATTGAATTAAGCGAGCCATTAAATTATTAGAATATAATTCACACCAGAAACTTGCCATGAGGTGTGCATTCAGGTGTGCATTAGTTCCCAATAATGCAATGGTCACGAGTTAATTATTCAAAGGTTAAAATTGTTCATCCATTTCATCCTACTGTGTAATATATTTATTTGCTTGCTCGGTGTCTGAGTTTTAGTTATTTCACTTTTGAGGAGCTGTGGTTTTATGTGAAAATAATAACACTCTTTATGTGAAAATAATAACACTCATAATAAGATAATGTTCACCAGCCAATCAGAGTCAAGCATTCAACAGTCCACTAGGCACACTGTAAAACATTTTTAAGTCAGTACAATAAAAAAAACATAACCCTTATTTCCTTCAGCTTTTTCTTGTTCACTCAGCTTTTGAAAACATCAGCTGCACTGACCTACAATTATTTGTCAGTAATACAAAAAACATTTAGTTGGGCTAACATAAGATTATTCGTTTTCTGAAGAGGTGAACAACTCTGTAACAAAACTTTGTGCCAACTGAAAATGTTTTTTTCTCTGCAGAACTGGAATGCCTGAATATGAGTTAACAAAAAAAAAAACAGTCCTTATTTCCCTTTGTTTTTTCCTCGTGCACTCAACATTTTTTCACGTTTAATTGATAGGACAGTAGAGAGTATAGACAGGAAAGCGTAGGGAGAGGAGAGAGGGGAAGGATCGGCATAGGACCTCGAGGCGGGAATCAAACTCGGGTCGCCGTGAACACCAGAGTGCCATGTGTCGACGCACTAACCACTACACCATTGGTGCCGACGTGTACTTAACTTTTGAAAACATCACTTGCACTGACCTAAAATAGCTGAAGTTGAGTGAAAAAAACAACAACAAAAAAACTCTTGTGGAAATTGGTACTAAGAAATAATACATTATCAGAACAAACAAACATAGTTCAATTGAAAAAAAAAAAAAACTAAAACAGAGACAAATATTAACAAAACATTTACTAGACACAGAATTAGAAACAGGCAAATCAAGAATAACAGCAAACAAGACAATGATCAAAACATGGCAGGACAAACAGGGGAAAATGCTTTGTAATGCTTCACATGTGAATCATGCCTTCCTTTTGTTTAATTGAACTATGTTTGTTTGTGCTAAAAAAGTATTATTTCTTAGTACCAATTCCCAAAAAGGGCAGCACGGTGGTGCAGTGCCTCACAGCAGCACAATCGCCTCACAGCAAGAAGGTCGCTGGTTCGAGCCCCGGCTGGGTCAGTTGGCATTTCTGTGTGGAGTTTGCATGTTGTCCCCGTGTTGGCGTGGGTTTCCTCCGGGTGCTCCAGTTTCCCCCACAATTCCAAAAAAAAAACATGTGGTACAGGTGAATTTGGTAAGCTAACTTGTCTGTAGTGTATGTGTGTGAATGAGTGTGTATGGATGTTTCCCAGTGATGGGTTGCAGCTGGAAGGGCATCCGCTGCGTAAAACATATGCTGGATAAGTTGGCAGTTCATTCCGCTGTGGCAACCCCAGATTAATAAAAGGACTAAGCGAAAAAGAAAATTAATGAATAAATGAATCGCCCCCTCCCAATTTTTTTTTTTCACTCAACTTCAGCTATTTTAGGTCAGTGCAAGTGATGTTTTCAAAAGTTAAGTAAACGTAAGCACCAATGGAGTAGTGGTTAGTGTGTCGACACATGGCACTCATGTTCACGGCGACCCGAGTTTGATTCCCGCCTCGAGGTCCTATGTCGATCCTTCTCCTCTCCCCACTCTTTCATGTACTTAACAAAAAAATGTTGAGTACATGAGAAAAAACCACAAGAAATAAGGATTATGTTTTTTTTGTTTACTTAACTTCAGTCATTCCAGTTCTGCAGACAAAACATTTTCAGTTGGCACAACTTGTTTTGTTACAGAGTAGTTCACCTCTCCAGAAAACGAATAATCTTATGTAACCCAACTAAATCAGTGCAGCTGATGTTTTCAAAAGTTGAGTGAACAAGACAAAGCGAAAGGAAATAAGGATTATGTTTTTTGTTGTTGTACTGACTTAAAACTTTTTTACAATGCAGAAAAAAATAATGTATTAAATCAGAAAAGAAAAATAACGAAATAAATTGAGGCATTTTTACTAGCGATCTCAGACTTTGGAACTTCACTGTACATATATCCATATAAATATAAAATCTCCCTGCATGTGCGGTAACACAATGACCAGCCAACAACCTCTAGCAGCACACAAAACATAATGAAAACGCTGATTTAAAAGGGGGATTGGTATTAAAAAGCAGAGCTATGCGAGTGATATCACAGCTCGGTGGTCCTGGACGTCCAGTCATTCTGCCGAGCTCGACGTTTATACTTTCTCTCCTTTTATCTCTTTCCACTTCATCATAAACACTCGCACTCACTTTGACGACCGCACGCTCCTCACATTTAATACGAAACTGCATCTAAAGCCTATAAAAATATCACAGGCCTCAAGGCTATTTTTTGCTTCTCTCCATCTCAAAAGTTCACATACTGTACAGACACTCTCACTGAAACGTACAAAGAAAAGCCTTTAATAAAATTGGAAAAGGCCTTTAAATCTGCAAGTATTGCAGCTTTCTGACAGATATGATGTGTGCTGCGGCTATTATTGTGTTTTGCGCAGACTCCAAAGCAATGCGAGGGTTTCTGGAGCCGCTTGATAAAATAGTTTGATTAATGCTAATGAACTTTTGAACTGAGATGGACATGAACCCACTGCTCTCTGGTTTCCATAGGCACTGTGTTTTGTGTGTGTGGTTGATGAACACGCTTTGATCCCTGACCTGCTCTAATAAAGGACACAGAGCTCCACGTTATGAAGCTTCATTCTGGACTCCATTAGTAAGGGTGAATGATGTGTTAACCGTAGTGGCTCTGCGTGGCTGATGATGTCATGAGAAGCTGATGGCATTACCACTCCTGCCTTTATTAAGGCTGCACTGGCAGACCACGCATATACATTCACTTAGCTGCATGATTTCTGTTGCATGTGGTTTTTGAGAGCAATTAGATTTTAAATTAAAGCACTAAATGAGTGTAAACGATGCATTTAATTGTTGCATTTTTATACATTGTGTTGGAATTGCAATTTGATAGATAAATCATGAAATTTTCAAAATAATAAATGAACAATTTTTTAATTGATCTGAGATTTAAATTATTAAATATTTTTGTTAGAAATAATTAATTGTTAACGTAATGCATTAATTCCAAAAAGTAAACTTGCATTTTAATTTCAATTCATATTTATTTTGTTTCATTTAATTCATTTTTATTTTATTTAATACTTTTAGAAAAATGAGTATATATGGTTTTGCAGACACACCTACACAACTTTAAAATAGATTTAAATGAATGCATTAAATGAGCGTAATCTCAATTAACCAAAAAATTCTCAAATTAAAAATATTAATACCTTAACCGATTCTTAATTGAAGTGAGATTTAAAATGAAACTTTTAGATTTTTTTATTAGAAATTTTACATCTTATTGTAATGCATTAATTCCAAAAAATAAACTTGCATAAATTCTCGCTTTTTGAGTTCACTCAACACATTTTAAAATGAATTATTGTTTTATTTGATATTTTTACATAAATGAAGTATGTATGGTTTTTGAAGACACATACACAATAACTTTAAATAAGATTTTAAATTAAAGCATTAAATGAGTGTAAATGATGTATTTAATTGTAGCAGTTTTGTACATTTTGTGTTGGGATTGCAGTTTGATATATACATCATGAAATTCTCAAATTAAAAATATTAATAAATGAACAGATTTTTAATTGAACTGAGATTAAAAATAAAACCTTTAGAATATATATATTTTAAAGAAATGATTAATGTAATGTGTTCATTTCAAAAAGTAAACTTGCATAAATATTCTCACTTTTTGATTTGTATTATTGTTTTATATTATATTTTTACATAAATTAAGTATATATGGTTTTCGTATACACACATACACAATAATTTTTAAATGTAATTATGTATAAATTTACACATAATTTTGGATATATTTTAGATTTCTCTATAAAAAGCATATTTACATATGTGCTGGTGAATTAAACTTAAGATTGTACATTTTACAGTGCATTGAATACATTTAAAAAATATATAAAATTGTATCATTTCTATCTACATTTTATAGTGAGCATAGCAATTTCATAAATGCTATTGTATTCTATAATGTTAAATATTTAATAATATTTCATTTGATTAATTTAATAGATTATTTACTGGACAATTAAATAAATGCATATATTTCTGAATTTTATATTGACAATAACAATTTTATAAATAAATGACATCATATAATATAATGTCAAATATTAACACATTTCTTTCTTTTTAAACCACCCTTGTATTAATCATTTTTTATTTATATGACAATTGTCTTTTTTTTAACCCAATTTAAACCCAACAGTTCTATCTTCAGAAAAGCATAGTGACACACATTTCATCCATTTCCACACACACTTCTCTGATCTACAACGCAAAGCACATCATTACTTTAAGACTTTTATAACTAGAGTCCACAATACAGCTTAACACCTACTCAACGTTTTCATTTCTTTGTGTTTTTCCTCCCTCCCTGCCATCTCTCACACTCCTTATGATCTCTGCACTTCATTTCAAAAATGAAAATTACTCAACATTTACTCACCCACAAGTGGCTCCAAACATTTATGAGTTTCTTTCATCACACACAAAAAAGGCATTGTTGAAAATGTTGAAAACGTGTAACCATTGCCATCCATAATGCAAAGAAATAGCTACAATGTCAATGGCTAATAGTTTCAAACATCCCTCAAAATATCCTTTTTAGTGTTTAAACAAGTGGAGGGTGAATAAATGATAACAGAATTTAGATTTTTGGCTCAACTATACACCTTTTCCTCCATCCCACCATGCTTTGCATGAATTATATTTGTTAATCAGCGACTTATTAAAAAAACAGGGTAGTGGAGGTATCATTACTCGAAATAAACAGTCAACTTAGTAGAATTAACTAATAAAATTATTAGAATAAATGGTCACACTTTATTTTAATGTAAAACTGACGCTATTAACAAGACTATCAGCTCAATCAGTGATTAATTAGCTGCTTATTAATATTAGTAAGGTATGATAGTGTATGTATTCCTTATAAATAGTTAATAAAAGCTAATGTAGAATAAGATTATACTTTATAATTATTAATAAACTGTTAATGTCTTAATAATAGGCAGGTAATAAAATAGTAGTTAATGGTGTGAATTGTTACTTTAACTAAAGGGTTATCAAATTAACAAATTACTTACAAGTAATTCCACAGCAATATTACAGATGTATTGAATACAGAATGTATTGTGTATAAAACACATTTAAAATAACATGGTAAATATACACACTTATTTTTTTTTTAAATACCCCAGAACATAATAACATCTGTCACTTATACATATGCAAACAATAATGACACATACTGGAAAGTCTTACGTGTATATTGAATATTACTGTACTGTATAGAGAAAGTAATCAAAACAACAGCAGTTTAGCCACAGATATGTTTGTGAAAGCTACTAATGTCGCATTAAAATACCAAATGTAACATTATTTTCATGAGGAATAAAAATACACTAAAAAAGTGATTCATTCGATTCACTAAATTTTAAGTAAGTGGCAGCAAACTACTTATAAGGGCTGAATTTAAACAAACAAAGCTGAACATTACTAAATTGAATTTGTTTATTTAAATTCAGCCCATATAAATTGTTTGCAACCAGTTACCTACTTAAAAAATTAAGGAAATCCAATGAAGCATTTTTTTTCAGTGTAAAACAAAACCGGAAGTGCAGCCCATAGTTTTGATAACACAACATAGATATTTATATTAGATGTTGCCGACGCTGTTGTTGTCTATTGGAAGGAATGCGTCAATAGAGCTGCCATTTTAGTACAGGGTAGTGCACCTTTGAATTGAACATGGGACCAATGTGTAATGGAGGACTGGCCATCCAGAGCCATAGATATGTAAACATATATACATACATCTATGATCGGGAGTTTTCCCCATGGTCAGTATGCAAATATTTATTTAAATTACGAATATTATAATTTTACATCACTTTTCTATATCGATGGATAAGTGACCGCACAGGCATTCCTGACAAAGATCATGTGTTTGTGTGCATGGAAATGGATTATATTCCCTCCCTGTTAAATTTGATCTAATCCATGTTCTGAAACACATCCCCTCTCCTGCCTTCACTTCTAATTCTAATGGAGGGAGCGATTCGTTTGTGAACGAATCTCCGTTATGAACGACTCGTGTGAAGCATCGATATCCTGCGTCTCAATGTGGATATCCACCTTTATGACCTAATTGGTATATAACATTTGTAATATTCAACAATTTAGGGTGCACATTGAGGCGCAGGCACTGTTATGTTATCAGGCACCCTTATAAGTTAGCCCACTTCAAAAACTAGCCGAGAATTCAGTGCAAGTTGGTGCTACTGTGCCTTATGGTCAGTGCAGTAAGTAACTGTATTATCATCAATAACGTTACTTGTTTAGCACAAAAGCTCTTAACGTACAACAACATAAAATACTAAATCTTACCTATGAAATGTTCTGCCTTCATGCTTTGTTTTCTTTGTTTGCGTGTTACTACACACGTATGCAGCACAAAACTCCAGCATCTTAAGATCAATTTTAGTCTTGACTAGTGTGGTTGAATGACATTTGTCCTGGGAGCACTGTACAAATGTGGCGGCGGTATTGATGCATGCTCAGGGTCCGTATTCGATATCTAGTGTATATATCTATGATAACACAATAGATGAAAGCAGATAGGTCCTGATTACCTGTGTACGATGCCATGTCTGTGCAGGTGCTCTACAGCGGATAGTATCTGGCGGGTGAATCTGCGCACCTCTCTCTCGTCCAGCCGCTTGCGTTCACAGATGCGGTCCATTAGGTCTCCTCCGCCACACAGCTCCATGGCCATGTAGTAGCAGTTCTCTGTCTCCAGGGTCTCCAGCAGCAGGACGATGTTGGGGTGGCGGATTAGTTGGTGAATTCGCGGCTCGCGCTTCATGTTTTTCAACACGTATGAATCCTGACGAGCCTTCTTCTTATCGATCACCTTGATCGCCACCTGATGCACAAATAAACAGAAACGCTCAATGTTAATATGGACTTTGGCTCAGATATCTGTCTGAAAGTTTATTAATGGAGAATATATATATACAGTATATATATATATATATATATATATATATATATATATATATATATATATATATATATATATATATATATATATACATACTGTATAGTAAGAGGATAGAGGAATATAATGAATTTGAATCAATTAGTCTTAAAGGGGACATATCAGGTGTGAAATCAAAATGTACAATGTTTATTTTGCTAGCGCACATTGTTCTTCTTTGGGTGAACAATTAATCAATGCAAGTTTTGTTTTGGTAATCTTCAGTCAAACTCTGACCATTTGCCTTCTCATTTGGAGTGGCAGTACTTCTCTAATGACATCGGTTTGACAGCTTCTGCCACAATATTCTTAACCACGCCCCCTCTTACCAACAGTTTGCTACAAGGGTTATGATGCGCAAAAAGAAAGCCCCGCCCCCTTCTCAATATTTCATTTCAGTTGGAAGTACATCAACATACTAAAATAAAACTCTCTGCAACTTCTGGTTCACACTGACTTTTAAGTGCTATAATTATTGATGTCAGATGTACTGTAAACGTAAAAGTCTCCTGACATGGACTCCTGACATTTGTGCAACTGAGGACATTGTAGTTGAATTTAATTTTTGAAGGAAAGGTGCTAAAGAATGTGTTCACTGCACTGAGGCAGTACACTTATACATATTATACACTTATACATATACAGTTAAAGTCTGAATTATTAGCCCCCCTGTACATTTTTTCCCCAATTTCTGTTTAGTGGAGAGGAGATTTTTTCAACACATTTCTAAACAATAATTTTAATAACTCATTTCTAATAACTGATTTATTTTATCTTTGTCATGAAGACAATAAATAAAATTTGACTAGATATTTTTCAAAACACTTCTATACAGCTTAAAGTGACATTTAAAGGCTTAACTAGGTTAATTAATTAACTAGGTTATTTAAGGTCAGGGTAATTATTGTATAACGATGGTTTGTTCTGTAGAATATTGAAAAAAATAAAGCTTAAAGGGGCTAATAATATTGACCTTAAAATAATTTAAAAAAAAATTAAAACTGCTTTTATTCTAGCCGAAATAAAACAAATAAGACTTCCTCCAGAAGAAAAAATATTATCAGACATACTGTGAAAATTGTCTTGCTCTGGTAAACATCATTTGAGAAATATTAAAAAAAGGAAAAAAATTAAAAGGGGGCTAATAATTCTGACTTCAACTGTATATTTATACACTTATACATATACTGTATATTACTTTTCTATGTAAAGAAAACCTATGACCATGTGACCCTGAACCACAAAGCCAGTCTTATGTTGTGCAGGTTTATTTTTGCCAACAACCAAAAAACATTATAACACCAAAAAAAAAACAAAAAAACAAAAAAACATTGTAAGGGTAAAAATTATACATTTTTATTTTATGTCAAAAGCATTAGATTATTAAGTAAATACAACATGGCTAAGTACTTCATTTAGACAACAGGGGCATTTCTCAATACTTTAATACTTTTTTTAGTTTGTTTTTTTACCTACAGATTCCAGATTTTGTTGGCCAAATAGTCATAAAGTGTGTATATACAGTGTAAAATATTTTACCTTAAATTTACAGTAAATTACTGGCTAATAATGGCATTACTTTCACAGTAAGGTACTGTTTGTAAGTTCACAGTAAATTACTGTGAGGTACTTCATTACAACGATAATTCTGTAAATATTTCTAAATATCCAAAAAGTGTCTGTACTAGCATAAACGTAATGTGTATTAATTTCTCTGTTTAATAAAATATGAATAGTGTTTGAATTCCTATAACTAACATGCAAAAGATATAGCCATTTTTACACTAATTTGCTGTAATCATGATGCCTGCCTTAATTTCACAATAAAATTCTGAATTCGTAAAATTTAACAGTTAAATCCAGTAAAGTGACACTAATGTATATTACTGTGAAAAATTACAGTAACATGTTGTGAAATTCTGGAAATTTATTATAGTGTATAAGCTTATTTGTTTAACTGTCATGTATAAATTTAAATAAAAAAGACATCTATAGCTGGTTTTGCAGTTCATGATCACATATTAGAGCCTAAAGGTTATTGGTACTTTAAAAGTAAATATTAGTACCTAAACAGTCCAAATTGTAGCTTAAATGTACATTAGTAAAAATAAAAAAGATGTCCAAATGAAAGGGTGATTTTGAAAGTAAATACATAAAATAATGTAGTATATTAGTGTATTAACTGAAGTGTAATTTTAATTGAACAATGGCACTTTACATGTTTAAAACCGTAACCATATGCTATTTAAAGAAATCCAATAAATTGCGAATGATTGCGAGTAGTGAATTGCAAAAAATGTATCACTAAAATCAGATGTATTCTTAACTGCTGTTTTCTCATCATTGTAACTTTAGTTGTATATTTATTTTATCATCACATCTCATGTTTTTGTATTCATCCAAACACTTTTTGAGCAGATGCCATCAGCATGTTTTGCTTAAACAGTACAATCACTGGGACACCAAACTCCTTTTTACCCCTTAATGGTGCAGTAGGTGATTGTATTCAGAAACATTTTTGTTGTGCTGGTTGAAAGTCTCTTCACACTCCAATAGTACTGATTAAATTATCTAAATGTTTTTATATGTATTTTTATGTTCTGGTTAAGGCATAAGACGAAAAAAATGATCATCCAATTAAAATTTGTACAAAATGAAAGGGTACCACTCAAGTGGCAACTTTTGCACCTTTGTATCCGAGTATCTGAGCACTTTATGCTATATGCAGAGAACACTTGTTTCCCACTTTAATTATTTTAGCTGTTATGATGTTATGATGAGTTTTTCTTCTTACTTAAACACAAAATATTTACAAAAGCCATGATTTGTTTATGCATTTATTAGGGCTGCACGATATTGGAAAAATATTGCGATATTTTATTTTTCTGCGGTAGATATTGGATGAATATAGTTTCACAAAATGGTTTGAGTAGCTCTATATGACAGTTTTTGTAGAGTCTAACAGTATACAGGTACAGAAGTTGAATAATCACAATGCAAAAAATGCTTTTCTTTGTCTTGTTTCTAGTCAAAATATCTCACATTTTTAGATCAAGTAAAACTATTGTTTTGTTTTCACCTGTAGAAACAAGTCAAAATTACGAGTTTTTCCTTAAGACAAGCTAAATGATCTGAAAATGGTGTAAGTCACAGGACTTCAAAACATGCAAATCATAAACTTTCTCTATATTATGCTTAAATTTAGCAGTGACTTTACAAATCATGTGTTCTGTAGCTTTGGGTGAACTATAATTCAGACTCAACATTGCAGATCTTGCAAAGTGACTATTGTAGATATTGATGCTGAAACGATATGTTGTGCTGCCCTAGTATTTATGGTATGCATGTATTTATTTATTGGCAAATATTACCGATTTGTGGTTGCAATGACAAATTTGCAATTGTGCACATGCAGAAGGTATGAATGAGTGTAAAGGAGACCTCTCACACTGACAAATTCACTTACACTTGAAAATGAGTCAAAACTGAGTGATCACTCATCAGATTCCTGTCAAAATGACTAGATTTTGTTTTTTCCACAGCTCTTTCTTTTAAAATTCTGAGGGAAAAATGTATAAGTAAAGAAAGAAATAAGATAGATGTTAACAAAAAGGGAGATATATTAAGTTACCAGTCATTTCCCAAAGAGACAAATCTAAGAAACAAAGATATCTAAGCATTGTACTTTCCAATCTGTGCTGGATAATGATTGACATTTCTCAAATTGTAGGATTGAGCTGGAGGTGATGTGAGCTAAGACACTTCTGAAGTACTACTGATCACCATAGTAATCTGTTGAGGTAAACAGTGCGGTCAGGAAGGGCTCAGTGATGTGTAGAAGAGCTGTAACATACACACGCACACAGGCCACAATCACTGACCCATGAAAACTCAGGTCACCACAGGACAGGCACGGCTAAAACTACTCTCTTTCTCCATTTGCCTGCGTCATGATGAACTCACAGGTTTTCCAAATTACAAAAATAAATATAATAATAACAACAAAACATCTAATAACAGATACTGGTACAGAGATACAGTGTATATACTGACATATATATCATTTGACTAAAAAACTATTGAAATCAAATAAAAGGTCACACTTTATAATATGGCTTCATTAGTTAATGTATTTACTAACCTGAACTAAGAATGAACAATACTTGTACAACATTTATTAGTTCAACATTTATGCATTATTAAAACCCAAAGTTATACTCGTTAACGCACTAGGAGTTAATAACAATGAATGACTATTTTCATTAACAAATTTAAGTTAAAGAGTCCTTATTGTGGGTTTTTGAAAATGAGCTTCCGTGCAGTGTGTAACACAGCTCTGAGTGAATGAAAACATCCAGCTGAGGTTTAAAACTGAAAGTTTAAAACTATTGAATCTTTAACAAAATAGTCGACTCAGAGTCGAATGAATGAATCGAGTTGGGTTCGGATCTTTTGCTTGAGCGCGTATACGTCGATATGGTACATCACTAAATATGTAGTACCGGTTGCAGTAAAATGTGAACGCATTTTCCCTTTAGACACTAGCGGAGTGTGGGCCCGCGGTGTATCACGGGACTGATCATGACGTGAAGATGATCACAATCACTGACAGATGGAGATTCGACTGCGGTATACCACCACAGTATAGCCAACCGTGTGCTGTGTTTGTTTCTGTCATTTTTCTGATTTTTGATACAATAACCTGGCTACGCTTCAACGTAAGATTCATCAGCCGTTTGCTATTAGAGAAAGGAGCAGCAGAGACTATTATGATTGGGACTTTGTCAGACTTTGACAGCGACTTTGTCAGTAACTGTTACAGTTCATATGGACCAGTTTCTTCTTCCTCCGGATTATAACATGTAAGTGTAATTAAAATTGTTACCTCGTATTGTGTACTTTGCAAATATATGTTTAATTGTGTGTTTTAAGTTGTAATCGCCCCGCGCAGCTTGTAATCACTTATCTATTATAAATCACTGTACTGTATCTCTCAGGTTAAACCTTCATTGGGCTGTTCACATGTTGTGTCCAAAACCATGTTGAAAACACGATGCGTGCTTGTTCCTTTACCGATTTAAATGCGTTTCTGAACTCACGATCCTCTGCTGTTTGCCTATGCTGTGGCCACCATCAGCTGTTCATACATGCGCGGTGCAGTCAATTTTTAAAATAGTTCAACTTTTGCCACTGTGTGAATTAATACTAAACGTGTGTTGTTATTACTTGGAGTTAGCGTTAAGAGTAGAGTACGCTGAACGCAGTCGACCAATCACAACCGACTGGGTCATCGGACCAATCAGCGCAGATTTGCATCACGCTAAGGAGGGGTTTGGGAACAAAGGAATCACTGAACGAATCGTATGGGTTTTGTTGGAATAATTAGGTAAAAATAAATACAATAAAAGTGTTTTTGACCTCGTATGCATATCAGCCTGTTGTTGGAGACCCCCAAAAGCAAAATATGACCTTTTATAATGCAAAATAAGGGCTCTTTAATACTGTATTAAATGCACTGCTGATTGTTTGTTCACGATAGTAAATACATTAACTCATAGAACCTTATTGATAAGTGTTACCATTTACATAAAAACAACTATACATACCTAATAATTAAGTCTATTCACAAGTAATAACTAATAACACAATCACACTCAATAACACGATCACACACTTACATACATTTTTACCAGAGATTTACAGAAGACACTCACAAAAAACAAATGTCATTCATTGTAAAATGTATTATTTGCCAAAAAATCGTAAGGCAAATTGAAACCATAACATTAAATTACACTATTTAAGCACTAATTATCTTTATTTTTTTACATTAATATATATTTCCACATACCTTCAAATCACTGTTTACCCATTTATGAACAAGGATTTTTAATAATGCAATAAAATATACGTTAAGTACATGTACAGAATAACCCAGCAAGCAATTTTTGTTTTTAAAAGATGTCTAATAGATGTCTAATAGACGTCTAAACATAGTCGTCTTGGCTAAAACAAGGCTAAATTTGGGCTGTCAGTGAAAATACGTCAAAGAACAGGCCAAAACTAGACTAGTCATCAAATAAACAGAAATGAAGACTACACATATAAAGTCTGTCTAATCTGTCTATTTGACGACTAGTCTAACTTTGGGCTATTCTTAGTTTTCTATTAGATTTTCACTGACAGCCCAAGTTTAGCCTTGTTTTAGCCAAGCTGTCTACGTTTAGATGTCTATTAGACGTCTATTAGGCACAAAATTGTTTGCTGGGTGTTTCATTTTTAGATGTATATCTGTCCTGCTATTATTATACATTCTATATATTGTATTATTAATATTATTATTATTATTATAGATATTCTCTCTATGGCTTATTTTTGTATTGAAATCAATTTTGTAAACAGTGTTGCCAACTATTTCCAATGAAAAGTAGCTAAAGCCTGCCTGAAAAGTAGCTAAATGTTGCCAGATGACATTACGCACTAATTTGCATATCAGTGACGTCGTCACGTAGTATCTGACAAGCGTAAGCCCTTCATGTTTTTACTCTCCGAGGCGCCGTGTATTATATTATATTAAAACATTACATCCAGATGCAAAATAAATAGGTCCTTATTAACATATTACTTTGCGTGATGACGTCATTGCGTAAGCGCAACATCTTTATGTAGTATACAAAATAATTATTTTCTCAAATTGACTGGCCATCTCAGCAAAAACATTATTTGAAATATGTCCATTTAGATTTGTATGAAAAATATAGTTGACTATTTTCAAAAGTAATACAAACACTTTTTGATAAGATTTTTTTATTTGTAAATTTGTATAACACTGATAATGAACAGTTACATTCTCTTGAACAATCACAGCTTGTGTACTTACTCTTTTTAACTTGTGGAATTAACACATTTAGGAAAGTGACAACAATTATAGCACTATTGGAATTTATTGCTACCTAAATTACCAACAATTATACATGTTAACAAATATCAGTAAATAACAGTTATGAAACACAATCTGAGCTAACTACTCTACTGAGTGAAGCCTACAGCAACTGCTCTTTTGAGTCACTTTTTAAAAATTGCTAAAAGTAGCCAAATGAATGTTAAAAATTGCTCAATTTGTTGCTAGGTGCTTTTTGAAAAAAGGGTAGTATGAAAAGTACAAAAATTGCTAAGTTGGCAACACTGTTTGTAAATTCAATTTCTAATCTTATAATCTTCAATCCATCCACAAAAACTCACCACTTCACCCAAATTGATCACTAAAACACTGACAAATCATCCCAATTCTCCCCACCCGCACACTATCCTTCATATAAGCACCTGATTGTATCAGTGTGAGTGTATATGAATAGATTATGACTGCGGTGCGTGACACAGATTAGCCAAACCGGAGTCGCTATGAAAGCTGAGCGAGCGAGACGCCATGAAAAATGGATGACAGCCCTTCAGCGCACTGATGACTGACGCCCTCAGTGTGTGGCACTGCCTCTGATTGACAGCCGTCAGACCGTGTGTGTGTGTGTGTGTGTGTGTGTGTGTGTGTGTGTGTGTGTGTGTGTGTGTGTGTGTGTGTGTGTGAGTCTGTCACCTTCTCTCCTGTACTGATGTTCATGCCCAGCATAACTTTAGCGAACGAGCCTTTGTTGATCATCTTGCCCACCAGGTAGCTGCCCACACGTTTGGTATGAGGGAAGTTTTGGAGCAGGTCACGGGGCACTTTTCCGAGGCATGGAGACGCCGGCTGCTCCAGCTCTCCTGAATCCGTCATGCTCCCATCCAGAGACGACCTCAGCGCCGCCGGCATGATGCCAGTTCTGCTGGTCTGCTAGCCGATCCACAGGACAGCACCAAGTGGGCAGCCTGGCATCAGAGGCAGGGCAAGTGTGATGGAGGCTGCTCTCATTTGGGTTTTTCTTCAGCTGTTCAGGTGTTTGTCGAATATCCACTATTTGTTGAATTTGTCTTTCCTCAGATGTAGCTCTCTTTATCTGTTTTCTCCATCTAGATCTCTTTTCAGTCCAGCGGAAGGTTCTTCTGTCAGTCTGGTTAGTTCATGCACCCTTGTCTGAGTGAGTGTGTGTGTGTGTGTGTGTCTGGTAGATAATTAACTGTATCTGGTCTCAGGTTGATGCTTTGAGCCTAAGCGTAGTGAGAGGACACACTACACCATAATGACCCCCCACCTACACACACGCACGTAGAAGAACGCAAACTGAACAACACGGCACCTAAAATATCATGATAAAGTCTTTTAACATACACAGTATTCAAAACACACTTGAGCTCTTCTATTTATTTCTACTCAGTGTCTGTTTACTTTACTAATCTAATTGTAACTATTAAAACCAGTACATGAGGTAAAAACCAAAACATTCTGTACGATATACACTCAAAAATGATGTTTGTATGTTCAAACTACTTATTTAAAATGAGCTGAGACACAAATCTTGAGGTTTTTAGGGGACAACTTAATTTATTATGTTTAATCCATTTAAATTTGTAAAATCTATTTAACTTTATTCCTTCATGTTGTCCCAACACAAATTGATTGTGTGGAGCCCAGCATTTTCTTACAGTGTACATTCTGTAGTAGGAATGTTCCGATCAGCTTTTTTTGCCCTCGAGTCCGACTTTAAGTACCTACAGATACCAAAACCCGATCCGATACTTCTATAATACATAAAAAAGTAAATAAAGAAGAGCGAAGAAACAGATTCAGGATGTTTCTTATTTTTTATTTAATTCACCTTATTTTAACATTTAACAACTCTGTGAACAAACAGAGGGCTAATAATTCTGACTTCAACTATATATATATATATATATATATATTCGAGTCCTGATCGGGAGGTAATGTCCGAGTCTGAAACCGCGTGATCAGGCCCGATTTCCGATCACGTGATCGGATCTGGACGTCCTTATTCAGTAGTAGGGCTGCACAATATATCATGGGAGCATCGCTATGGCAATGTGATCATTCACAACAGTTACATCGCAGGATATCCAATGTTGAGTTTGTATTATAATTCATCATTTGCATGTGTTTTTGATGCCTGTGATTGATTAATGACCTTAAAAAAATTTAGGCATAAGAAATTGTACCATTTGTGACTAACAACAATTAATTTTATTGAATTATTTTTATTTTTATGATTTAGGTACTGTACTTGAATACTGTTAGACTCGAGTAAACACTTTATTTCAATTGTATCGTTTTCTGGATTGTATTTATAGATGTGCATGATTATACTCACAACACGTGCAAATAGAAAAATGCACTGCAAATAGCACAGACCACATCAAAAATGTGTCGGGGGACCCCAAAAAGTTTATAGATTATTAGATTTTATGCAGATGCAAATAGTAAACATTAATTCATCAATCTCTGACTAAACAAGTGCATGGAAATACTCACAACACATGCAAATGCAGAAATGCACATCGAAAATGTGTCGAGGGACCCAAAAAGTTTATGGATTGTTTATTAGATTTTATGGAGATGCACTCCCACTGCAGATTCAACCTAATCAATCTAACATTATAAATTCTTTCAAAATAAAGATACTAAGTCATCTGATGAAATTGTATTCATATTGCAATATATAATCGCAAAATAAAACAAATATCGCAGTGCTAGATTTTTCCAATATCGTGCAGCCCTATTCTGTAGTATTGTGTTCATTTTTATCAAACATTTATTTCTTCTTCAAATATAAATATTAGTAGCGTATGTGTTAGATACAAGTTTCATCAATAAGAGTTTATGTAGAGTTTTTGCATTTTTATTTTAGTCTCATTTTTTTCAAATATGATGTAATTATATTTAAAAATATTCTATATAATTTCTCAATGTTTAAAATAAGTCTGTATTATATTTATATTAAGATATCAATATAAAATACTCATAAAAGAAGTGAAATGCGAGACACAAATTTAGACACCTGACAAAACATTTTCGCCATTCAATGATTTCTAAATTGTCCGTAGTCTATGTGTGTGAATAAGTGTGTATGGATGTATCCCAGTGATGGGTTGTAGCTGAAAGAACATCTGCTGTGTAAAACATATGCTGGATACGTTGGTGGTTCATTCCGCTGTGGCGACCCCTGATGAATAAAGGGACTAAGCCGAAAAGAAAAAGAATGAATGAATCAACTATAATTTTTCAACAATGAAACGTATAAATCTAAAACCTCCATTATCCAGTTTAAGAAAATGTGGCACCCATTTAGGAAATATATTCAAGAACATGTTTTATTGTCAAATATAGACCAAGTCCTTGTTCCTGCAAATTGATTCTTCTTCTTTCCTAAGTGCAAAGTAGAGTGTGTTGTGTGATGCATATTGTACAATTGTAGATTTTAATAAGCCACATTATTATTTACCTTTTTATTTGTTGGTATGTTTTTTTTACATTGTATGCGCTTAGGTTGATACTATCTATACTTTTTGAAATATAATTTTGTTTTTCTGTCTTTTTTTTTTTTACTGTAATTTGCCATAAAAGTCATAAATAAAATTATTTTAAAAAATAAAATAAAACCTTCATTACACCCGAAATTAACTTATATAATCACCCCATTGCTCGCACTCCCAACAATATCCACTGTATATATTACAGTATCTCAAAAAGCTCATTCAATATTTCAGCTTCTACTACCTCTAGAATGAGCTTTTAATTAATAATGATAGACTCGACGATTCGGTATCTTTTTTTGACAATGAGCAAGTACATCATCAGTACTGGAAATAATATCATGAAGGAAAGTGAAGTACACATGTGTGTGTGATGGTTTTGGCCTTGGCCCAGTGTGTGTTAGCAGGGGTCTGTGTGCTTCAATGAGAGGCCATTGTTGGATAAGTGTGTGGTTGGGCTCAGGTTTCTTTATTTCTTATTCGCTCACGTCATTCATCCGCCTGAGAGAGAGATGAACTGAGCAGCATGAGACTGCAATCTGAGACCACCGTACTGTACAAACACACACACACACGCACACACACACACACTGTCATATATACAGTGGCCTCCATTAACATTGACTTGCTTGGTATACATGAGCAAAGAAGTCTTGGATAATTTTTATTGTTTAAGCTTTTCATTAATATATAAACAAAAAACTGCTGTTATTTAAGAACAAACTATTGTAAACAGCGCAGTTTTATTCAAAATCATATCATTGTTAAATATATGTTTGTGACTATTATTGGCACTCTTATGAACTTATATAAGCACACTATTTTTGAAGTAATTGGCCACTGATATTTTTCTCTTTTTTTGCTACACCTGAGTGACAAGGAACAGGCAATTGTTCAAGCATGACCTCCTGCTTCCCATGGCTGTGAATATGAGGCAAAACTCACTCATTCATTACAATAAGTAAATAAGTACAATAAGAACACAGCTGTAATTGGAGACCAGTGTTGGGTGTAATTAGTTACAAAGTAACAAGTTACTGTAATTAAATTACTGTTCTACTTTTATTTTTTAGTTTAATTTAATTCATTCATTGATTCATTTTCCTTCGGCTTAGTCCCTTTATTGATCAGGGGTTGCCACAGCGGAATGAATATATGTTTAGCACAGCGGAAGCCCTTCCAGCTGCAACCCAGTACTGGGAAACATCCATACACTCATTCACACACATACACTACGGCCAATTTAGTTTACTCAATTCACCTATAGCACATGTCTTTGGACTGTGGGGGAAACTGGAGCACCCGGAGGAAACCCACGCCAACACAGGGAGAACATGCAAACTCCACACAGAAATGTCCACTGACTCAGCCGAGACTCAAACCAGCGACCTTCTTGCTGATGCGACACTGAGCCACCGTGTCACCAATTTAATTACAGTTAGTTATAATATATTTGCCTTAAATACTGTACATAAATTCAGCAGCTCTATATAAATCAATTCGGATAAGCAAATGAATATATATTTTGCTTAATAATTGTATTGTTCAACTACATAACATTTATTGTTCAAGACAGCTGCATATGCTTAAGAAAACATTTATTGAGAATTTAGTTCATGACAATATAAGGTACAAATTAAAAAAAACATTATTTTAAATATATATTTTTGTTCAGATACTCACGCGCATTAACTAAATTTTTCAAGGTTTTTTATTTGTCCGGCAACTGCACATGTTTAAAAAACAATTACATTTTTATTTATGCAAATATATGATATGAAAATATGGTGTTTTGATACATATATTATTTACATTTTATGTGTTAACCTAAAAGGTCCTGTTTGACTCCAATTTAAAGAATTAAGAGATTAATTTCTATTGAATAAATATTTATATGGATTAGTATTTACTGAAATAATTAAATTATCTATTAAATAATTAACTTACTTTTCAGACGATGTAAAAAAACAGCAAAAAAATAAATAAATTATCCAGCATCGGGGCAATAAAAAAGAAATTTCAATCAAGTGAAATTGCTATGAATCAGCCACACTCTCAGAAATAAAGATACAAAAGCTGTCACTGGAGCAGTACCTTTACAAAAGGTACACTTTTATACCTATCAGGTCTACATTTGTACCTTAAAGGTACATATTTATAGCCAAAAAGTACAAATGTGTACATCACAGTGCCTTACACATATATAAGTATAAGATTCTGACGTTATGATAACCTTGGATAAAAGTATCACGGTTTCACGTTATTGTGATTACTGCTCTAAAATATATTCTTTTTAAATGTCTGGGTAAAAAACATCCACTTTTTTCCCCTTTGAACACAATATATTTTATTTTGAGAAACATTTAAAATATTTTGTAACAGTAAACATGTCAGGCTAAGTAATTCAAATGAATCATTGACTTTTGCTGTCTTCATTAGTTTCAAAAACACTGATTTCTTCACAATTTAAAACGGCATCTTTGGCTATATTTTCTGCTGGTGACATTGTCGTCCTAAAAACGTAAATAAAAAAATCTTACACATACCTTAGGAACGATATTACAGAAAATTTTGGCGGTTTTAAAACCTTGACTTTTCTAAACCGCTGTATACCTTGAAAACAGTTATCGTCCAATGCCTACTTACACATACAAAAGTATACTCTAAAAGTACACAACGTTCCTTTAAGGTACCAATATGCACATCTATGGTACAAAAGTGTACCTTTTGAAAAGGATCCGCCAAAGTGAGGGCTTTTGTACCTTTATGTCTTAGTGTGCAGGAATAGGAATTGTGTTCTTCTTGTTCAAATAGGATGGTTTGAGCAGACAAAATATCTAAGAGAATTTCAGCTGGAGAAATGCAGACGTTAACTGGATTTGGAGGTCAGAAATTTGCCAAAAGTACTATCTGACACCACCTACATTACAATAAACTCTCTTTCAAAAGCAAGCATACAAACTTACAAAAACAAACATATTTCCAGCAAAATATTAAAAGGTTAAATAATAAAGACATATTTACCAAGGGTGCTAATTTATGTGTATGGCACTGAACATTGCAGCAGGGTAAATATCTTGTCAATTCACTTAGAGAACACAAAGAGGCAGTGTATGGCAGAGCTGTGTATGTGTGCATGTTCCTCAAGGGTTTTATATGCATGGTTCAAAGCAGGCCATGATAAAGAGAGCCAGAGAGTGCAAACTCACAGACACGCAGAACAGCACATTTTGCGTTCACCCCCAAAAAATGTGTTCCAGCCTCGAGGCTTTGGCAAAACACAGTGCGGTCAAATTAATAGTGCTGAAAACCTCCGTCTATTTCCTGCTCTGTAAGAAAGCAATCCCCAGCAATCCATTAAAGCATATCTTAACACTAAATAACTTTTTAAAAGCCTGCTGGAGCATCTCCGCACCCTTCATGAGGAAGACTCAGAACAAAAGATCGGCAGAAACATCCCTCTGCAAAGGATAATATTAAGGATAATAAGGATACTATTGCTGTGGTTTAAACAAAGCAGATACATACATATAAGTGAAGAGATTTTTAATGCAAACATGTAATAATTTGCTCATCTCTATGAATTTCCATGTTATATTCAGATCATTAAATACGCTGTAAATAAAACTTTACAGACATTCAGTTGTGTGCATAAATGATGTTTGGAGGAATTGAGAGTAAAGGTCAGAAAATGACGACAGGAAGTTTTATATTATATATCGTTGTCTATTTTAAATATTACTTTTTTTATTTGGACAAAAAAATATTTATATATAATATATAAATATAGTATGCTAAAACTAATATAAATATATTTTAATGATGTAAATTTCTGTAATAAAATATTACAATATTGTTTTATATTATATTTTATTGCTATAAATACAAATTTACTGGTAATCAAAAGATAAGTGCTGCTTTATCTGTATCAGATACAATAAATAAATCATCAGTGCATCAGTTTTAACACAAAAACAGATATTTCAAAATATCTTCAATGTTCCACCAAAAATAAATAGATACATTTTAAAGCATTCTGTTTTGGTGATTTACACAAGTAAAACAAATAATACATAAGTATTACATACTTCCTTTTCAGGTGGATTATTACTTTAAAAACTCTATAGAGTAATTTCTCAAAAATGTGCTTCAATAGCAGTTTATTGAGTCTTGTCAGTTTTCATCAGAATGTAGAAGTATTAACTATTGTAAAGACTGCCCTCCTGTGGTTGAAGAACAACTAGTTGCTACACATTTTTACTAAACATAACATAACATAATTCACATACTCTATAATATAATATATAATATGATATAATATAATATAACATAATATAATATAACAATATAATATAATAATATAATATATGACATAACATAATATAATAAACTATAACAATATAGCATAATATAATATAATAAAATATAATATAATATAATATAATATAATAATATAGCATAATATAATATAGTATAATAATATAGCACAATATAATATAATATAATATAATATAATATAATATAATAATATAGCATAATATAATATAATAAAATATAATATAATATAATATAATAATATAGCACAATATAATATAATATAATAATATCGCATAATATAATATAATAAAATATAATATAACATAGTATAATATAGCACAATATAATATAGCATAATATAATATAGCATAATATAATTTAATATAATATAGCATAATATAATTTAATATAATATAGCATAATATAATAAAATATAATATAATATAGCATAATATAGCACAATATAATATAATATAACATAATATAATATAGTATAATAATATAGCATAATATAATATAATAAAATATAATATAACATAGTATAATATAGCACAATATAATATAGCATAATATAATATAATATAATATAGCACAATATAATATAGCATAATATAATATAATATAATATAATATAATATAATATAATATAATATAATATAATATAATATAATATAATATAATATAATATAGCACAATATAATATAGCATAATATAATATAATATAATATAATATAATATAATATAATATAATATAATATAGCACAATATAATATAGCATAATATAATATAATATAATATAATATAATATAATATAATATAATATAATATAATATAATATAATATAATATAATATAATATAGCACAATATAATATAGCATAATATAATTTAATATAATATAGCATAATATAATATAATAAAATATAATATAATATAGCATAATATAGCACAATATAATATAATATAACATAATATAATATAGCACAATATAATATAATTTAATATAATATAGCATAATATAATATAATATAATATAGTATAATATACGGTGGCTCAGTGGTTAACATGGTCGCCTCACAGCAAAAGGTTACTGGTTCGAGCCCCTGCTGGGTCAGTTGGCATTTCTGTGTAAGGTTTCCATGTTCTCCCCTTGTTTTCGTGGGTTTCCTCCGGGTGCTCCAGTTACCCCCATAGTCCAAGCGCTATACGTGAATTTAATGAACTAAATTGGCCGTAGTGTATGTGTGTGAATGAATGTGTATGGATGTTTCCCAGTACTGGGTTGCAGCTGGAAGGGCATCTGCTGTGTAAAACATATGCTGGATGAGTTGGCGGTTCATTCCACTCTGGCAACCCCTGATGAATAAAGGGACTAAGCCAAAGGAAAATGAATGAATAATAATATATAGTAATGGCTGATACCTTTAAGTTATTCATGTATTGGCAAAAAAAAACAAAAATTTTCACCACTTTTTTCTCATTTTCAGTTAAAGGTTAGATTTTTTGTGATCTTATTTAATGCAAGACTAAAAAGGATAATCAAAGCAGATTTATTTTCACAGCCTTCTTTTTTCACATTTATCAGAATGCCAATCATTTGGACCATGACTGGATATTGATATAAATCATTAATGGGTTATCATGTGCAAATAATTAGACATTTATATTACATGGCTGCTGAATGCTTGATTCTGATTGGCTGATAAACATTCTAAATTGTGCAGTTATTTTAAATTTAACAAACAATATTTCTAAGTATTAGAAAAACTGTGACTGACTCTGGATGACTAAATATTTATAAAATAATGCCTATAATTATATAATAATTCCACACCCCTTCGTCCATTATTCCTTGCATATCTACTACACATACATGTGTTTCTTTTCAATGGTATATGGTGAATACTGTCAAGAGTAATATTTAATATTTCACTTTACCTGTCTCAAACACCCAGCCCTAATCACACAAAGTCCTGACACAACCTTAATTCAAACAAACACCATCACAAACTGACTGCCAGCATCACAGCTTGTTTAGAGGCCTCGCGCTGTCAACAAACCGCTCTCAAGACAGACCAGAAAAGCAAATAAACCCCAGCAACAGAGACAGACACAGATTTGCCTGTCTGTGTGCTTGTAGATGAGATCGACTTTAAACCATAATTACATTGAAAACGCTTCAACGCAGCTAATGAAGTCCTGCTGCTCACACACACACACACAAGGTGATGACAGCAGTGAAGTGAAGCAGTCATTTCCTGAGCACCACGGCCAGATGTCTCACACACTACATCTTGGAAACACACACTTACACACACACACACACGCGCGTTTGAGTGTAATAAGTCTGACATTTAGTTCTCATTAATACCAATCGTAAGGTCACTCAGATGCAGCTGCTCGACGCTGAAGGGCGAACCGCAGATTTCGAGACAGAGGTGGATAAAATAACAGCGCGCGATGTTTTAGTGAGTGTTCAGTGTGTGTGTGTGTGTGTGTGTGTGTGTGTTGCAGTGTGTGGCTTAATTACTGTGTGCTAATGAAAAGCGCTGTGTGAGTTTGTGAGCGGCTCGGATGGTGAACTGCCACGCCGCGCTCACAGCTCGTAAATTGCACACCTTCTAAAGGATGTGGGCTGTGTGTGTGTGTGTGTGTGTGTGTGTGTGTGTGTGTGTGTGTGTGTGTGTGTGTGTGTGTGTAAGAAGGCTAAAAAGCACAGATTTTAGGGCCCAAATCAACAGGAGTGCATTGCAGTAAACGTCTCCTCAGAGATTAGCTGGTGTATAGTGGATGTTGTTCTGAATTGTTAGAGCGAATGATGTGCTAACGTGGATGTGCTGGAGCAGATGTGAAAATGCTAAACTCAGATAAATGCATCATTCATCATGTGAGAATGCATGTGGATGTGAGAAATAGAGTTTTCTGGTGCATAAGGGAACGCTCGCATAAATCCCAGATGTTTGCGGAGTTGTCGATGATTGTTTTGTTTGCCTGCAGTTGCCAGAAGAGGGCAGCGCTGAGAAACGCATCCTCTTTTCAACACTGATTTGACAGATAAGTCTTATCGTTTGGAGGCAAATTAGCTGGTAAATTCTAGCAGATACTTCTCAATGTCCTTTTGAATATTGTTGTTGTTGTTAATAAAAATTAAAAAATAATATCAAATATTCAATATATATCAATATATTTGTAATAAAATATTCTTTTAATAAATTGTTTTAAAAATATTTTTCTTTAAATAAATACAAAACAAATACAATATTTTTACATTTTTAAATTATTTGCTCCTCAAATTTCTTGCATATTTAGACGTTACAATATTTATTATAACTCACTAACTAAACCCATACAATTAGGCTAAATGATAATAAAAATAATGATAACATTTATAAAAATGACAAAAACACTTAATTAATATAAAACTATAATAATTAAACACAATACAAGCAAATATTTATATTAACATTTTTATGTGCTTTATTATGTTTTTTTTGGTTTCACACAGAATATTAAGAACAACATATTAAATATTCTAATGTTAATTGTCTAGTTCATTTGTTCCTACATTTTATAGAAAAATTGATTTATTTCCTGCTGTTTTTCTATGAATATTTGAGTAAAAACATAACTGTGTCAAATGATGTGACTTTAAATAAATAAATAAATAAATAAATAAATAAATAAATACATTAAGTATTACAATTCACGCTGAAAAAAAATATTTTTTTAAGGTAAGTGGTTGCAAACAATTTATATGAGCTGAATTTAAACAAACAAATACAATTTAGTAACGTTCAACTTTATTTGTATGTTTAAATTCAGCCCATATAAATTTTTTACAACCACTTACCATAAAAAAATGTTAGTAAATCCAATGAATAATTTTTTTTTCAATGCATAACTCAACCAAAAATGGTCAACAATTGGGATCAAAATCTCGAAATGTAGTGATGGGACAATTTATTAAAAAACTGTTTATTAAGCAACCACCAACAATACAATCACCAACCAATGTCAGACAAACATCTGAAGACCAAAAACATCAGACAATTGATATTACAAATAAAAAGTCTTAAATAATGCTTTTGTTTCTTTATTTACTCAGTCTTGTAGGAAATATGAAGGCATTTTGTCTTGATATAAATATGTGTACCATATCATAGCTTTGCTGCTCATGTTACACACATCAAATCCAGTGTTGACAGAATCCCTATATACTGTACAATGAGTTCTGCTGTCTTTAAATGAGCTGCATCCATTGTAGAAAAACTGCATGGTTAGCATTTCGTGGTATTTAACCTTTACGCAGGTCAGACAGGAATAAAACGTAACGAAAAAGTTTACGAACAGCCTAAAAGCTTACAAATTCAGTGTTATTTGGATTGGAACTCCACCGTAGTCCTGCAGCATAAATCATTTGACACAATTCATTATGCGGTCACTGTAAAACGCCTGCTAAAACACGCCATTGCTGAATTAGCTTTTTCTTTAATGATTCACACTCCGAACAACACATAAAAACGCAGCTTTTTAAGATTTTCTAGGAAATGGTTTTCAAAAGGGCAAGTGCACAACAAGAAAGAGGGTTTTGTTCAGCACTTTCATTAATTGCACTGTTTATATCGGAGAGAGGCTTTATTTCATGGCCTTTCTGTCGCTGATTAGCAGCAAGCTGTGACAAAAGCATTCTTCATGCAAAAAAACATCGACTTCCATGACATCCATCTCTCCATAAACTTCCCTGACTGTAAATTCACAATTATTTGACTCTCTCTGCCTCATTTTGTACATACAGATTTGAGTTTCTTTTTTTTTTTTCACCACAATACCAGTGATTTCCTGCTCATATGGTCATCCGTGCACCCAAAGTCAACAGCGGAGAGCCTGTAGAGCATAATGGATGTGTTTTATGGAAAGGGTGTTATATTAAGTTTAATGGCAGTGTGCGGTGGGCTAATGGCTGCCTTTGGCTTCCCTCCTGAAATAGAAGTGAGGGTGGGTTTGGAGGGATTCCTCCATTTGTGTGTCCCAGAGCGAGAGAGAGAGAGAGCGAGAGAGAGAGAGAGAGAGAGTGATGTATGGACAGATCTAGATATAGAACATGCAGACAGATTGAAAAAGTGTGTGTGAACATAGAAAAAAATACGAGAAGGAAAAAAAAAAAACAATTTCAAATGTTCCACTTGTACTGTTTTGAAGCTTGTATTTTAAAAAGAATTTAGAGGGACTGAATAAAAGTGTATTGGTCACGCTTTACAATAATTAATTAATGTTAGTTAATGCTCTAGAACAGAACGCGATTGGTTAATATCAGCTGTCAATCACTCAGTTCAGATGACAGGGAGCTATAGCAGCGAAAATGTAAAGGTCTGGATACCACTGATAGATTTTGTTTTACAAACCACCTAAAGTTACAAATAATGACTTATTAGTGATCATGTGCTAAATGTTAATCCACCATTTATAATTTTAAAAGAGTGGATAAAAGACTTCCAGTGGGTTTAAGTCTGCTGTGAAAATGACTAAAGCCATTCACTATAAAGCCAGTGGGACGGAGTTTTCAGGTAACAGTGTTTGCTACATCTACACATTTTAAGCACGAGATGTTTTAACGTAATTTAATCCTTCATTTAATCGTCACGATGCTGTCAGTCGTGCAACTGGCACCGCGTTCACCATCACAAAAAAAAAATACATTCACTGAGATTAAACTATTGCAGCTCATAAAAAGACCGTTATTGCTATTAAGATGACGTATGCAAATAATTAGCTATATGCCAGTATCATGTGTGCAATATCATACACCACCCGTGAGAACAGCAAAGATATTATCAAACTCAGGTCATCTCATTCACGTCAAGCAGTGTGTATAGGGCCGGTGGGCGCATGCAGATTTTTTTGTTCGTTTTGATTAGTGTTGAATTCAAATGCAATAAATCTGTTAATATAAAACCTGCACTAACTGTGCTCATAATTGTTAGTGGGTGCGCTTTAATTTTGGCTGGTGCGACAAAATTTTTGAAGTAAGAGCACCTGTGCTACCAAGAAAAAAGGTTAATTTCAAGCCCTGAAGAATGAACAATATTGTTCAGTCCTTATTAGTCATAGTTCAACATTTACTAATGCATTAGTAACATTTAAATTCTTGCTTGTTAACATTCGTTAATCCAGTGTTTCCCCAAAGTAGGGGTCATGAGACAATGATGAGGGGGTCGCTTGGTGATTTCCAAAAATCTTATACATTGGGGCTGCACGATATTGGAAAAATCTTACATTGCAATATTTAATTTTTCTGTGGTATGTATTGCTATATAATGCATCTATAAAATTTCATCAAATGGATGAATAGCACTACTTAGAAAGAATTTATAGTCACACTTTATTTTAAGGCTCACCCACTATTGGTCAACGATTAACGACGACTTTAATTTGTTCCTTAACAGATATTAAGGTAGCTTAGGTATTGGATTAGGTTTTGTAAATGTTAAAATTACGCTGTAAAGTTTTTGATGTATAAATAACTTAATACAATTATTCTTTAATAAACTTCAATCTCTCTCAGGCCTTAAAAGCATGCAAATGATACAATTTTACTCCATTATGGTTAAACTCTGCAATAATTCCACAAATCTCATGTTCTAAACTGTGACTTTTGCTCAAATATAATCCAAGCTCAACATTGCATATCTATGCGATGTGACTATTGCAGATGCACACATTGCAATATCGATGCTAAAACGATATATTGTGCAGCCATGTTATATTTGTTATTAAACTATTAGAATGACCATATTTTACCCATAACCTACAGAAGATAAAACTAGTATTTAATGGTTATATACAGTATATAAAAAAAACAATAAATAAAATGCCCTACAAATAAACAACATACAAATAAAAAGCCAGGTAATATTAAATTAAACAAATGAATAATGACTTTTAAAAATGATATGGTTGTTAGACTGTTGCATTTTTTTGTGTTGTCCCTCCGAGGTCGCAGGCTAAAAAGTTTAGGAACCCCTGAGTTAATACACTGCGAGTTAACATGAGCTAAAAATGAATAACTGTATTTTCATTAACTAATGTTAACTAACATGAACAAATACTGTAATAAATGCTTTATTCATTGTTTGTTCATGTTAGTAAATTAACATTAACTAATACAACCTTATTGTTAGGTGTTGCCAGTGTATTAAAAACACATACATACTGTAAAACCAAAAAAGTTAAGGTAACTCAAACCATTTGAGGAAACTAATTGCAACAAACCCTTTAAGTTCAAAACTAATCCTTATGAATACTGTGAACTTACTCCATTTAAGTTAAAGTAATGAGGTATTTAATTAACTCATTACCTTCAACACTGAGTTCAAAACTCTTTTTAAATGAGTATTATCTTTCAGTAAATTTTGAATTAACTACACTCATTTGATTTGATAAAGTTCACTGTTAGGTTTTACAGTGTAAATATGGGACTACATGTGGGACTTATTTGTCTAAAAGTAGTGTTTCATAGAGGCAATAATCAGGAGTGCTAAAAGGTTTCAAATGTTTTGCAATGTTTCAGTCATTGTTTGAAAAAAACTTAAATGCAGAATAGGGAGAGATTTTTTTACTTTTTTTTTTTCCATATTTTACCTGATTGTATACAATACACTACCAGTCAAAACTACTAAATATTTATCCCTTTTAAATTATCATTATTTATTTATTAGAATAGTTTTCTATTTTAATATTTAAAAGTGTCATTTTTGTTTTGTTTTTATTGCATTTTGTGTTACATTTTAATGCCATATGATCCTTTAAGAAATGTTTTTGAATGTTTTGTTCATTGCATCATTTATTTAGTAACTTCTGTTATTTTTATTCATGCTTGTATAGTTCATTTAAATTATGAATAAACCAATTAAAAAAAACTATAAATATCTTAATAGTTTCAGTTTAAGTTATTGATAAAAAAATCATTGATCAATATTGACATTTTAAGCTGAGATTTAACTTTAACTGACCAAAAACCACAGATTTTTATAAATGCTGTTGTTTAGATCTTTTTTCCTTATTTTTATATTTCTAGCTAATAAAAAACACACACCTTCACCTCTTCGAATATTTCCCAGTTTATTAATAAGAGCGTTTATCCATCTTGTAACCTTTGATCCAATGTTTATGCAATTTGGGCTTTGGGGTTTGAATGTGCAAATGGTCGATAATAGGCTATAATATATTGTAATTTAGAGGCGCAGCAGTAAAAAAATCCCCTTGCACTGCATTGTGTATAACACGCCTCTATCAGCCTCCATTTACAGACCCTGAAAAAATGAAAAGGCTCTGCTGAATTACTGCATTTTCCATCTTTCTTAATCGGCCCATTTCTCTGTATCCTAAACTAGCTCCCTTTGTTTTCGTTCCTTAACTAACCAGCATCATTTTATCAAAAGTGCTCTGAAATGAAGTGCTAAGTGTCAGCTTTTATTGAAAGGAAAGAGACTGGAACAACACGTGTGTTTTCTCAGGCCTGTAAAGAGACCTCTGCTCCTCAGGCCAAATTCTTCTGATGAATTAAAACCTGAACTACAACCGATGCATCTTCACTACAGACCCCAACCTGCTGAGAGATGCTTGAAATCTACTGCTAATGAGTGTGTGTGTGATGCTTGTGCAGGGCGCTAAAATGCATTGCAAAAGCCTGGTCCTAATTTGGCTACATTTGTGCTGTTTTAATGTACATATTAAACGCATTGCCAAACTTAACAGCAGCCATCCTCTCAGTGTGTGCTTCACTGAATAAAAGACTGTGCTAATCCATCGTTAACTGTAAATGAGTGCATGAAATCTACTGAGAATGCCAGGTTTCATAAGCATGCATACAAGTACATAAATGACATATTATGTGTTTTAATGAAACGGTTACAGATTTTTAGCTTTTTTATAAATCTCTTCTTTTTGTGTTTAACAGAATAAATAAATAAAATAAATAAAGAGTAAATAAAATTGTCATTTTGGGGTGAACTCTCTCTCTTTAATGTCTTCATATCTTTTATGTGTGCAGTTTATAATATATTATATTATGTTTATTAATATATATTATACATTAAGATACACTACCTGACAAAAGTCTTGTCGTTGATCCCAGTTTTAAGAGCAACTAATAAGTTGATCATTTGGAAAAGTGGCAGAAGGTAGATTTTTCTGATGAATCATCTGTTGAGCTGCATCCCAATCATCACAAATACTGCAGAAGACCTATTGGAACCCGCATTGACCCAAGATTCTCACAGAAATCAGTCAAGTTTGGAAAAATCATGGTTTGGGGTTACATTCAGTATGGGGGCGTGCTAGGGATCTGCAGAGTGGATGCCAACAGCAACAGCCTGAGGTATCAAGACATTTATGCTCCATTACATTACAAACCACTCCTTCTTACTTCAGCCTCCACATCAAACTTCCTGAAAGCAAAGAAGGTCAATGTGCTCCAGGACTGGCCAGCCCAGTCACCAGACATGAACATTATTGAGCATGTCTGGGGTAAGATGAAGGAGGAAGCATTAAAGATGAATTCAACGGATCTTGATGAACTCTGGCAAGAACGCTTTCTTTGCCCTTCTAGATGACTTTATCAATAAGTTATTTGAGTCATTGCAGAGATGTATGGATGCAGTCCTCCAAGCTCATAGGAGTCATTCACAATATTAATTACTATTAAGACTTTATATTCTATATTGTACATTATTTCTGTTAAGTGACAAGACTGCAAATGTCAGACCTTACTGTCCTTATTAAATGATTGAAAATCATGCCATAATCATATTTTATTTTGGTAAAACAAGCGTAATCTAGAGACCTTTGCCTTTCATATAAGCCTCTTCTGATACCAAATGATCAACTAGAAGTCAAGTTATTATTTCTTGTTCCTAAAACTTGGATAGGCCACAAGATTTTGTCAGTTAGTGTATATTATACTTGTGTGAAAAAAATAATCTGTGTCTTATAAAAGAATGTATCTCATAATAATAATTTAATATATACATTTATACTTGAATAACAACAACAGCCATCTTGTTGCAAAATGTTTTGTGTTTATGTGCATGTGTGATGCCCAATAAACCCTGTTCCTCTTTTTCCCCCCTTTTTTGGGCACATGGCTTCAACATACTGTCAGCCGTGCCACATCAAACCCAAGCGTAGCAGCTGGCAGTGTGGTTAAAGTGTGTGTGTGTGTGTGTGTGTGTGTGTGTGTGTGTGTGTGTGTGTGTGTTGGAGAGTGACAGTTGCCAAGAAACCAGTATTTAATAAAGTCATCGGGTCTGAGATGGGAAAGAAACCGCAGCTCAACTCAAAGCCTATAAGAAATCGACAAATGCCACCCCACATCCGCATTCACTTTCCTCTCACTCTCACTCAGTGAACAACCCTGTGCTGTAAAGCAGATCAACAAGAGAAGAACCACAACAAAAATCCAAGATTTGAGCTTTTGTATGTGTCTTGTGTGTGTGTGTGTGTGTTTGTGACTGAGTGAGCGTGTTTTCACTCTCTGATATTTCTGTGTGTTATGTTGTTAATGGCACACCTTGTTTGCCAGGCAGAAACAGCCAATTAAAAGCAACTCGTGTTAAACTGGGTCCATTTTCAGCGGTGTGCCTCCAGGAGCCACAAAAACACTCTTCAATGTGTGAGTGTGTGTCTGTGTGGGACGGGGATTTACACCTCACTAATGATGTGTGAGTTTAATACTCAGAGCTGTTTTCAGCTTCACATGCAACAGGTTAACGCCTTCAGTGCCGTGCCTGCTCAACAATGTGCTCTATGAACTGACTTTTCACACTAGAACAAAGGCGTCCAGGCTAAATCCACAATCATCTGTGATCAGAGGCTGACAAAGTATTTTTACCTCATTACTGCAAGTACATTTTTTAACTTTCACTTCACTGCATTACAAAGCATAATATTGAACGTTTTATTCCTCTAGATTTTTCAACACAGGCTGATTCTTTTTAGTTAACCTGTTAAATGTTTAAATCCAGTTAACTATTCACGGATTCAAACTGTCCGGTCAGAGCGAGTCTCCATGATCCAGTTAAAGCAAGTGTCCAGTTAACGATTCACTATTTTGAATTAATCAGTCAGAGCAAATCTCCAATTAATGATTCACTGTTTCATATGAATCAGTCAGAGCAAGTCTCCAGTTAAAGATTCACTGTTTCTTATGAATCAGTCAGAGCAAGTCTCCAGTTAAAGATTCACTGTTTCTTATGAATCAGTCAGAGCAAGTCTCCAGTTAAAGATTCACTGTTTCTTATGAATCAGTCAGAGCAAGTCTCCAGTTAAAGATTCACTGTTTCTTATGAATCAGTCATAGAATGTCTCCAGTTGATGATTCACTGTTTCATATGAATTAGTCAGAACAAATCTCCAGTTAACGATTCAATGTTTTGTTTGAACCAGTCAGAGCAAGAGTCCAGTTAAGGATTCACTGTTTCACATGAATCAGTAAGAGAAAGTCTCCAGTTAATGAATCATTTTTTCATATGAATCAGTCAGAGCAAGTCTCTAGTTAATGAATCACTGCCTCCATTTAATGATTCACTGTTTCGTATGAATCAGTCATAGAAAGTCTCCAGTTGATGATTCACTGTTTCATATGAATTAATCAGAATAAATCTCCAGTTAACGATTCACGGTTTCGTATGAATTTGTCAGAGCAAGTCTCTAGTTAATGAACAAGTCTCCACTTGATGATTCACTGTTTCACATGAATCAGTAAGAGAAAGTCTCCAGTTAATTATTCACTGTTTCATATGAATCTGTCATAGAATGTCTACAGTTAATGATTCACTGTTTCAAATGAATCAGTCAGAGCAAAACTTCAGTTAATGATTCACTGTTTTATATGAATTTGTCAGAGCAAAATCTCCATTTAATGATTCAATGTTTTGAATGAATCAGTCAGAGCAAATCTCCAGTTAATGATTCACTATTTCATTTGAATCAGTCAGAACAAGTCTCTAGTTAAGGATTCACTGCTTCAAATAAATCAGTCAGAGAAAATCTCCAGTTAATGAATCACTGTTTCAAATAAATCAGTCAGTGCAAGTCTCAAGTTAACGATTCACTGTTTCAAATGAATCAGTCATAGAAAGTCTCCAGTTGATGATTCACTGTTTCATATGAATTAGTCAGAACAAATCTCCAGTTAACGATTCACGGTTTCGTATGAATTTGTCAGAGCAAGTCTCTAGTTAATGAACAAGTCTCCAGGTAATAATTCACTGTTTCACATGAATCAGTAAGAGCAAAATCTCCAGTTAACAATTTACTGTTTCAAATGAATGCGAGCAAGATTTCAGTTAACGAATCACTGTTTCAAATGAATCAATCAGAGCAAGTTTCCAGTTAACAATTCACTTTCGAATGAATCAGTCAATCCAGTCCAGTCAGAATAAGTTTTAATGACTCACCGACTAAAATGATCCAGCTAGAACAATTCTCCAGAAAATCATTCACAGATTCAAATTATACGGTCAGAGCGAGTCTCCTGTTTTGAAATAATCAAGACACTTCTAAACTGAAAGTGACCCAAAAATCCTCTAAATGAATTACAGAAATTAAAACAGCATTAGGAATTACCTGCTGACAAAAAAAGCATTTTAAATGCATATTTTTTTAACGTTTGAAAATTTAAAAACAAAAAAAAAAACTGAAAAATACCCTTTTTGGAAAGTATAGAAATAATCCAAAATGCTGCATTCTTATGTACATATTCAACATGTGAGCTGTTTATTTACACTTAACATGATATTTGTTCTATTTTCAGGTTTTGTATGAAATTCCAGCCATAAAAGAGAAGGAAAAGAGGAGGCAAATTCCGTTATTGGAACCAGGTCACTGCTTAAACACAGCGAGGTTAAATGGAGTAAGACTGGCTGCGAGGAACATCGTTAGCACATTGGCATGACGGGTTTCAGTAATTAGGGGGTGTGGCCTCACATCACCAATCGCCCCGCTGTGTTTGGTGCGTCCTGCTGATTTACAGTGTGTAGACTAAGATGTGGCTGTTTTAGCAGGTCATAACTCGCTACACACACATATACAGACACACTGGCTAAATAAGTGCCAAGTGTGCTCACATACACACGCACACACACACATGGCAGGCGTACGGATGCCAGACACACACTCCCCACACCAGCTTCACCTGGCTGCTTTTTGTTCCCTCTCACACTTTTCCTTCCTTTGCAAATCCCAGAGTGAAAACAGAGGCCAGTACACTAAGCTGTCCTAAATACTTGGACAGTGACCCAGACTATGAGGAGCTGCGGAGGAAAAGGAGAAGAAGGGTAATGAGGCTACAGCTTCATGTTGTGCTGGTGTTAATGTGCTGATGTGTTGTTTTCTTGCTGCAGTAGCACACCGAGTGAAGGGAGACTTTAAAATCCTGCTTTAAAGAACATTCATTTAATATGGATGTTCAAAGAGATCCTTTATATCTTTATTTTCATACAACAGTTTATTCTGTTTCCCAAATCTGACTGGCTGAGATCTTGTTTTAGTCATGCAATATTCTACAAGCATCATCACAGGAACTGTTCACCGTTTGTTTCCCTCTGCTTGTAGCATTTCTCATAGTGAGTCATAGCAAAACCACTAAAAGTTGACTAATTATACAGCTTTTCTGTTACAGTTTTAAAAGATTTTTAAGCAGAAAGAAATGGTCGTTTAAACTTCAGATATTTATAAAACTTTGTGTTTGTGATTTTGCATTATATAGAGTCATGTCTCTATAGTAGTTAAATAAAACGTACAAATATGTTGGTTAAATCTGGGTAAACTGGCATTATTTGGTCCAGGTAATATTTTAGGGATGCATTAATATAGAAATTTTGGCCGATCCTGATAACAGTTTATACTTTAAAGGGCACCTATGATAAAAATAATCTTTTGTAAGCTGTTTGGACAGAACTGTGTGTAGGTATATTGTGTCCACAGTCATATTGGCGTGATATAAAGACAATAGGTTTCTTTCTTTAAACTTCCTCACATTAAAATAGGATCCAAATTCCTCCCATTTTGAGGCCCACCGCAACGTGACATAGAAGTATAGTTTGCCCACCCACCAAATTGATTGATAGCCACATATTAACATGTCTCTGTAGTAACGTGTATAATCATATCATCAAGACAGGACTTGCACAAAGCAACTGGAATTAAAAGATCTGTTCAGCTCTCTGTGATCATCTGCACCTCAAGAATGAGTTTTACAGGTTTTAAACATTTTTAAAACAGTGCATGTTATATAATGTAGCATGTAATAAATACAGAAAAAAATCACTTCATAATTTATCGCCACAGCCGCATAGTGTCGGTATAATTATAAAAGTTGACACTTCAATTCCGGTTTGTGGACTTAAATCAGGTTTATTTGTACATTAACATAACAGATATCAATACAGCAGTGAGTAATGTCTATCCTGTCACATTTGGCTTGCAAAAAAAGTTCAAAGTGTGTGTATGTGTATGTGTGTGTGTGTCTGTGTGTGTGTGTGTACACACTAACTTTATAACAACATTGTGTGTGATTCATCATTGCAGAAAGGCTTTAATTATCTCAACAAATATATTAAATAATCATTGGGAAAGTTCTTGCTGTGGTAAGGCATCAGTCTTTCGAATGAGACGTTAAACCGAGGTCTCTACTCTCTGTGGTCGTTAAAAATCCCAGGATGTCCTTCGAAAAAGGGGTTTAACCCCGGCATCCTGGCCAAATCTGCCCACTAGCCTCTGTACATCATGACCTCCTAACCATCCCCATATCAAAATTGGCTTTATAACTCTGTCTCCTCTCCACCGATCAGCTGGTGTGTGGTGTGCAGTCTGGCGCAACATGGCTGCAGTCGCGTCATCCAGGTGGATGCTGCACACTGGTGGTGGATGAGGAGATTCCCCCCAATGTGCAAAGCGCTTTGAGTGTCTAGAAAAACGCTATATAAATGTAAGAAACTATTATTATTATTATTATTATAAGGGAGATATGTTTTATTCTTGTCTGTCACTGTACAGTTTATCTACGTGAGATGCAACAGGTAAAGGCTACGATCATCAGAGAGATCTCTATGACTCTGACACACGTGGGAATGGTCGGCAAGGAGAACCAGCTCATTTGCATTAAAGGCACAAGGCAAAAAAAAAAAAAAAAAAACAGCTACAATGTCCTAACAGCTCAGATTTCCCAGATTTAGAAAGGTGAAATAAATAATCTGATGAGTATTTTGAGCTGAAACTTTACAAACACATTCTGGAAACACAAAAGTCTTATCTTAAATCTTGAAAGAGGGGTAAAATAGGTGCCATAGAATGATACAATATATAGTTCTCTGATGTCTACACAGAAGTATCAGGTATAAAGTAAGTGCAAAGATAATCTCCAGAAATGGTTTTACATTCCATTTCCAACCTTAATATTTGCCCCTAGAATGAAAGATGTTTTTTTTTACCTTATTTGGAGGGGTTATGAGTATTAATGAGCTCTGCTCTGATGCTCTATGATTTGATGCTATATTTCTGTGGCATTACTAGGGCTAGACAGAATCTGTAGACATTTTTTGCTATTTCTGCGCAGAGTTTTGTTAAAAATCTTATTATGCGGAATGATTTTGGGAGTATGGTAACTAAAAACGTGATATATGAAATAAAAAATAATACCTTTTTTAACTTTTATTTAATATTTACAAAGCAAATCCATCTAGATCCACTTATTTGGTATACAAAACAAGTTTCTCATATAAAAGATCTACTAAAAGACAGAAAATATTACTTTACAAACTGTATTGTAAATAAATCATATGAACACTTTCATATTGTTCAATAATATTACTGAAATTAATTTTTTAAAAAATTATTAAACATAAATTTACATTTAAATAAATATACTCAATGATGGGCTAAAATCTGTGAAAATTTGCAGATGTCAGCACGCATTTTTTCCGTGTGGACCTATAGGCATTACCTGTGAAATGCCTGTCCCGTTTTCAAAATAAAAGTCCCACATACATAGTCATTATATACTGTTAGAAATTTAGAACATAAGAAAACATTTGTATCATTATCTTACTACGAAACGCCAATCAAATTCTGTACATATAAATGATCTTCTGCAATAATTTCCAGGCCATGTCTTTAAAATATGAACATTTAATTTACCACAGTTTTTTTCAATAGATTTTTAGTGCTCAGCTGCTTCTGCTGACAGTGCTTACTTTTAAACTGCCTTTCAACTCGTTTTATGCTTGAACAATTAAATAAATGCTTAGGTTTAGTAAACTGACTATTTTCATTAAATTACATTATCTGTATGTTGCAGCATTTACTGCTAAATTTACATCGTCACCCTGATTACAATCCATATCCATCAAAACCTCACTAGCAAGAAGCTGGATTGCTTTATCCAGCATATTTGTTACATTAGTGCTGTTTATTACATGCATTTAAAATATAAAAATAAAAATAAATAAATAAAACGTTCTATTAATAAAATAAAAAGTCATCCCAGACCACATGAACCCATTTAATCAGGGATAAAATGACGTCAAACACTCAAAATTGACATTTCTGTAAAGCTGATTTGCATTTAGATCTTCCTCCTGTGGGAGACACGTGATGACAAGACGATTTCTCTGTGTCTGTGTAGGTTCTCATCTAAATAAACCTTAAGCTGCAGAGACAACAGTGATGCAGGTGCAAGGCTAAGGATCACAGACCACACACATGCAAAGAAACATGCCATCATCATCAGGCACACTGATGTTCATTTGCACAAAAGTTCCTTCTTAATTGAAGCGCAGTTCATGACCATAAAATGTAAGAGGGAGCGATCCTTATGACAATGAGATCACTTATTTTCTAGCTCAGGCACATGCTTCTATTCACACATGCATAAAACGCACACACATGCACATCTCCATCTCTCTGTGAAGTTCAGACCATCATGCTTGAGTGCGCAGAACAAGTTCGGGTCGAGCTTCAAATCCCACTGGAGAGCAAATTAAAAACGACTGCTTCAAGAGCTGGTTAAAATTCTTAGGTTTTATTACTCCTTTCTCTCACAGAGCTGTTGACAAAAAAAGAGAGAAGAAAGCAAGGAGAAGTGCGATGTCGAAAGCCAGAAGTAATTCCGCATAGGCATTTTACGATGGAAACTTCAGCTAAATGTAATTTCAACGCTCGTTCACTCCAGAAAGAAAAGTCCCATATTGTATCAGAGAGTAAAAGTGTATGTGTGTGTGTGTGTGTCAAGGAGAGAGGGAGAGAGAGAGAGAGAGAGAGAGAGAGAGAGAGAGAGAGAGAGAGAGAAATGGGGAGCACTGATCTGTCTTCATATCTATCAAATGTCAGTGAAAATAACAACACAAATATTAATGTCTTCCAATTTTTGTAAATAGATTGCATTCTCAGAGTTTTGTTGCTATGATGTTATAATTATTTATTCTCTGTAAAATACATGACTAGATTAAAATGGAATCATTCTGGAAAATAAAAAGAAAGGTGTATAATTTGTAATAATAATAATAATATTTAACATTAATATAACATTTTAATATTTAAGTTTAATATTTTAACATTTTAATTAGTATTAATAAAACATTTAGTTCAGTTTTGTTGCGATATATTGTCTGTCTTCACCTTTGTTTACACTGTGTTGTCATTTTTGTTTAGTCACTGTCTGTTCTTATCTGTGTGTAATCATTCATTCCCTTTCCTCATGTTTCCCAACAGAGGTTTGGTAGAAAGACTGGTACTGTAGGTAAGTAGGTCAAGTGACAAAGATTTCAACACGTAGGAGTTCAACCGTCAAGAGAAACACTAGGAAAGGGGGTGAGCGCCAACCCGTGTATTTTTGGTTAAGTTAGTGTAGTTTAGGTAAGACGTTTTTGGACATTGAAGATTTAATTTTCGTATTTTTTGTTTACTAGACTAGATTAGAGGGGATTTGATATTAGTAAGACTGTTTTGGTTTTGATTGTTTCTTTGCTTTAGTGCCACCCATAGTGAGTCTTTCTAATTTGTTTTGGTTGTTGTTTGTAAATATTGTAAATAGCTCACTCACTGCTTCACTTATCAACACCTGTAATAAATCACATTATTTGTACAGCAATTATAGTTTGTGGTTGTTACTTTGAGTACAATTCTCTTTGAGTGATTGTTTGAACCAGATCCTTGGTTAAGTGTAAAACCCCACTCCCCTAGATTGCCCAGGGGTTGTAACAATAACAACAACAACAACAACAACAACAATAATAATAATAATAACAACTTTTTAAATGGGGTCCAAAAAAATCAAGCCAACGAAGAAAATGTTTGCCCACTTTCAACGTGAAAATAAGTAAGCTGTAGAATTTTGGAAATAAAATACACTAATAAAATTACACTATGTAATTTAAGCACTGTAGCCTCACAGCGAGAAGGTTGCTGTTCTCATTCCCGGCTGGGTCAGTTGGCATTTCTGTGTGGAGTTTGCATGTTTTCCTCGTGTTCACAAGGCTTTCCTCCGGGTGTTATATTATAAAGACATGCGCTAGGTGAATTGAATAAACTAAATTAGCCGTATGTATGTGTGTGACTGAGTATGTATGGATGTTTCCCAGTACTGGGTTACAGCTGGAAGGGCATTCGCTGTGTAAAACATATGCCGGTGTTTCATTATGCTGTGGTGACCCCTGATGAATAAAAGGACTAATCCAAAGGTAAAATTGAATGAATTAATAATATTGGTACTACCTTTTTAAATGGGGTCCAAAAAATTCAAGTCAACCTAGAAAATGTTTGCCCTTTTTCAATGTGAAAATAAATAGGAAATAAAAAAAATGAAGGATTACGCTTAATGACTTTCCTGAAGTAAAATATAAATAGAATTCCACAAAGGAAATACTGTCCTTTAATATTTTTCAGTTCTAATGTGTTTGAGTGGTTTGAGAGCATCATCTGCTGGATGAACCAGAGGCCCTGAACGGATCAACAGTCCAGGACTGTAAGCGTGTCTGAAAGAACAGTCCGGATCAGCTCAACCCTGCTTACTAGAGACCAGAGATAAAGTGTCTGACATGATTTATGAGTGCTGGACACCCTGAAAAATCTAACAGGATTTCATGGGATTGTTCAAATCCAGGGCTTTGTATCATCTGGAATCAGTACATTGGTACATTGCGGTCCATAAATTCAAGTTTACATTGAAAATCAATTTGGCCCAATTTCAATGTGAAAATAAAGGAAAGGGTTTTAGAATCAAATAAAATTAAATATGTAAAACTCTTATTTTTATAGTTTTACATATTTAATTTGATTTCATTCTAAAACCTTTACTTGAACTTTGTTATGCTGATAATATCATCTGCAACAGTAATTGTGTACAAAAACAAGCATTTTCATTAATGCTTTCAAGCTTGAAACTCCCTGTGCACTGCAATTACTTTATATATGAAAATGAAATATGAATCATTTTTATAAGCAGCCTGCTTTGACATTCCTCTTAAAGTCTGATGATGGCGCCACGCAGCCAGCATGAGGTGATCTGGACAGCAGCCGTTCTCCCTCTTCAAATACTAATATTCCCTCGCTCTTACTCTCTCAACAGGGTCAGAATTGACTGTAAGAGTCTTAGTGTTTGACATGTAAATAAGTATTCACTTCAAGCACAAACAAACATCACTGCACTGTCCACATTACAGCCATTGGATGTGAAGGCAGAGGCCAAAAATATGGAGGTAAACAACACAGAACGGACATTATGAGTAACAAATGAATCATCCTCATTTTAGCCAATGTACAAACCAAACCCAACGCTGTCTGGCAAATTTTTTCACTTCATCCATCAAATAAAAGCCACCGCACCGACGTCTCCTCAGTGCCTGGTTATCCACACAACATTAACTTTCAATGCAAATTAATTGTGTCCCCACAGGGCCACCATAGGCTTCATGTAGCTTGTTAAAGCAAGAAACTCCAGACAAAAACAGTTTATTCATGCAGGACAGTTTTGAGATTTTGGGCTTTTTGAACATTTTTTTCTGATCTTTTTTCCAGTGTAAATGTAAAGCTTCCAAAATGCACTTTTAATATATATATATAGTTGAAGTCAGAATTATTAGCCCCCCTTTGAATTCTTTTTTAAATATTTCCCAAATGATGTTAAACAGAGCAAGGAAATTTTCACAGTATGTCTGATAATATTTTGTCTTCTGGAGAATGTCTTATTTGTTTTATTTTAGCTTGAATAAAAGCAGTTTTTATTTTTCTAAAAAACATTTTAAGGTCAAAATTATTTAGCCTCAGATAGTCTACAGAACAAACCATCATTATACAATACCTTGCCTAATTGCCCTAACCTGCCTAGTTAATCTAATTAACCTAGTTAAGCCTTTAAATGGCACTTTAAGCTGTAAAGAAGTGTCTTGAAAAATATTTAGTGAAATATTATTTACTGTCATCATGACGAAGGTAAAATAAATCAGATATTAGAAAGGAGTTATTGTGAGAATGTTTAGAAATGTGTTGATACATATATATATACATACATATATGTATATATATATATATATATACATACATATATATATATATATATATATATATATATATATATATATATATATATATATATACTGTATATACTGTATATATACATATATACACAGTATATATTATATTTATTGCATTTTCCCAATAATACAAACATAAGTTTAAATTTAACAACTTTATAATCCCAACAGGGGCAATTAAATTAGGGCAGTAGCATCATGATACAACAAACACATAAAGAGACAAATCACTTACAAACAATATAAAAAAAACACAATCCAGCATGCTTCATAATAACTTCATAAATAGTACTACAAAAAAAGGACCCATACATAAAAATTCCAACCTTACTAAAATGTAAGGTTATAAAGCCTTATTGCCTCAGGAATAATGGTGCATTTATATTTGTTAAAAGAGCATTTAATGCTTCTAAACCTTCTTCCAGAGGGCAACAATACAAAAAATAAAAGCTTCAGAAGATGGGAATCATCTCCTATCACACTTTGAATTTTCCTTATCATTTGCTGTTCATGTAACTCTGCTAGACTTAGATGAAAACCAAAAATCTTGGAGCAAGTCTTGACTAAGTTTTGAAGGTGATTTTTGTATCTGTAACGGAAAGTGAGAAGAACCAGCATAAAATGGAAAAGCTTAGTATACTCTCAATATACCGTTTGAGAGTTATATCAGAATAATTAGCCCCTCTTTAAATTTTTTTTCTTTTTTAAATATTTCGCAAATGATGTTGAATAGAGCAAGGAAATGTTTACAGTATGTCTGATAGAATTTATTTCTTCTGGAGAAAGTCTTATTTATTTTATTTCGGCTAGAATAAAAGCAGTTGTTTTTTTTCCAGAAACATTTTAAGGTCAAAATGATTAGCCCCTATAGCAATATATTTTTTTCGATTGTCTACAGAACAAACCATCATTATACAGTAAAATAACTTGCCTGATTACCCTAACCTGCCTAGTTAACCTCATTAACCTAGTTAAGCCTTTGAATGTCACTTTAAGCTGTATAGAAGTGTCTTGAAAAATTGTCTCAAATTATTTATAAAACAGGACAACCCCAAATAAAACAGGTAAAAAAGGGGCAAAAACATTGCTTATTTTACAGATAATAATACAGTTACAATATTCCCTTTAAGATGAAAGACTAGGGCAAAGACTAGGTTCCAAATAAACCAAATATGGAGTCCAAACTTTGAAAAAATGTTGTTTATTTGTGTACAGTGCTCAGCATAATTGAGTAAATCCCATTTTGAAAATTAATATTTTTATCCATTTCTCAGGTAAATATGGGTAATATATATTGGTGCAGTCGAACAAAACAGATTTATTAAACAGATATATTTATTAAAATAATATTTTTGTCACAGAACATCTTTAGAAATGGAAAGATAATACAATTAAATTAAATGCAAAATATTGCAAAAAAAAAAAAAATTTTCCCCTAACATATAAATTTGGTCTACTAATTTTTGAACCAATATTGTAAGTTATTTTGTTAGATTAGCTCCAGATTTGGCTTCAGTATACTGACTAACCTAATATATATATGCACAAATATAATATTGTATAGCTTCCTATAGAAAATATTAATTTAAATGAAAGATTTGTGGAGGGTGTACGCATATATACTAAGCACTGTAATACATGGGTAAGAGGGAATTTCAATTAACTTGTTCAGAGTATTAACTCAAAAATTATCTTGAACCAACCTTTAAGTGATGGAGATTTATCACTAATCCAATTAAGTAAAAAAAATTCTGGCAGCAAATGTTAATATATTATACAATTTACTTATTAGCTGAAGAAAAATGCGTCCATTAGATATACCCAAAATCAACGAAACTGGGTCAAAATCCAGCTGCATATTAAAGATCCAAAATGCACTTTTAATTGTTTCTTTTAAATATTTTAAAAGCTGTTTCAGAGTTTTCACACACCAAATTATTTATTATTGATTATTCAATTCTGCACTGCAAAAAAATGCTATGACAACAAGTCATGACAACAAATGTGTTTATGTTATATTATGTTATATTTTAATAATTTAATCAGGTTTCAGCTAAATGTTTTTAAGTTATATAAAGAAAATCCACCCCAAAATGGACATCTACTTGATTATTTACTCTCCCTCAAGTGGTTCCAAACCTTTACAAGTTTCTTTACTTTGTTAAACACAAAAGAAGATACTCTGAAGAATGTTAGAAACAGGTAACCATTGACCAAAAAAAAAAATAATAGTCAAAATCTACTGTAGCAAAGTGACAAAGATTTAAAATTACAATAATTTTGTTTTGCGTAAATAGATTCATCTAAATGTGTCATCAAATTATTATTTCTTTAAATCTGCCTGACAAAATGATTTGCTATATAAACTATAGTTACACTGATTGACATCCTAATAGCTGTCTTCTGTAAATCACAATAAAACACATTCTAATGTAGAGGGGGGAAAAATCTCTTTTTTATTTTCGTATATATATATAAATATTTCTTGTTGTTTATGTGAGGGTTCCTGTTATAATGTCTAAACCAAACACGTTATCACTTCAAGTTTGTCTCAGATTTGATGGAAATTTACTCATTTACTCTCCCTCAAGTGGTTACAAACCTTTATGAGTTACTTTATTTTGTTGAACACAAAATAAGATATTTTGAAGAATGTTCCGATAACTGGTTACCATTGACAAAATAAAAAGGATAATAAAAACTATATCAGTCAATGGTTAGCAGTTTGGAACATTTTTGGGTGACCTAGCCCTTTAATATATTAGTCAGTTTGACTTATGTAAGTTTAGATGACTGGAAAAGTTAATTTGATTCAACATAAAAAAAAAAAATTAGGCAGCAACATTTTATTATAGTAAGAATGTTTTTACAAAGAAAAAATGTTACATAACATAATTTATCTGGTTATACACACATTTTATTCTACAAAAAAACTGCAGCATTTTTTAAATAAACATATAAGTTAAATTAAATTAAATTTCCCTTGGCTCTTATAGTCCCTTATATATCAGGGGTCGCCACAGCAGAATGAACCGCCAACTACTCTGACATATGTTTAACGCAGCAGATGCCCCTCCAGCTGCAACCCAGTACTGGGAAACACCCTTACACTCCCGCATTCACACACAAGCTCTTACACTACAGCCAATTTTAGTTCATCCCATTCATCTATAGGCTATAGCGCATGTATTTAGACTGTGGGGGAAACAGGAGCACCCAGAGGAAACCCACACGAACACAAACAGAACATGCATACTCCACACAGAAATGCCAACTGACCCAGCTGGGACTCGAACCAGTGACCTTCTTGCTGTAAGGGGACAGTGCCAACCACTGTGTAGTCCCGTACAAGAACTTTAAACTTCAATTCACTTAATGCTCAGACTTTTGTTCTAAAAATGTATGTAAATTGTAGCATATTTAATGAAACAACGCCTCATTTGTATATTTAAAATACATTTGAGAAAACTTGTAATGTTTGTAAAACTTGTAACTTTAAATGTTTGCAATTCTTAACATAATCAATCAACTAGAGAAGCTCGGCAATCACTAAGAGTTCATTTTTTCACCTGTAGTGTCTTAGCTTCAGTTATTGATATGAATAGAAAGAGGACAGAACCGCAGCTTCTCGATCATATTTCAGATCCTCACCACAGGGCCACATGATGCCGAACACGGCCTTGTTTTTACAATGCGGCTTCGTTCTTCCACTGATGTGATTTATGAAATGATCAGGGGGAATAAAGCGATCCCCGTCCCCGCTGAGAGTCTGTCCACAGGTCGAGTATGAAATGAATTATGCCCAAACCACAGCAGCACAACAGCGCACTGTAGAACAACCAGCAGACAGTTATTATCAGTCCATCCACCACATGAAATAATACACTCCCAATATAAAACACAGCACCTTTCAAACAAATACGAATTAAAAGTGAGAAACGTTAAACACTCGTAAGACTGTAATTACTCGGTCTCATTCAGAGCCCGTTCAGTCTGAAATCTCTGCCAGACGGCTAAATATGGCAGTCTGCAAAATAGCTGGATATTGGCACATGAAGGCTTAAACGCAAGCAAAGGCCCAAAACAAAATGTTGATTGATCCTGACACTTTGAAATGGATTATTTAAACACATGACTGGAGTTTTTTCCTGATTTAAAAGTAGGTCCTGCTGCCATGTTTATAAATGCATTAAAGTAAGCATACGTTTAAATGATCCATTTGGACATGTCAGGGTCAGTTTAGTTACATAAATATATGTAATATTTCAAAGAGGGGAGATTTGTTATGTTTTTCAAAGATGTTTCTTATGCTTACAAAGACTGCATTTATTTGAGCCAAAATAAAATCAATAATATTTTTGGACATATTATGTAATTAAGCATTTTCTTTGCAGTCATCGCTGTCATTTCATCCTCAAGTAATGGGAAAATATTATTATTACCTTTATAAAATGACACTTGGTCAGATCACAACACTTTTTTTCACAACATTTGTTGATATTGAAAACCAAATATTGATTTCTTAACTCCTCTGAAGTTTAAAAGTTCTAGAAATTAAAATAAACATATTTTTCATATATTTCATCCCCCCCAAATGCTCTTAATGATAATATTTATTTAAATCTAGAACAAAAAAATATGTAGGGCGGCACAGTGGCTCAGTGCTTATCACTGTCACCTCACAGCAAGAAGGTCGCTGATTCGAGTCCCGGCTGGGCCAGCTGGCATTTCTGTGTGGAGTTTGCATGTTCTCTCCATGTTGTCATGGATTTCCTCTGGGTGCTCTGGTTTCCCCCACAGTCCAAAGACATGCGCTATAGGTGAATTTGATAAACTAAATTTGCCGTAGTGTATGAGTGTGTGTGAATAAGTGTGTGTATGGGTGTTTCCCAGTACTGGGTTGTGGCAGGAAGGGCATGCGCTATGTAAAAAAACATATGCCGGAATAGTTGGCGGTTCATTTCGCTGTTGCGACCTCTGAAACAGAGACTAAGCCGAAGGAAAATGAATGAATTAATGAAACAAAAATATGTAGTTTAAAGAATAAAATGAAAAATAACATATGAAACACAAATGCACAGACACTGGAAATCTTTTTTTTTTTGTCAAGTAAAAACAAATGTAGATAAATAAAAGTGATTATAAATACATGGGAAGAAGAAAACAATGTTTTAAACGTAACCATATATATATATATATATATATATATATATATATATATATATATATATATATATATATATATATATATATATATACAACAGTTCTGTCTGGTTCTCAAATCTGTTTGGCTGATAGCTGTGCGATATTCTGTAATATCAGCACTCGTACAGCCTCTTCACCCTTGTGTATTACTCTGCCCACATGAGTCATGACAAACTGTTGTATAAACACAATATCACATGAGTAGCAGTGCAATATGGCTGTATATCGGCACTGGTGGGCACTAAGGCCCTCAGCCTGTGGCTCCGAGCCAACATACACCTCCCACCAGTGCCAATATACAGCCACATCACACTGCTACTCATGTGATATTGCTATAATCTACTGTAGCAAAGTGCCAAAGATTTCAACTTACAATCAATTATTTTGTTTTGCTTAAATATATTCATTTAAATGTGTCATCAAATAATTTTTTCTTTAAATCTGCCTGACATAATGATTTGCTATATAAACTATAGTTACACTGATTGAAATTCTAATGTCTTCTGTAAATCATAATAAAACACATTCTAATGTGGAGGGGGAAAAAAGCTCTTTTTATTTTTGACTCGTGTATATATATGAAATATTTCATGTTGTTTACATGAGGGTTCCTGTTACGATGTCTAAACCAAACAGTTTATTACTCCAAGTTTCTCAGATTTGACGGATATTTTCCCCTTGCAAGCGATTGTGCTGAGGCGTATATAGATTTGGCAGGAAGCGATAGCTGGAAAAAGCTTGCTTTGTGTGTCGTAACGCAGCAGATTAAATTGGTTTAGACAAGCAGCAAGCCAGTGGTTCTTATTCTAATGATAGGGATTTTATTTGGTCGAAACTCTGTCATCAATTTGTTGACATAAATATGTATTTAGATGGCCAGTTTTTTAATTACAAACAGGCGTTTTGGATGTTGGAAAAGTTGTGAATGCTGTGTGAGTTTTCAATTGTCTATGGCCTCAAATGTAAATGTTGAGCTAAATGGCTGTTTACGAATTGAGTGCAATTATGCTATTATACACGATAGCCTTGTGATTACATCCACAAGCCAAATGTGTTGGACGATCGCAGATGTGCTAATAGTTATTTGGTTGTTTGTCAGAACTTCAAGAGCTAATTAGCAAGCGCTCACCACAGGCCTTTACAGCTAAATAACAATCTCAACAAGGACACTTACGCAAATGCTGACAAACAGGTTCACAAAAACAATGCATTTCATTTCCAGTCACTTTCGCCACATGCTAACATGCGCAGTCAGGTAATACAGCGCATCATAAACACACACACGCACACGCACACACACACACACACACACACACACACACACACACACACACACACACACACACACACACACACACACAAGGTCTTGTTTGTCTCATTATGTCCAGCTGTGCTTTTGATAAACACTGAAGCGTTAGCCTGTAAAGATTGATCTTCATTGTCTTGACTCTGAAACACCCTAATATCACACATACTTCATCTCTTACTCTCTCTCTCCCTCTCTTAAGATGAAAACCCGACCACAGCTGCTAATGACCACTGACCAAGAATAATGACATACACCTGTTTTAACTTTTCTACACTCCATTTTTCTGACTTTTCTTACTCATTTGCATTCATTTCCTTTTGATTTTTAAGGATTGAAACTGAACAAACCATAACATACACTGTAAAAAAACCAATTAATAAAATATTGCAAAAACATTGAAGTTGGACTAACATTTTGGCTTGGGTTTACTTAGGCAGATATTCTTTCATTCATTTTCCTTCAGCTTAGTCCCTTATTTATCCAATAGTATCTGGATGCAGCCTTTATGATGCAAGCTGAGATTGCATCACTCAGCGATGCAATGTCAGACACAATGCACTCAAGTGGAGTGAGTGACGTCACTGTGACGGGTAGGGATAGGGGTGGGGTTAGGTGAGCGCATTAAAAAGCATTGGATGCAGCTCAGATTGCACTGCACCAGGTCTGCATCCAGACCCCTCTCTATTTATCAGGGGTCGCCACAGCGGAATGAACCGACAACTATACCAGCATAAGTTTTACGCACTCATTACCCATTAATGTGTACTTAAGAAGACATTAAAGTACGCTAAGAAAATAAATGTCAAAAAAGTTAAATGAATGATTGTTTTCAAATCCAGTCAACATTCAGAGTGACTTTTTAAAGTTTGGGGAAACAATTCAAGTAATCTTTGGAGGACAGAGGGTCAAACATGCCAAGTAAACATTCTTGTTTATCTGAAAAACAAAGCTGAAGTCAGTAATTCTGCTTTAAAAGTGTCTCTTACGTGCCTGAATACTGTTTTTTAATTTGGTTATTTTAACCCGCCCAATGCCACTTTAGCCCATTATATTTCAGCACCCCGCGTTGCCTTGATGGAAAACCAAGTAGTTCATTCATTCATTCAGAAAGGCTCTCAAAGCATGCACTCGTGACCGAAATGCGACCTCCGGTGGACAGTAGCAGACTCCGAAAGTCTGCACAGAAGCACAGAATATGCACTCACTCGCAAAATGGTAAGGTTTATAATCTAATTAATACATATTAAACCTCTTTAACATTATTAAATGTAGATGCTAAATCACTGATATGTGTTGGCTTGCTTTATTTCAGATCTAAACTTCAATTTGAAACAGTTTATTTTATTTTCAAGATCTGAAGTGAACTATCTGCCACTGCTTTCAGTAGTATGGCAATAAATATCATGTAAAATGGCATTCAAACTCACATTGTTAGCATTCAACACTAAATAAAGCACATGAGGTTTACCTGAGGTGATCATTGTCAGTTTTCTGTTGTTTAGCAGCACAAAATAGAAGCGGTTTCTAATATATCAATTCGAGGTGTTGGTTAGAACAAAAACTCCTTTTAATATGGGAAATACTCCTATTGCATGCTGTTGCTTTTATTTAGAACATTTAAATCAGCCTTGTTGGTTCTCAATCTGGCAACCTGCACTTGTGTTTGTTTTGATACAGGAATGCAATACCGAGTTCAACCACAGGGTGTCAAACTTACATACTGCACCTTTAAACTTTTTAAAAAGGAAATAGACCAGAAAAAGGGAATTTTTAGTGTTATCAAAGATTTTTTATATATAAATATGATAAGAGTTTATTTGTAAAAAATTCAATTTTAGTCATTTTCGAAGATCATGTTTAATGTTGTGCATTTAAGAGTACCAATGCAAACAAAACATGGTGTATAGAAATTACAAAAACTGGAGCTTTTCAGTAGTATTCAGAAATGAAGCTTTTATTTTGAGCATTGAAGAGTTACACTGCAAAAAAATGTATTTCTGAAAATAAAAAAAAAAAAATGTGGTTGTGTTTTTGCAAATGAACTCCATACCTTAAAAAAATAGGAAGATTAAAAAATAGATAAGAATGTAACTACAAGAAAGGAGAAGAAATGTGTTTTGTATAATAAAATGATAGAAAGTAGATTAAAGTGTTACTGTGACTGTTCCAGTTATACATAGAAAGATAAAAGATAAATTTTGAATGACTAAAGACAACTCAGTTGACAACTAAGCAATCGAAATCAACAACATGTAAATGTTGTGTCAAACCCCAGTTAGTCTAACATAATGCAATGCACAGATTGAAATATTTTTATCTGAATGGACTTTTCGGAATATAAAGTGAAGAATGAAACCATCTTCTCTTCACTCCTCTGGGTTAGATGTATAGTTACCTCCTGGTTCTCATTAAGCCAACTCGAGCATTTCTAGTGAACTGCCAGCTGTCAATATTTCATTCTATACTCTCTGTCTTAGAGATCTGCCTCAGGTCAACATCACTGATGTGCACTGCCTGATCAAGACAAACTCAAACTTTCAGCTGCAAACTTTGGAGCATTTCTGGTGAACTGTCAGATTGTCAATATGTCATGCCTTCAAGATCTGCCTCAGGTCAACAACACTGATGTGAACTGCTGAGCAAGTCAAATTCAAACTTACATTTTGAACAAATAAGTGTTGCATGCTTTTCCACTACATGTAATACCCCGGTTTGGTTTGGTACAGCTCATATTTGGGGGCTCATTCACTGCGTTCTGTGCCTAGTGCTTAGTATTCTTTTTGCACTGAAAAAAATGATTCATTGGATTTACTAAAATGTTTTTAAGGTAAGTGGTCGCAAACAATTTATTTGGGGCGATAATAAACAAACTAACTAAATTGAACATTACTTAAGTTCATTTGTTTGTTCAAATTCAGCCCATATATATTGTTTGCAACAATTTTGCAAATCATTTCTTTCAGTGTGGGTGAGCTTTAAAGCAAGCCATACCCTAAGCAAAACACGGCATTTATTAACACTACTAATAACAGACTGGTCTGAGAGAGTTGTCAATACCAACGTCATTGTATTTGCAACACTAAATCTGCTATTTAAATAGTCAGCAGCAGCCACTGCTGTATTGTTATTCTGCACAACTAAACTGTTTCTACAACCACAAGAAAAAAACACCTGAAATTGCATTCAAAGTATTCCTGAAAGTCATGGCAGTAGAGGTGGCACAACTTTAGGGATAATCCTATATCGATATAATCCTTACCATGGTAAACTGCAGTGGAAATGCAAACCAAGCCAAGCAAAGCCAAACAGAAGTCAGCCGAGCTGTGTCTATGACTAACTATGACTTTGGCTGTTTTTGCACTCTAAAAAACTCTTATTTATTTAACCCAATGGTTGAGTTAAAAATACCTGGTGCTTTGTTGGGTTATTTTTAACCTTTATTGAGTTATTTATTTAATAACTCAACCAGTTGGGTTAATGGTTTTGAATTTCAACAGTCAACTGATTTAACTGACACGGAACAGCTGTATTAATATGCGTGCATAATGTTGTTTTTGCGTTATAAAGTTTATTTAAGCTATAACGCAATAATATTGTTTTTTGTTATATTTTTTATCAAATTACCTCTCTCTATCACGTTTTTTTGTATATCTGTTTGACCAGCACTCTTAATTATTGATGATACAAACGTGCGCTTCATAGCCAATCTATATTAAACAGATAAAAATGCTTTCTCTACCTCCGGTGTTCATCTCTACAGTTTTTTTGGAGGATATAATACACATATTCTCACCCCTAGGACCCAGCAGAGACCCAAGTAAAGGTATGTTGCCTTTTTATTAAAAGCACTGTCCTTTCACTATAGGAAACTGTATTGTAACATCTAATACTCATATATACACATACCTATGCTACATTTTATTTAGGAAGTTGCTGGTTTTCCCAAGAAGTGCATAATAGACGTATAATATTATTATTGGGTATTATTAGAGGGCACTGACTTGATCTCAACATTTTTTTCTTTAGTTATGATGAAGTCCTCCTGGACGAGCACAGAGGCCTGTTATCATCGTTTATCAGAAGAGGATTCATTGTCCATTTCAAGGTACTCGATTATTTACTATTAAAAAATAAATGTTATTATTACTGTTTGTGTGTACTATATACAAGGGTCTGAAAATTGCATTTTCCCTACATCTTATACTAACCTACAGGGATGAAACCACACCCTGATAATGTTAGATGCTAATAGAAATGTTTAATCAGTTATAGGCCTATACGTCATGCAACATTTAAAGAATAGTAAAGAATGGTAAAATCTGTTAGCTTTGTTTTATCTGATGCAACATTAGTGTAAAAATGATTAGTTGACTAAAAAGTGAGTAAACCCGTTGCTTTTAAAGGCATTAGTTGACTTTTTACTTCAAAAATTGAGTAAACCCACAATATTTGTGTCACTTTTTTATGGTTTCCCTCACAAACGTTGTAGTACAGTAAAAGCACAGTGTTTTTTGATTGCTTAAAGCATGTGAATATGAAGCACATAATTGTTTGCTGTTGTAAACAATTCACACCTCACATTTGGCATCTTAATGCAAGTTAACAGCACAAAAACTGGAGAATGATCTAATAACTGAAATGTATCTTTAACTAGGGTTTAAAAAGATAACCCAATGATGTTTAAAAAGATAACCTGGTTTAAAAAGATAACCCAATCCGGCCTCACAGCAATGGCTTTTTTACTTACAGTACATGTAGGTATAAAATTGTATGATTTTGTGTGACCTCATTCACAAATTTTTGTGCAATTTGGCCACGCCTACAATGAGACTTACATTTATGGGCGGGGTTAGTGGCCACACCTTCTTTTAACAAAATCTTACATTTTGGCTCAAATTATATTATACAAGTTTAAACTAACTTTTTTGCCGACACGCAAAACAATTCCATTTTCCTTTAAGATCAGGCTTGATAACCCAGTTTTAGGCGCACTTCAGTCTCACTAATTAAAAAATGGCTTTGTCTGACAACAACTCATCATCTTTGACCACATGTTGAGATTAATGCTTTTGAACTGGTGAGATCTGGTCGATTAAGTAATGGCATCATTAAGAAGAAAAGGTTTATAGGAGTGACCAGATGGAGTAAAGTGTGCGTATGTGTACACACGTGTTTATTTCTGGGGGGGCAGGAGGCTTTCGTGACCACATGTGACAGCGAAACACTACAAGTGGGCTCCAGTCTCTTAAAATGACCATGCAGAAATTTGTCGTCTCATGCTGATGACCTCATTCTAACAGAACGTCCAAGTCATGCCAGTCCAGCTGCTCTTTACGACGCCATTCCACCCTTAAATGTTCCAAACATTCTGCGCGCAGCCTAATAAAGAGCAACTCTAAAAATGTGCCTGCTTAAAAAAAACAGCCTTGGATTAGCATGAAACAGGAACTGGGATTTAGGTTTATGGGCTCTCTTAAAGGTTGTCTGTGTTGACAGCTGATTGGCTGAAGGATGATTAAGCATGACTGACGCTGATAAGAAGTGGAGTGGCACGATTGGAAACAGGACTGAGTTGGCTGTGCCAATGTAATGGCAGTGCTGGGCAGCCATAGCCAGTTAAAGGCTCTAATGTGGCAGTGGTTTCATGGTGGTTGGCGTTGAGCAGCAGGAAAGGGAATAAAGGGGCATATAAAACAGGAAGAGAGGGAGAAAGAAAGAGCGAGAGAAAGAAATGGGACAGAGGTAAACAACTTTTTTTTGTTCATTTCTTCAGCTTTTTCCTTTTCTGTCTCCGTACCATGGATATTTTTGGTCTACTTTCAGTCCATGTTTTTAATTTAAGTTTACATGTACTTATTTATATTACAGACGTGCAGAGGAAAGCCCTCAGTCTAGTTTTACCCACCCATCTATTTTCATACTTGGACAGAGTAAGAAAAGAATGAACAATGCAAAAAAAAAAAAAAAGATGTTTCTGTTCCTATCCTTACATTTTATTCATTCTACCTGCCTTTATGGGGTTCCTAGGCCTCTTCAAACTTGTGTTTGTGCAATAGTGATCGGGTGAATCTACTGTTGTTTTATACATGTGCTGGACTATAAAGAAAAACGTGTTGTTGTTTTTTCTTTTGCCATGTGTTGATCTTAAGCTACACTCTCATCCATCTTACAGTGCATTTAATACTCTTCCACTTAATCACTTCAATACCTTTCAGTTTTAGAGGTCAATCATACAAAAAGACCGTCAATAGCATAAATGAAGGTCAGACATACAGTTCTATTCATCACATTTCATTGACACATGACCTACACCATCGCATGACCTCCTGGGATAGTAAAGTTATTGGTCTACTACTATTTTATTCATAAAATAAATTTAGTCAAACTACTCAGCTCACACATAGTATGGAAATAGGTATAATTGTCCCAAATAATTCATTCAAACTTTACATTCAATCAGAAACCAAACATTAAGTGGGCTGAATTTGAAAACATTCATGTGTTACATAAAGCTATGGGAAAAAAATGATACCACTACTGACAATTGTCAGTTTCCAGAATTTATGATTTCTAGTTATGTGTTTGAGTAAATGTACCATTTTTACTTACTTACTTATTCACTCCCAGGGCCATTTATATCGAAGTTGATATTTAGCCGCATCACATTATTGTTTCGTAACATCTAGTTTTTATGAGGTGGGTTGTTAGCCCAACGCTCAACCCCCAACCTGGAGGACCAGGACATTCGGACAATTTAGCTTACCCAATTCACCTACAGCACATGTCTTTGGACTGAAAGGGAAACCAGAGCACCCAGAAGAAACCCACGTGAATGCGGAGAAAAAATGCAAACTCTACGCAGAAATGCCAACTGACCCAGCTGGGGCTCAAACCAGCGACCTTCTTGCTGTGAGGTGACAGTGCTACCCACTGCGCCACCATGTCACCCTTGACCATTTTTACCAAATTTATTTATTTCAAGTCAGAATTATTAGTCCCCTTTTTGAATTGTTTTTTTTTTCTTTTTTAAATATTACCCAAATTATGTTTAACAGAGAAAGGAAATTTGGTGGAAAGGAATTTGTGTGATAATATTTTTTCTTCTTATTTGTTTTATTTTGGCTAGAATAAAAGCAGTTTTTAATTTTTTAAAAACCATTTTAAGGTCAAAATTATTAGCCCCTTTAAGCTATATATTTTAGACTGTCTGTATATTTATACAATTGCTTGCCTAACTACCCTAACCTGCCTAGTTAACCTAATTAACCTAGTTAAGCCTTTAAATGGCACTAAACTGTATAGAAGTGTCTTGAAAAACATCTAGTAAAACATTATTTACTGTCATCATGGCAAAGATGAAATAAATCAGTTATTAGAAATGAGTTAAAACTATGATGATTAGAAATGTGTTGAAAAAATCTCTCAGTTAAACAGAAATTGGGGAAAAAACAAACAGGGGGGCTAATAATTCTGATTTAAACTAAATATATGTCTAAAAATGCTTTCTATTCATTTTATACTGTTTTGATGTTGAAAAAAAATTATAACTCCGTATTTAAACATGTTAGAAAAGTTTTTTACTCAAACCCATAATTGATGAATACAGTTAATCCAGACAAACTGAAAACTGTCAAGCGTCTCTTATTTTTTTTCCACACAAAAATTTACATATACAGTGCTCAGCATATACTATGCGTACACCCCTCACAAATCTCTCTTTTAAATTCATATTTTTAAAAGGAAGCTATACAATATTATATTTGTGCATATACATTAGATTAGTCAGTACTGAAGCCAAATCTGGAGCTTATCTAACAAAAAAACTTATGATAATGGTCTAAAAACTAGTACAGCCAAATTTATATGTTATAGAAAAATATTAAATACAAATTTAAAAAGAGGAAAAAAATCAACAGAAGCAAAACAAATTGAATAATTTGGTTTAAATTTTGTAGGTTGTGATTTTCTTTGTAATATTTTGCCTGAGTTTAATTGTATTATTTTTAAATATAATATATTTCATGACTAAAATATTATTTTAATAAATATATCTGTTTAGTTTAAATGCACCAAAATACATTGCCTATATACACTGAGAAATTGATTAAAATTAACTTGAACTTTGTATTGTCTTTTTTTTTTTATTTGGTTGCAGTTTTTGCCTTAAGAATCTCAAACTTTAAACCTCATGACCATCAGTCACTAGAATCAAACCCTCTCAAAGATCTCCCTCTTGCACACACACACACACACACACACACACACACACACACACACACACATTCCCAGCCTGCACCATGTGCCCTTCAAGATGTATTCAGTCAGATTCCTCAAAGTGTTTCATATGTGTGCTGTGTGTGAGAGCTCTTCTGATGACAACCTGAAGGAAGAGAAAACAACACTTGTGTGTACATAAGAGCACATGTGATCTCTCTCTTTCTCTCTCTCCCCAGATCCCTCTCATCCTCTTCTCCATTCATAAAATATCAAACAGTCCAGGTCCCGGAATAGGGCTGCCCTGCGGCTGCCTGACAGTGCGGATATTTTCAGTAGGTCCTTGTGGTGTTTTTGCAGGTGTCCAGGCAGGATGCCCGCGTGAATTCGGAGAGCACATCAGACGCAGTATAATTCTATTAGTCCTATACACAGATATGTATATTAAAACCATACCCGCCATTGGGATACCGCAGCGCTTGAGGAGCATGAGACAGAGCAACCCATCCTCAAACATTACACAGGAGAATGTGTGTGAGTGTATATGTGTTAATGACCTGCTAAAGAAAGACTGACGGATGAAACGGACAGCTGACTGACTGCCCGGGGGAGGAATTTTTTTAGTCTTCTAGTCTTTGGTCTTAATTTGCTAGTTTCTTTCCAAAGGCCAGCAGTATGCCATTACATTCAATTACACGGTCTAAAATGTCTAAAATAAGACATGCTGTGTGTGGGTGAGCTTATGTATGTGTGAGCATGAGACACATAAAACACTTCATCTTTAACATACTGAAGTACTTCTAAAAAAAACTCAGAGAAACACCTCTCCTTTTTACTATTACTACATTATTAAAAGATTGCTACGTTGCATTTTCCAAATCCTCTGTAAAACAATAAAAATAGATAATTAATTATTATAAATGAATGCAGCAGGCCTTTGTATGCTAAAAAAAATGGTCTAGGTCATGGTCAAGGTCAACTTTATTTACATAGCACCTTAAAACAACATGAATGTTTACCAAGGTGCTTCATAAACATGACAACCCTAGTAAACAGTTAGAAAGACAGGACAATATATGCTACAATAAAATGTAAAAACTTAAAATAGATTAAAAAAATCTGAATAATCAATGAGTCCTAAAAAAAAAGACTAAAAATTATATCAATAGGCCAGAGAGAAGAAGTTTTGACTGATTGTTTAAAAACACTTAACGTACAGTCGAAGTCATAATTATTAGCCCCACTTTTAATTTTTTTTTCTTTTTTTCAATATTTCCCAAATCATGTTTAACAGAGCAAGGAAATTTTCACAGTATGTCTCATAATATTTTTTCTTCTGGATAAAGTCTTATTTGTTTTATTTCGTCTAGAATGAAGGCAGTTTTTAATTTTTTAAAAACCATTTTAAGGTCAAAATTATTAGCCTCTTTAAGATATATATTTTTTCGATCGCCTACAGAACAAACCACGGTTATAAAATAATTGCCTAATTACCCTAACCTGCCTAATTAACCTAATTAAGCCTTTAAATGTCACTTTAAGCTGAATAGAAGTGTCTTGAAATGTCATCATGGCAAAGATAAAATAAATCAGTTATTAGAAATGAGTTATTCAAACTATTATGTTTAGAAATGTGTTGAAAATATTCTCCTAGTTTAACAGAAGTTGGGGAAAAAAATAAGGGGGGCTAATAATTCTGACTTCAACTGTAGATGAAGCTCTAATTTCTAGAGGTAATGTGCTCCAAAGTTTTGGAGCATAGACTGAAAAAGCTCCGTCTCCTTATGTTTTCTAGCAGGATTTAGGAACAATTAGCAGGAGCTGAGCAGAGGACCTGAGGGATATTTGGGGAGAATACAAACCTAAGAGTTCAGATATATAGGCTGGGGCAAGTCCATGTAGAGCTTTAAATATGTAGGTTAAAATTTTAACATCAACTCTCTGATTCACAGGGAGCCAGTGAAGAGAGGCCTAGATGGGAGAAATATTCATTCATTCATTTTCTTTTTCGGCTTAGTCCCTTTATTAATCTGGGGTCGCCCCAGCGGATGAACCGCCAACTTATCCAGCACATGTTTTGCCCTTCCAGCTGCAACCCATCACTGGGAAACATCCCCACACACTCATTTACACAAATACACTATGGACAATTTAGTTTACCCAATTCACCTATACCACGTCTTTGGACTTGCGGGGGAAACGGGAGCACTCGGAGGAAACCCACGCCAACACTGGGAGAAAATGCAAACTCCATACAGAAATGCCAACTGACCCTGATCTTGCTGTGAGGCGATCGTGCTACCCACTGCACCACAGTGACGCTTTTTTTTTTTTTAAGGATATTTAATTTAAAGCATAAAATTTACTTGCTTCCTCAAATTGATCCAAACCTGTATGTTCCTCTGTTGTACATCAAACAAATATTTTAAACAACCCATTGACTTCCATAGTAGATAAAACTATGGAAATCAATGATTGCCATCAACTGTTTTGTGCCCAACAACATTCCTCAAAATATCTTTTTTTGTGTCCAACAGAAAAAATTTCAGAGGTTTGGGACAATTTTAGGGTGAATAAATTACGACAGAATTTTCTTTTCTGTCAAATCTACTTTAAGCTCCTTCAGCATGTTTTAAGAAAGTATCTTTTTGTCTTTTGCTTTGCTTTCATTCTTCTCTCTCTTCTTTTTCTTCCTCCAGTCATTTCCTCTGAGCGGCTCACTTATTCATGATTTTATTGCTTTTGGATTTAAATCATTCTCACTATCAGGAGAGAAGAGTTCATAAAAAAACACCTGCTTGCTCTCTACTTCTTTTTCATAACTTTTCATCTTCTCCTCTCCCCACAATCTGACCTACAATCTCTTTCCCATTCTCTATTCAACACTTCCTCTTTCTCACTTCCCTTTTTTCCCTAGTTTTCTGGTACTTCATCCGTTCAGTGCTAATGTTGTCCCAAGAGGTTTGCAGACCCTCTGAGTGATGCTGTAGTCGGGGATCTACAGAGTCAGAAACTGTTATATCGCCCTCTAGAGGCTACAATGAGAAACATCATTTTCTCTATAGCATAAAATATCAATATCTTTCAATAAAATAGACGCCAGCAGCTTGTATAGTACCATCTACAAAACAAACATAGCTAATTTGCTACTGATTTTTTTAGGTGCAACACATCAAAATAACGTTTGCTGCTATATCCATAAAGACAGGAAACAATATTTCACCAAATGGCACAAACTACCAACCTACAGTAGGGACTGGAATGAAGCCATTTTTTCCTATTTAAACCATTCAGGTTCATACAAAAACAAACATTACTAATATGACGTCCTTGTATATTTTAGAGAGCCTGTTAATTATTTGTTTTCTACTATTTCTTTTATATTCTTTTCTACTCACTTAAATGTATTCAAATATACTTGAAACAAACTCAAAAGCATTTAGAATCAAAGTACCCTGAATATATAGTATAGTTCATCTGGTTTGTATGTTTAAGTAAGATCAGTTTGTTAGCTGAACTGAAAAAAATGATTCAAAGATGATTCTTTGGATTTATTAAATTTTTTAAGGTAAGTGGTTGTAAACTATTTATTTAGGCTGAATTTAAACAAACAAATTAAGTTGAAAATTACTAAATTTAATTTGTTTAAATTCAACACATAAATTGTTTGCAACAATTTTGCAGACATAATGTTAAACAGTGTGGTTTTATATTTCAGAATGACAAAGCATGTTAAAGACGGCAATTGAGACCTTTAGGCTTTAACATTTAAATGTAATGTCAAGTAGCCGATGCATCCAATTGTCCACTCACATCATTTGCAATCTATGAAACTGATCTTCATAAATTGATTGTCTCTAAAATGTGCAATTTACAAGATTATATTATATAATCATAAATTACATAATTTACTCCAATTAATGTTTTTGCTGCACTGAAAAAAATTATTCAAAGATGATTCCTTGGGTTTACTCTATGTTTATTTTAAGATGAGTGGTTGTAAACAATTTATCTGAGCTAAATTTAAACAAAGAAATTAAGTTGAACATTACTAAATTGAATTCAACCCATATAAATTGTTAGCAACAATTTTGCAGAAATCTTTTTTTTTTTTTCAGTGTGGAATTGTAGTTCGTTCTCATCATGATTTGCTTGATAAATGATGATGAAATAAACTGTTAGTTTATTTATTTAAAGGTTCAAAATTACAAAGTATTTAGATTAGGTTAAAATTACATTAAATTAAACTGGGATACAATTTTGGAAAAGAATAGAGATAGGCTGGACTAATTAGTGCTGTTTGCTGAGAGAGAGTTTAATGCATTTAACACATTGCATGCTTGTTATTATTAGATAAGTTTGAAATATGGACAATCTAATCCACATAAATGTAATTTAAAATAATAATAATAATAAAATTATTATTAATAATAATAATAATAATTTGCAATTGCTGGGATTGTATTTGACTAAAATTTGAGTTAAAACAAGCCAGCATTTCTAGAGTGCTAAAAATAAAGTCTATAGTCATACAAAAACATATACAATTTTACAAAAATACAAATAAATAAAACATATATGACTTTGACACAACTCAAGTTATTATGTTTAATTATAACCTATAAAACTAATTTATCTTTAGTATCTTTGTTTGTTTTATTTTGGATGGCAAGAAGTACAGCGATAGGCCCTATTGAATACCAGCTCAGCTTTCTTCCTCTTAATAATTTTCTCACACAAACAAAGTTGACCTTATCCCCACGCGTGTTTCGCTTCTCTCCCTCGTGACAGGTCGTAACGCGCGGCGCGGAAATCCAATGTCAATACCGGTAGAATCGCTGGGGGTCCCTGTCCGCGTCGCCCCATAAAGACTGTCATAAATACGGTAAATACATCAGTGTATATGGTGCACGTTAAGAAATACCGCATTTTCACGGGGAGATTAACTTTATGAATGGTTTTGTGGGTCACGGGTGGTTTGGCGTGTCGTTTCATTTGAGGCGGATTGAGGATGCTTCAGTGCCCTCAGTGTACCGCTCTTTTCCTCATATGCGCACCTCTGCATTTGGCAGCAGTGGATCGCGTCCGCCGCAATGGGGTCTCTCTCGCCTTTCTTTCAAAGGGATTTTTTTTTTCTTAATAGTTTTTTTCTTCCTCCCATATACCCGCGTTCCTCGCGCTGCCACTTCCGCTATAAAGCCCTTGGCTGGCTGCCACGCGGCCATTAGCACTAGCAAAATAACTGTTAACAATATGGTGCCCAGACACAGCAATTCCGACTCTAAAGTTTAACCACCCGACATGGTTTGAGTCCAGCGATGCCAGAGGTTACAGAGGATTAGTAAACAAGCGCATTTTACACACGAGTGCAGTCTCCTGTGCAATAAACAAACACGCAGATCATTTTTCTGAGATGCTTCACACCTGAGGGAGCAGGAGAACATAAATGTATAGGTCTGAGAATACTCTGTTCCGTGCCATTATAAATGAGCCTAAATATTTGTGCAATGCCGAGTTAATTACACAGAAATGTGTTAATTGCGCGCTGCGGGAAAATAAGGCGCATGCAATGTTTCCTCTGCTTTCCATCACAGGTAGGTTATTAAGAGATGAAAAGGCCCGTTATTAGGCCCGTGTCATTTCATGGAGCAATTCCACACGTGCATTAAAGATGTTTTCAGGTAAATCTGAAACGAACGTACCCTCTTATTGTTAAAAAGACTGAATGCAATGGAAAGGAAATGCTTATTTGCATTTCATTTGGAATTAAAAATTAGGCATACCTAAATTTGAGGACAAAAAAGGCAGCTAAATTGTGCAGCTATTATCAAAAACAATCGAGGAGTTAAATTATGCCGTTGTAAAAATATAATAAGTAGAGTTATTAAATCAGCATAAATACCTGAAACATCTGAATAGGCTACTGGATACCAGTTGCAAAATAATAAATCGATAGAATAGACGCAATCAAATTAAGATAATCGTTTTATTTGTTTCCTTCAGGCTAAGAAGTCCACGTTTATATAATAATAATAATAATAATAATAATAATAATAATAATAATGCATTGTGATAATTTATAGCAGTCATACTATAGCTATAGTATATCTTTTAGGTTTATAGTTTGGTCTGTAATTTATACTTCAATATAATCCAAGTGTCTCCAATTATGAACTGCAAAATAGTGAATAAAAAGTATACTTCACGTTTCCAAGTAAATTTGTTTTTATTCAGGGTAAATAGTTTTATGTACCCAATACAATCCAATGTTGACCAGCCTTATGCGTGTTTATCAAAATTAAACTAGTTAACGGGAAATCAGGTGCTGCTAACGCCATAACATTTAACACCAATACGCTGTTTGATATATTAATAAGCTAAGTTTCAGAAAAAACACGCTGTTGAATATTACATGAACTCAATCGTTTTATTGTACACACTAAAGAAATCTTGGTTATTTCAACTAAAATATGGGTAATTTTGTTCAACGATTGTGCTAAATTTGGGCTATAGCTTTAATCCAATAAATTACCCAGCGGTTGGTTTTGTCCATATTTTTCCAAACTAAGGTTAAAATAACCCAGCATTTTTTTCGATAAACAAAGAGCAGACGAATCGAACAAAGGATCAAAGTGTGAGGCTAACTAGCCATGTAACGATCCTGTTATATTATAATAAATTAAAATGTGCTAAATATAGCCTCCTTGAATTTACATTTTAAAATGAAAAAATGCTTTAAAATAATTGTCTCAATTACTAAAGTTGCATTGTTCTTTTTTCTGCTATTATTATTATTAATTAATAATAATAGTAATAATAACAACAACAATACATTATTAAAATTATTATTATTAATAATAATAAGAATGAGAATATTAATAATAATACATTATTATTATTATTATTTTTATTATTATACAAAACCAAACATATTTTAAAATCTAAAATACAAATTAATGTAAACGCTGAAGTATTGGACACGGTCCCACCACATTTACGACAAATACAATAACGGCCAACACAACAAAAGTATAATTATTTCCAATATATTCTTTTCTTATATACATCGCCGTTTTGCATAATTAACGTAATTTGCTAACTTACAAAAGTGAAGAGGAAGAGACTTAAGATAAATCAGATAAAGGCGATGCTGATAAATTTACTGGAGTGTGGGAAATTAATGAACTGTATTTTATAATTCTACAGGCCATTATATCAACTGACCTGTTTATCTCTAAGAAATGGCGCTAAAGATTGCACAAAATTACATACAAACATTCTAAATTAAGTCACACATTTTATACATTAATGTGGACACTATTAAAAAAATATAACGATCCTATTATATTACAGTAAATTAAAAAGTGCTAAATTTAAAAGCCTCGTTTAATTTAACTTGTACAATAACTAAAACCGCGCATTTCTTTTTCTTTTAAATCACATCTACATAAAACGCTGCCATGCATGCATCTTCCTTTTTCCGTCATGATTTTCTTGTTCATATTTTTCACTTGGTCGGCCGAAAATAAAGTACTGTACATGCTCCAAGTGTCTTCACATGCGCGTGGGACACGAATTCTCTAAATGGCCGCATGTGCAATAATTTACAATTCGCAAACGGCTGTTAGATTAAAACCCTGGAGCATATATAACACCCACAACTAGGTTATTGGTTTGGAGAAATCGAACAATCTAAGGTCGTGATAACCTATGTGAAACATCTATGAAATATCTAGTCAAGAACAGGCCGAAGACACATTGGCATGGAAAAATAACTTATTGTTCGAAATTAAGTTCTTTAAAATCATCTAAAATTATCTTCTCATTGATCTTACAAGGTTATTTAATAGAAAGAGCCAAAAAAAAATCCCCAACAATTATAGAGAGCCTTTATTTATTAATTGTGTTTAATAAAAAAAATGCCTTAACTAAAGCTGAAAGCATTTACGCCCTATACAATTACGGCTTATTTTAATGTATAAAGCGACTGTAGCCTACTGCAGTAAATGCAAATATTATTTTAAAAATAGTTTATATCCTATTTTGTACCCAGCAGCCTATTTAAATTATTGTATAATAATAGTGTTACATATAATTAACAATAATAGTATTTGTTTTTGAGGATTTATTGTACCAGGAAATTGTGTCTCGTGGTAAAAATTAGTGCTTCTTTGGGACTTGTACTGAGAAATTGTAGACTGCATGTCTCACGTCAGGTTAGTTTGACAAGTCACATTACTGGGCCTCACGCAGATACAGGCGTAGATTTGGTAATAATTCTGCAGGATTGGCTCTCGGGGGCTGGTGGGGAGGTAATGCGGAAGCATGTGGAGCATGTGCAGCCACAGTGTGAAAATGATCGCAATGCCGCTACCATGACTGGAGCTCAGTACGCGAAAGATGATTCATTCAGCCGGGCCGCTTTACCACATATGGGCGGAACGTTCAGCACGAGGGGCCGAAAAACTGCGCCCATTGGCACAAAGCGCCGGTGATTGACGTGAGGCAGTCCCGCCCCTCTCCTGCCCTGGTTATTGGCACTTTAACGAATCCCGGCCACTGCCTCGGTGTCTGTGCGCGTTGACAGACCGATGAGACTGTTTTAAACAGACTGTCGCTTCGTTTTCAGCGTCTTTATACATCGCCTGTGGTAATTAGCTACTGAAGCGGACTATTCTGTCTCAAGGAATGCTAGATTAAGTGCTGTTGCAAATGCACTTCTGGTGAACTTCTCTTTCTCGGCCAATCTGTCTTCTCGGTCGGTAACCATGGCTGAAAAACGACGGTCCCCGTGTACTATGAGCCTCAAAGCGCACGCATTCTCTGTAGAAGCGCTTATTGGCACGGAAAAAAGAAGAAAATTGGAGGAGGACAGCGAAAACTGCTTTGAGGAGGTAAACGAAGTGCCAAGAATGACAGAAAGTCCGCAACCCAGCACTGGGAGAACTTGTCCCAGCACCAGGAGTTGCGAGATAGATTGCGCCAGCGACGAATCCCGTAAGTAGCCTACTTCGGTTTTGACTTCATCTGAAATGTCAACAAGTTACGCGTAATGCGCACGCCAAAATATCCACTTATATATTAAAACATATACTTTGCTTGAGATATAATGCTGTATAAAGAAAGTAAACACAATGTTTTTCCCTATATACTTTTAATGGTAATATTAATAATAGGCTGCCAAATAAATTCTAAACAACAATTATCCAAGACAACCACACAATCTGGTAATATGATTTAGGCAAAATACCTTGGTAATTTAGACTTGCTTAAGTCAAGTCAGGATAACAAAGGCGAAAAACACAGTGTAGAAACACAAAATAACATAGTTATGAGTCTCATAAATATGGGCATTAAGAGAGTGACTAATCTATTCTGTGTTTATGAGTTTGGCCACAATCATAAACACTCATATTAACTTACCATGACTAAAGCCTAAATAGGTCTACTCACAAAACAGAAAGAAAACAAAATATGGTAATTGGAATAAAAGGCAGGTCTAAAAGTCTATTCATTTCACGCACCGCTTTTCTTAAATTTAAAGGATGTATAGCTAAGTGTTAATTTTTTTCCATCACATGTATATTTAAAAAAAATATTAAAATAAAAATACTAATATTTATAGGCATCATTGAATTATAATATTTAACAGCATTCACTAAAAAATATTAATTGACAAAATGCCGTGTACTGGTCTAAGACACAGACAATAATTTATAGCCTACTGCATGCAACTTCAACAACAATAACTGAAATGAAAAGCTTTCTGCAGACTGTTACAATATGCAATATAAGTCAAGCTCTTTCTGTGTTTGTCAGCGGAGTCTGAGGACGTGTTGTTGGACAGCCCACAGCCTGCATCCCAGGGCGCGCAGGTCCTCGTGCAATCAGCCACGAGCTCCGGGGAGGAGATGCGCGTGGACCTGCAGGGCTCAGACTTGTGGAAGCGATTTCACGAGATTGGAACTGAAATGATCATCACCAAAGCCGGCAGGTGCATCACACAAAACACCCTAGCAATGTTAAACCATTTAATGGTGGTAATAGACAAAACATCGCAACATGCATTTATTATTAAATTGGCGGCGACAGAAATATATTTTTTATTCTCATAAAACTAAAATACGTTGCAAGGGTCGTTCACATTTTTAAGTTTGAGACTGCAAAAATATTCAGACTAGTCTCTTCTGAAAAGATGTGGTTACTTTCAGATTATACTATTAGAAATACTATTAAACCAGGAACTTATCCTAAATGTTATTACAAAGGAGAAAACTTATGAAGTACATATAGTGATTTTTTTAAAATAGATCTCATATTATATTAGACCCAATTTTGTGCATTACTTAGAGCTTTTTGTTTGTTTTCTAGTTTTGCTTTTTTCTCACTGACTTTGATTAATTTGGGTACATGCGGTGTGTTTTATATGATTAGACAAAAATGGCAATAAAACTGCGCTCATGGGGAACTTAAGTATGATGAAAATATTAATATTACATTTGTATTATATCCCAGGCGAATGTTTCCCGCGATGAGGGTTAAGATTGCGGGACTGGACCCTCATCAGCAGTATTATATCGCTATGGATATTATTCCTGTCGACAACAAACGCTACAGGTAAGCAATTTCCGAAACATTTCTCCCCATCTGTTCGCGACATGACAGCCGGTTGTAGGATATTAACGCATTTATTATTTTCACAAATGATCGAAACAGTCTAAAATGTGCAAACATAATACTAAACAGTTTGAACTGACCGTCTCCGCAAATGGCACTTCTGGACTTTGTTGACATGTTCAGTCCGGCCTTTTGCGATGCCCTTTTGGGAGCTTGACCTCCTGGACCCGAAGGTCATGAGACAACTGCAGTCAAAACAAATTCATAACGCGTTAGTTTATGGCGGACTGTTCTGTGTATTTGAACATTTTGTAAAGCTGTAAACTAATGAGAGAGATAGGTTATACAGCTTGGGAGTTATGACTCCCCAAGCAGCCTGGAAAACAGGGGTGGGGAGTCTTAAAATATTAGGCCTAAGCTACACATAGGATAATAATATAACAAAAATGTTTTACAAAAATATTATCGATATTTATTATAATTTGTAAATAATAAAAAACAATATTCTGAAAGCCCTTCTTGTCCGCTATCACATAAATCGCGTTCACGACAGTGTAGCTAACCAAACGTAGATGTTGTAAATTCGCCGATTATGGACTAGCCTAAGTAGCCCGTTTTTAATCTATTAGTTTATATGTTTTATTTAAGATTTACTTTACCGTTTGCAATGATACAACAGTACAAATAGACTGTATTATCACAGATAGGCTTCCTTAAGTGTTTTGTTTTAAAAAAAAATTATGAAAATAGAGCAGTCTCAAATTAACTGACTCCCTTTTTTCTTCCATTCAAAAGGTACGTGTATCACAGCTCAAAGTGGATGGTGGCGGGTAACGCCGACTCTCCTGTCCCTCCGCGGGTTTACATTCATCCAGACTCGCCTGCTTCTGGTGAAACGTGGATGCGCCAAGTTATAAGCTTCGACAAGCTCAAATTAACCAATAATGAACTGGACGACCAAGGCCATGTAAGAATGCCTCTTATTATTTACCTGGGAATTAAAAAAAATAAAATAAAAGAAGTAAAAACCACACAATCCTTTCCTATTACTCAGGCCTATATCTCTATATTTTGATCACTTATAGTAAAGCAGACACTTAGGTTTTCCTTTTGTGATCTATTTAAATTAATTAAATGTTATAATTAGATGACTCTTTTCATGCACCCCATACACACGTTAGTCATTGTCACCCGGTGTGCATTTTGTTTTGCTGTATTATTTTAAAGGCCTAAACATGTTGTAATGTGGAGGGTTGTAAACAAACTCAATTGAAAGCATCCCCAGGGCGAGGCAGTTAAAACCCTGTTTGGCCTTTGAAAATAGAGGCATGTGTGTTTTTATTGAGGTAGAAAACTGCTTTGGTAATTCCTCCGTTTCCCACTCTAAACACGGATGCGCAATGTAATGTTTTCCAGATCATTCTGCACTCCATGCACAAGTACCAGCCCCGTGTCCACGTCATCCGTAAGGAGTGCGGAGAAGAGCTCTCGCCTGTAAAGGCGGTTCCTACTGGGGACGGTGTCAAAGCATTTTCCTTCCCTGAAACTGTCTTCACAACGGTGACTGCATACCAAAACCAACAGGTAATTGCCAACACATCTTGCCATAACCCTCCTATTTACAATTTCACAGCACTAAATCACACAAAAGCTGCAACTAGAGTTCATATTGTTTCTTGAAATGAAATCAGAAGGAAATTTGCTGGACTAGGTGACTTTTCTTTTTATTGGATTGCATTATTACAATGCATTATTATCAAACAAATAAACATGTAGGAAAGTCTGGCACAACAAAAAGTGCTCATTTATTTTTCTATGTCCAAGAAAGAGAAAATAAACATTAATGTCAGGTTTATCGCTGCAAAAAAAAAAAAAAGAAAAAAAAGCACAAAAGAAGCAAGTATTACAAAATAAATAATCATTATTTGGTTACATTTAGGTTTCATCCTAATTATCTAACCTTCATTAAAGAAGACGTTTCCTCACTGTGCAGCTCTCAAAAAATGTGTAAAGGCGAGCTATTTTATTGTGACAATAATAGTGGTTTTTAAATAAACCCAGGTTACACTGCTATGATAAATGACTTCCATTCACAAGATATATTATAAAAATAATTATACAAATGGGCTAAAGCAGTTGGGATTTAGAGGGCTCTTTGCGTTCATAGATCAAAGCCTCTGCTAGACTGAAAGAGTACGCAGCACCCCATAAAGAGCAATTTATTTATAAGGCGCACTGTTACATATGTGCTTATTTAGGCATGTGTATCGACTTTATACTGCCAGCAGTTCAGAAGCAATGTATTGATGAATTGCAGCACAGAAAAAAATATAAGTGCAATAGAATTTTAAGTTTGTTTTCATTTGCTAAAACCAGAGCTCGTTTTAGATAAGCTAGAGCTTGAAATCTTATCATCATTTTCATGTTCACTGCCAAATTTTAGAAATGATGTCATTCATTTGTCTGAGCTTACAAAAACAGAACACACATGCTCTCTCACACACACGCACACACACACATATACGGAAGCCAAAAAAAAAGCTTATAAAATAAACCCACACACATTGCATTGTGGGATACGGGTCACTGGTGCTGGGTCAGGGAATTTGACATTACAGGCTTTGGGTCAGTAAGGAGAATGTGTTTTGTGTGTGGATCTTTTACAGATAACAAGGCTGAAGATCGACAGGAATCCATTTGCAAAGGGATTCAGAGACTCGGGACGAAACAGGTAAATGTAGAAAATTATCCAAGCTAAAGTAATGGCTGGAAAAATGGCTTCCAGTGTTTTTGATTACATTTTTAGTGGTTTTAACCCTTTAACCTCACCAACAAAAAAAAAAATGTTGGATTGCATTTCTTAACTACTAATGTTGCTAGTCAACACACTTAATGCATTGTTTTTCAACACATCTCATAATTTCTAAAATATCAACATTTGGTAGAGGTTGATATGTCGGTTTATGGTAAAAGTAACAGAATTATTACATAGACTATGAAAAATCAGAAAATATGAAGTGTAAGACCAATTTATTTTAAAAATATATTAATAATAAAACATTTTTGAACACTAAATCATCTTTATTTTGTGAAGTATGCCATAAAATATTTCAGATTCTCATTGAACATGTTTTCTTGTTTTTGTTTTTTAAGACAAAACCAAAATCAAGTGTAGTAGTGCAACTAGATTATGTTTGTTTGATTTTCTTGTAAACCAACAATTCTGTGTAGTGTAAACCATTATTCAAAACCATTTGGTAGAGCAGGCAGTTTAATAAACTAAATTTTAGCTAAAGTATTACTTTTGTGTATAGTGCAGTATAGAAAAAAAATCTGCAGCTCTCTTTGAGGCGACAAAATGTTTTTGTTTTTTTTGTTTAACTTTACTTTCCCTTCTGACATTAGTATCACATTATTTCAGAACCATCAAATCACATTAAAGGATTATCAGATAAATGTTTATACAAAGGGAAAAGTCTTTCTTTAGCCAAACTCAAAGTGCCAGCAAGAATCCAACGATGCCCAGACAAAATAAACATAAAGAGCGTCACATTAAAACCCATTATTCCACATACAAACAGGTAAATATATAAGCTAAATAATGGCTGAAAAAATATCTTCCTATGTTTTAATGACATTTTTAGTGGTTCAAAATTTTAGCTTAAGTATTAGTTTTGTGTATAATGCAGTACAGAAAAAAAATCTGCAGTTTTCTTTGAGCCAACAAAATGTTTTTTTTTTGTTTAACTTTTCTTTCTGACGTCAGTATCAAGTTATTTCAGAACTATCAAATCACATTAAAGAATTATCAGATAATTGTCAATATAAAGGGAAAAGTCTTCCTTTATCCAAACTCAAAATGCCATCAAGAATTCAATGAGGCCCAGACAAAATAAACATAAAAACAGCGTCACATTAAAACCCATTATTCCACATACAAACAGGTAAATGTAGAAGCTAAATAATGGCTGAAAATGTCTTCCAGCATTATTAATTACATTATTAGTGTTTTTAATAAACTAAATGTTAGCTAAAGTATTAGTTTTGTGTATAGTGCAGTACAGAAATAGAAGTAAAAAAAAAAAATCTGCAGCTTTCTTTGAGGCGCCAACATGTTTTTTTTGTTGTTGTTGTTTGTTTAACTTCTCTTTCACTTCTAACATCAGTATCAAAATATTTCAGAACTACCAAATCTATGTATATACATAGGGAAAGGTTTTCTTTTAGCCAAACTCAAAGTGCCAGCAAGAATCTAACGAGGCTCAGAGAAAAAAAAAACAACAACATAAAAACAGCGTCACATTAAAACCCATTATTCCACATACAGAAAATAAATGTATAAATGATACCACACAATACAATAAAATTAATCTCCATCTTCACATAGTCTTCAAACAGGAAGTGGAGGCTGCGTAGAAAAAAAGGCTTGCGCGACACTGACTCAAAAGCACAGTGGGGAAGTTTTACTCTGCTCATTAGTTTTAAACGAGAGCGATTTTAACACCCCGCTGAATCACACCAGACCACATACATCCACTTTTCCTCTGTCCCTCAGCGAGGTCTCGCAGAGCACTCAGACCGAGCCCCATGGCTCAGTGTTACAGGAAAAGTTAAGCAGTTTGCTAAACAAACTCGGCCACTTGATAGCTCAAGTGGTGTGGCTGATAAAACTGGGGCCGAAACAAGTTGAGGCATCTTGTGTGAATTATCGCCTGAGTGGGACTGTGGAGGGGGTGGGGAAATGTCCACGCTAACAAGGCGCACCGAGCACCACCATTACTTCCAGAAAAAGCCAGAAAGTACCCCCCTCTCTTTCTCTCTCTCTCTCTCTCTCCTCGTAAAGCTTTAACTGTGGCTTCCTGCACTCTATGTCTGATCCCACCGATAAAGCTATGTGAAAATAATTATAGCCTTGCCATCGCACACACACTTTATGTTCTTCATTACCTGCTCTGCTTTACTACCCAAATACATACTGATAAGGCCTAGGACTAAGATGGCTGGAAGGATTGAAAACATTTTAGGAAAGGTTAGGCAGCTGTTTTTCTGTAAGTGGAGCTAAAACAGTAATTCAGTCGTGTCTTTAAAGGCGTATTGAGTGTTGCTGTATATATTTAAAGAGCAGTGCATGTTTAATTATCAGAATGCTTGTGTGTTTTAGGATGGGATTAGAGGCACTGGTTGAGTCGTATGCGTTCTGGCGGCCCTCACTGAGAACTTTGACATTTGAGGACATCCCTGGCATAACTAAACAAGGTAATGTGTGTGTGTTTTTCCTTGTCTTATATTATTGCATAATCGGATGTGTAAATAGTAAACAACTTCATCCCTCAAAAAATTATTTCTGCTGTTTGTTTAAACTACTTATTTAAAATGAGTTGAAACAACACAATTCTTAAGTTTTTTTTGGGACAACTTAATTGTATTATGTTCAGTCCACCTAAATTTGTAAGTCATTTTTTACAGTAATGAATAATTCATATAATATATATTCCTGAATCTCTTACCAATAATAAAGAGTTCTGTAAGTTCCCTCAATTAAATTTTTTATTTACCCATGTCATTTCTACTCGGTGCTGTACATGGCTTTTGGAAAACAATGTACTGATTGATGAATTAATTGGCCAAGATGATTTTTTCCCTTCAATTTTCATGTTCAGGTTTTCACATATTTCAACCCCTTTTTTGGATTAATATTTTGAAACATCCACATTTTTTAGAAACCCCAGTGAAATTCGGTGGTAAATCAATGATGGTATAATAATAATTCTCAGTTTTCAAAGCTGACTTTCATTCAAAGAGATTTTTTAATTGCATTTGAATTAAGTGAGCACAAAGGATGGAGGAGTACATCGCAGAATTTAAATCTGACCATTTGGAAGTAGAATTTAGTAATTAAACAAAAAAAAATCTTGACTCGTACATGTTAAATTTGTCAACTAAATTGTCTCTTTTAAATGTGTAATACAGTATATAATGTATAATATTATGTGTGTGCACCCAAAGAAAGGTCCTTGGTTGTGTAGACACAGTTGGAATTGAAGCTCTTTCTGCACAAAAAAAAAAAAAAAAAACTCATTGGATAAATTCAATTTAATTGAGGGCAGGATTTCCATCCAATAAATTTGTTTAGCACCAAAAAAAAACTATTCACACAATTAAATGCAATTGAGTTGGTCCAACATGATTTTATCAAATAAAAGTTTAAATAAATTTGCATTTTTATTTAAACTCAAAGGTTATGCGTAGGACATTTCAAAGTCTCTTAGTTTTATTTAAAGTTATCCTAAATAAGAGACATTTTAAAGCATAGTTCATGAGTTACATATATTGAGACTGATCTCAGAACTAATGTTAAGACTGAGCAAAGCAACAAACTGCATTTTTGCTAATTAAGCATGGGTGCTTCTGCAAGGTGGTAATCTCAAAGCTCAAAGCATTACATGAAACTCTTCTAAACCTTCTAACTCTAACAAGTCTTTCTATTAACTTTAAACACTTTAAAAAGTAAGATTACTTTTACTGCCAACATTTCCCTCTCTTAACTCAATCCCATGAAAAGCATGCTGGGAACTACAAATCCCCTAACCAGGTAGTTGGACCAACACAATTCCTTCATGTTGTCCCAACACAAAACGCTTAAGTTAACTTAATAGTTTAAGTGGACTGAACATAAAACAAATAAATTGGCCAAAGAAATTACAAGAATTGTGTTGTTTCAGCTAATTTTAAATAAGTAGCTTGAACAAGCAGCAGTAATCCTATTTTTGAGTGCGATTCTGAACTAGATTTATCCATTCATCTTGTTTACTGTAAAGGAGTCAATTATTCAGTTCTGAATTTTGCACGGAAATTAAGTCATGAAATGAAAGGGAAAGTTTACCCAAACATGAAAGCTTACTCACTATTTATTCACCCTCAAATGGATCCAAATCTCTATGCATATCTTTATTCTGTTGGACACTAAAGAAGCTATTTTGAAGAAAGCTGGAAACCAGTAACCATAGACTCCCATAGTAGGAAATAAAATACTACGAAAGTCAATGGTTCCAGCTTTCTTCAAAATATCTACTTTAGTGTACACCTGAAGAAAAAAATAAATAAAACAAGTTTGGAACAAGTAAAGGGTGAGTAACTGATGACAGAATTTTCAGTATTGGGTGAACTATCCCTTTAAGAGTGAATTAGATTTTCTTATGTTTTCTTTAAATCTCTGTAATGTGCTGTTTCACAATCTGATATTTGAGAATATGTTATTGAAACATATACACTTTAACAGGTGCAGCCGGCTCTCACGGTGTTGTTGGGTCTTCAGCACATCTACTATCCTCATCCTCATGCCCATCCCCTACATTCCACCTCGGTTCTGGGGCAGGACCCGTGTGCGATTACTCCACCTGCAGTCGAACGAGCCACCCCCTCCACCGCTACGGCCCTCCGCTCTCCGCAGACTCCTACAGCCGACTGACCAGCCCCACAGCGGATGCCTTTTCCACTTCTCGCAGCTCCACATATGGGAGCGGGACAGAGAGCGAAGCCTTCTCCTGCACACAGACTGGCCTGCCAATCCAGATCCACAGCATGCCAAGCACAACCTCCCAGCTGCAATACTTAATGCCCAGCCACACCCATAATGCATTTTCCACCAATCAGAGCACACAGGGATCATACAATGGGTTTCGGCTACACAATCCGTATGGTCTATACGGTTACAACTTCTCCACTTCTCCACGTCTCGCAACTAGCCCCGAAAAGGCGGCCGCCACGCAAACTTCATTCCTTGGCTCTTCCCCTAGTGGGACGCTGACGGACAGGCAGGTTTTATCCACCATGGACGGTCTGCACATGCTCAGTAGTAGTCAACAAAATCTGTTTGACTCGCGGACTTTGGGGCTCACAAGTTCCTCTTCCCAGGTAACAGCTCACATGGCTTGACTTGCCTCCTCTCCCCCAAAAAAAACTTTGACGGACTTCAAACTCAGCTTTTCTTTGAGTATAAACTAGTTTTTGGGACTTGCTAATAGCATAATTTATAATCCGATGGAGATAAAACTGCGATAAAAAGCAAAGAAGACATACTACAGTGTAAAGAACTCTGCAATATCATTTATGTTTCTGTGTAAGTGACAGCTGAAGATCACATTGATGTTTTTTAATAGACTGTATATCTTAAAAATCATTCTGATGAAGCAGTAGAGACCATTATTGGACACCAGAGTATGGAAATGCCTGGAGAATCACATGGGAAAGCATGAAAGGACATCAGCCATCGGATCTCATCAAGGTTCAATGAGACCCCACGACTGCTGGTGGGAGTGTGAGGACTTTAACAGATGACTTTTTGTGAGACTGGATTCAGCGTCTTATGGACAATAAAAAATAAGTTTGGCACTTAAGAGTGAGCAGACTGAATACAAAAAAGACAGGAAGTGATGTCATAAAGGCTGGCTGCGTCTGAAATCCCATACTGTATAGTAGGTGCAACATTTGGTTTCAAGCTTACTAGAGCTGCACGTTTCTGGATAAACTGAGAATCACTATTTCCTTTTCAAGATTTGGCCACAATTCTGAATAGTAATAGTAATTGACTAGACGTTCTGACCAACTTAAAACAATGTTATTGTATAATTGAAATTATTTATTGAATCATTGATGCAATAAACTCAATCACAGAGACTATATACAGTTGAAGTCAGAATTATTAGCCCTCGTTTATTTTTTCCACAATTTCTGTTTAATGAAGAGAAGATTTCTTTAACACATTTCTAAACATAATAGTTTTAATAACTCATTTCTAATAACTGATTTATTTTATCTTTGCCATGATGACAGTAAATAATATTTTACTAGATATTTTTCAAGACACTTCTATACAGCTTAAAGTGTCATTTAAAGGCTTCACTAGGCTAATTAGGTTAAGTAGGCAGGATAGGGTAAACAGGCAAGTTATTGTATAACAATGGTTTGTTTTGTAGACTATCGAAACAATTGCTTAAAGGGGCTAATAATTTTGTCCTTAAAATGATTTAAAAAAACAACAAAAAAAAACTTTTTATTCTAGCCAAAATAAAACAAATAAGACTTTCTCCAGAAGAATAAAATATTATCAGATATACTGACTGTGAAAATTCCCTTGCTCTGTTATACACCATTTGGGAAATATTTAAAAAAGAAAAAAAAAAAATCAAAATTGGGGGGGGGGGGATGGGGGGGTGTAATAATTCTGACTTCAACTGTATTTTATTTACTGGATGAATCAGCATTTTTGAAGAATCAGTTGAATGAATCATTCAGGGCTAAATGTTATATGGGATGCTTGTCGCCACTTATTGGTAATAATGTAATTGCTACTCCCTTTTAAAAGGTTATTTTGATACACTGTAAAACCCAACAGTCAACTTTATCAAATGAAATGAGTGTAGTTAACTCAAAATTGACAAAGTTAATTCTACTTATTTGAAAAGAGTTTTTAACTCAGTGTTGAAGGTAATGAGTTCATTAAATACCTCATTACTTCCAACTTAAATGGAGTAAGTTCACAGTACTCATATAGATTAGTTTAACTCAAATGGTTTGTTGCAATTGGTTTCCTCAAATGGTTTGAGTTACCTTAACTTTTTGGGTTTTACTGGTCAGCTACTGTAGACATCGGCATTTATGTCCGACCTGTAAACTGCTGCCCTAGCACTTTTGTTATAATCTGAATGCTTGTAATACATAAATAATAATACTGGCTGGAAAGATTAAAGACTGAAGCCGTTTCATAACCATACATGACGACTGATGTCTCATATTTAAATATACTGATGTGATCATCAAAGCTTTAATAAACAAACACCCCAATCAGTTAAAATGAATTGGAATTGAGATTGATTAATCAATCATTCGTGCAGCTCTAAAGTATACAAAAATTATTCTTTATAGTTCGAATGTGTTCACTATGAACGTAATAGATGTGGCTGTGCTTTTACTGTCATGCAGCTTACAGTGTTAGTCTCCTTAAATCATCTCCCAGGAAATCATGGGATAGCAAAGTGTTCATCGAATGTGAACTTCAGAAGATAATATTTCCTGCCTACTTTTTCATTAATACTATCAATTCAATCATTCTACTTGGTTCACATACAGTTTCTCACCTGCTATATAGTATGGAAGTAGGCCTGTATCAGATGCAGGGATTGACTTGCTAGGTGACAATCAAAAGGTAACCAATTCACTGGGCCATTTTTTTAAACCTATAGCAGATACTGTGCTTTAATCTTACTAGGAACAAGGAAACATGGGCTAGTGTTTACAAATTCTCTCCAAGTCGAAGGGTTTTCATCTGGATTAGAGCTGCTGTCTGAACCTTGGAACAGACAGGGCTGAATGAAATCTGACCTGAGATGATAATTCTCACACTTTATAAATACAACCATTGGCATTCTTCTGAAGGATTATAGTGCTGTCACCAGATACACGCTGATTCCAGGTCAGCTGTCTCACTCCAAAGACTCAAATGAATGCTTTTCCTTCACAGACATGTTAGCTTTTGCTAATTTACTCAATTTACAAATATAGAGAATATGAATATGATTGATAACGTGTAAAGATTTCACTTGCACTTATGCCAATTGTAAATACTTGCTTTTTAATATTCAGGCTTTTTGTTTTTTGCAAGTGGCCACAATTGACACTTCCTCCATGACTCTTGTTGGCCTGAGAAATATTAGAAAATCCTTTGAGCCAAATAAAATATATTCACATGGTGAAGCATAATTGTGGCGTGTATGCATGTGCATTTCAGCATCAGATGCTTCTCTTGGGGTCAGGAAAAGGTTCTGAATGCCTAACAAATGAAAAATACCAGAGGCTCCTAGAGAGGCATACAAACACACATACACAAACACAAACAGAATGCATTCATATACTCAAACACAATATGTGAAATGATAACCTTAAGGTTTAAACAATAAAAATGAAGAGAGGAGGAAAGCAGTGTTAGGGCTTTTGTCCCTGAGAGATCATATATGTCAACAACATTCTTCTGTTTATGTGCAACGGTAAACGAGTGTGACATTACACACATCATCTTCATGTGCTTGCAACGTGCTTAGGTTTCAGTTTAGTGTGTGTGCGTCTGAAGTGTAATGCAAGACCTTCTAAATGCTACTAGCACATTTAACACGACGTATACAGCATGTATGAGCAAAATGATAGAACTTTAAGTGATAGTCCACCTAAAAATGTAATTCTGTCACAATTTATGTACTTTTCACTCGATCCAAACATGTTTAAGTTTCGTTATATGTTTGAATATATAAAAGTTGTAAACTGGTAGCAATTGACTTCCATAGTATTTATTTTCTACTATGGATGCCAGTGGCTACCTGTTTCCAGCATTTTTCCCTAATTTTTTGTGTTCAACAGAAGAAACGTATAAAGGTTTTGAACTCCGTGACTTATAAGGCATAATTTTATGAATAAATAAGCTTTCCATTAATGTATGGTTTGTTTAGACAGGACAACATTTGGCCGAGATGCACTGAAAAAAAAAAGATGCACTGTTGCAAACTGTTTATTTGGGCTGAATTTAAACTAACAAATTAAATTTAGTAATGTTCAACTTAATTTGTTTGTTTAAATTCAGCCCAAATAAATTGTTTACAACCATATACCTTTAAAAAATATTGTAAATCCAATGAATCATTTTTTTCAGTGTACAATAATTTTAAAATCTGGAATATCAGGGTTACAAAAATCTACCCACAATGCCCTAAATATCTTCCAAATTAAGTTCTTTGCAATGCATATTAGTTCTTTGCATATTATAAAGCATATTAATAATCTAAGATTCCCAACGACGGAATCCGATGAATGATCGAAGGATAAATGCGTGTAAGCCTTTTCTAGCACTTTAGAAAAAAATTGTGTTATTTATTAGAATTTATTTATATTTGTTTTTAACTCCAACTTCGATTTTTCCAATTTTACTGTTTTTTTTAGATGATCATATTATTGATTTGTGATATAATTTAGACTTTAATATTTTCTTGGGTCCGATATTTTTAATTGTACGTTTATTAGAGACCAAACGATGCTTAGAGTTCCAAGCATTTCTTCTCACGGATACCATCTCGATATTATGAAGTTAGTCAGAGGATGTAGGGTTAACTAATACCCAATTAGTCCGGTTGTCTCCTGCTCACTTGTACTAAAAGAGTAGTTAATTTAGTCATTTCCCAACAACTTGCTGATATCAGTGATTAAATAATTAAAGGTCTTCATGTTGCCGTGCCTCCTGCTCCGTACAATCAAATGCGCCTTAAAAATGTAAAAAATCATGTCACAACACAGGTAGTCTCTGTATAATATACTGGATACAATGAATTCAGGAGACTCCAGAAAGAATTAAAAAGGTTAACACTTTATTTTCCAGATGACAGTTTATCATGTCAATTACAGAATCAAACAATAAAAGCCAATTCAGAAGTAAATACACAACATCAATTACTCAAAGACAAATCTAAGAGTAAAGATGGAAGTCCAATATACTGTATGTTGAGCTTAAGAGCTCTTCACTACTGGCCGATCTGGATACAGACTTGCGACCGAGACATTTCGTCCTTCTCTTTAAATATCCTAATGAGAACAATGAATGGCTATTTTGTTAAAGATGAACATGATCTTTACATAATATTCTGTTCTAATAATATTCTAATGATTTTTGACATAAAATAAAAATAGATAATTAGAATAAAGTTTAGATACTGTATTCCCACAACTATACAAGTGCAACATAAGTCTGGTTTTGTGGCCCAGGGACACAAGTAATCAAACAGCACTATGAATGCGTGCATAGTTGTAAGACCGGATTGTTGGACAGAACCAGAGAGACACCTGTTACGGCCTGAAGGTGACAGACAAACAGCATATGCAGAGAGTGAGAGGGTTGGTGGGTGCTTTATTTTAGAACAGAGGAATGGCCGGCCTGCTGTATCTCTCTAACAGGTGACAAAACTCCTCTGTGGTTGGCAAATCTTACATACAGCCATATCCTTACACACACCTCACATTACTGGCTCATTATCAGCAATCCTGAAGACATTAACACTCTGAGGCCAGTAAAGAACAATGTATAAAATGTATACCTAAATTTGAGCACTTTAATAACGCTTAATTTGACTCTGCAATGGACTGTTTACATATTTAAATTGCTGTAGAACAGCAGAATTCACCTGATAATTATACATATATAAATATAAAATCCATAGCATTTTATAAATATATGTGTTTTTGTAAATGGCAATAAAAGAATATTCATTTATTTGTTTATTAAAGATATAGTTTTTAAATTTATATATACATTATAATTATTGATCATAAAAACTATATAAAATATGTTTATTATTATTAAAAATTAATCCATATATATCAAAAAGAAAATTCTAAATTGTCCTAAGAATGGGTGTTCAAATGTTGACTACACACTAACAATATTCTGTATAAACATGCACATAGTATTACTTCAATACAAATAACCTTTATCATCAATGTTTTATCAATCAATAGTAGATGCCACTTATAATTTCACTTATCAAAAATCAAATAAATGACAGAAGCCTGTTTATTTTTGCCCATAATGATTTTCATATCCAGCTATAAAGTGTAATGTAACTCAACTACAGATGCTCTTTAGATTGCCTGGCTAACATGCCCTGTGTGTGCTGCATGCTCACCAGTCTCTGCCAGGGTCTGTTTTCACGTCAGTGTGTTTGGCATACAGGATCACCTTTCGGTCCCTCACCGCCTGGCACCAGTGTCTCTCAACACACTCTTACAGTCTTTCCTGCAGTTTTATTGATTGTGCAATCTATCTTATTACACTTTTACATCTAAATGTACAGACATTTACAGAAAGCCACGTCAGACTGCATCTTTCCAGCTCAACATACCTCACAAATAATTTAATATAGCATGTAGAAAATATAATTTGGTGTTGTTTCGGTGTGTCACTTTAAATCCAAAAGAGCTGAATATTCCTGCCCCGTCTTCAGAAAAGGGGGGAGCCTATCTAGCCAGTATAAACAACATGACAGAGCAACAGAATGTGTGTTTAGCCATAAATGCACTAAAAAAGTGTTTTGTTGCTTGTTCAAACTACTTATATAAATTGAGTATAAACAACACAATTCTTGAGGTTCTTTGGGACAACTTGATTGTTTTAAGTTCAATCCACTTAAATTTGTTCAGTTAACTTAATCAATGTGTGTTGGGACAACCTGAATGAACTGTGTGAAACCCTGCATATATTACAGTGTGTATGAACCAAAATCAGACAAAGATGAAGGTGAAACACCTATGAGAAGATATCATCCTGGGGTGTGTTTCTAAAAACCATCATTAGCTAACTAAGGTCGCAAGTTCCGTCGTTACAAACATAGTTAGTTGATTTGGCGTTTCTCAAATCTATTGTTCCAACGAACATTCGCAAACTGCGTCGCAAACTTGTACGCTTACAACCACACCTCTAGAGCTGTAGTTAGAAACATAGTTCCTTGCTGTGTTCTATTCCCTGTTATCCCCTTATGCCCTATTCATTTAGAACCTTCCAATATTTAAACTTGGAATGATTAAAAAAAAACATTAAAATCATCTCTCTTAATTTGCTTTCAAAGTATTTTTTTTTACAGTTTTAGCGATCTTCAGATTGACAATTGCGTTCCCTTCACAGTACTCTGAAAACATTAATGCCATTTTAAATGCAGCCGTGGCTCATGATGAAAGCTATAGATGACCTATTTTTGAAAAGCGGAATTTACGTTATGTCTCCAAAGCTTGTGAAAACAAAAATGTTAGCACATGTTAATGCTTTTAATTTATAATAGGTTATTTATTAAGAAATGTATCTGTACTGTATATGACATGGGCCTGTTGGGTAGAACATTTCTGCAGTGGCTTGAATGTGTCAAATTGTAAAAGTACCTACCTAATAATAATAATAATAATAATAACAGTAATAATAAATTAGTAATAATAATAATTATTATTATTAAGTAGGATTTTTTTTATTTTCTTATTAAACAGCCTACTGTAAATTACAGCCATTTGCCTAACCCAATTTTTATTATTTATATATGGGATTAGAATATGTGCTAGCTAAGTGGTTTTATGTATTAGAATAGAATATGGAATATTCTCAGTATTATTTGTAAAGGAAACACAGGCCCTATACGTGCAGTTTACATATATATTACAATTACTATGGAAAACGAGTGCATGTTTTACTTAAACTAATATTGGAATTCCCCGGCTGGGTCAGTTAGCATTTCTGTGTGGAGTTTGCAAGTTCTCCCCGTGTTGGCGTGGGTTTCCTCCGGGTGCTCTGGTTTTTCCCCACAAGTCCAAAAACATGTGGTATAGGTAAATTGGGTAAGCTAAATGTGTGTAAATGATTGTGTATGGATGTTTCCCAGTGATTGGTTGCAGCTGGATAGGCATCCGCTGCACAAAACATATGCTGGATAAGTTGGCGGTTCATTCTGCTGTGGCAACCCCAGATTAATAAAGAGACTAAACCGGAAAGAAAATGAATGAATGATAATATTGAAATTTTTTAAATGCGTGCGTGTAAAACAATAATTTGCACAAAAAAAGTATATGGTTTTTCTTTAAGTTGTTACTCCACCCTGTTTAGAGCATCATTATGGACATTTTTTATGTTATAATTAATGTGGTTCAAACGATGGATCCGTGTCAAAGCAACTATGGTTTTGGGAAACATTCGTCACTACATCATTCTTTTCCCAAACGATGCATCGTACTATGATAGTTCAGCCACGAGTTACGTCGTTGTTTGGGAAACACACCCCAGGTCATCAAACCATTCAGAATGGTTCTGAGATAAAACACAAACATAGCTAGATGTAAATATAGCTAGTGGTTTAGCAGTGGGCGTGGCCTAAACAAAGTGACATAACATTACTTAGAGAATCAAAACCGCATGCCTAATAAGACTGGTTTACTTACAAGGGGATTAATACATGAGGAGTGGGTGGATTTTTGTCAGTGTATGGTGAAACACATTTATGTCCAAACACCATGTTAAAGTGGATTTAGCATAATTGGTGTCCTTTGAGCCCAAAACAGCCTAAGAAGGGCAGAACATTATGTTCGACTTTTCACACAAATCATGAATAATTCATTCTTATTTAACAGCTCCTCGTACATCTATTATGGTTTGGGAAGAAAGCAAGCCTTATTTCCATCAGCTCAGCTCGGGTCACATCACATAACCATGCACTTTTACATATATATATATATATATATATTCTTCCGTGTCTCCTGGTACATTACCAAACACTCTGACATTCAGCTTCAAAAGCCACTAATAGCATGCTTACTTTTTAGCAAGGAGCCTCATGTTCTGCATTGCATATGACTCATATAAACATTGGATACTAGATTATAAATTTATAAATTTAGCTTTTTGATGTGGTCAAGTACTCGTGACTAATCATAAACTGTATTTTGAACACAGGTTAGCCAATAAAAGAACGATATTTTTGTTTTCATCTGCAATTGTTCACAAAGAATATAATGTTGAGTATATGTGTATACAGGGTTTCTGCAGGTTTTATCAAGTCAAATTTAAGACTTTAAGACCCTTTTAAGACCATTATGAATGAAATTTTAGATTCATGCGAAGCTAAACATTTAGGATTTTTTGCAATGGCCCAGTTGGGCCAACGGAATTAGTTTTTTGCTTGCCACATATTTTAATGTCCATATTTTATTCAACATTTTTTAATTGAATACATTTCTGTTATAAAACCTTAAGTTTCATGCCTATTCATAGTTATTATTAATTTAGTTTTTGAAATTTAAGATATTGAGACTTACAGACCCCGTGGACACCCTGGTATATAATAAGTATATGTTATAAACAACATTTCTTAAAAAATATGTCTTATAACCATGTATCTTTAACCATTTACTTCTCATCACAACTGTATTTATTATTGTTTACAGTCATAAAATTGCTATTTAGTATCCAATTATGCATAATACAAGCCTATTAATAAGATTATCACATTTTATTCATGTTTTTTTTAATGCACAAGCCTCAAATAAGTGCTTATAAGTGCAAATAAGTGCAAAGTGTTCTGTCCCATTGTTATCTTTTTTTTAACATATAGCAGTTATTTTCTTTCAATAACATTACGCCTCTTGTAAAATACATATGTGAAAACATTTATAATATCGATTTCTTGAAATAAATATACATTTTAAAATTATGTGCTTACAAAAGGGTTTATATGTTATATTTTTATATTATATTATGCATTTCTCCTTTTTGGGTACTGTAAAAAAAAGTGTCGTTCAGAATTAGAGCAACACTACGATGAATTATATACATTTATTGTCTAAACTATGCATTTAAAGCCTAAACAAACATGAATAAAACTGTATTTGTCAGGAAACACTTATAAATAAGGAAGTTAAATGGGTGCGTCAAGCCCCTCTGTGTGCAGGACATTTCACTCCCATGAAAAAAGTGCGTTGGCATTTCCAGCAAGTGTGAAAGGACAAGTGGACAGTGTGTGTGTTCATGGGTGTTCCAGGAAGAGCACCTGTGGTGTACAGGGTCGAGCTTTGCCTGTGTGTGTGTGAGAGAGATGAGGCGAGAGGGTCTGCGTGACCCGTTAATGGCCCGGCGGGTATTTGATGACAGTTGCAGTAATCTGAAGCTGACTGGTGTCTCTTACACTCATTTAATCTTTGTCATCAAATCCCACCATCCATCTGATTAATGGCTACAGTTCAAGCCTGTTTTCAGAGCCTTATATTTTGCCATGATGAATGTGAATCTATGACCATATTCTCCTCTAATATAACCCTGAAAAAACTATTACGAAAGGACTTCCTCATTCTGTGTCCAGCTCTGTTTATGTAAAGTATTTGTGTGTCTGAGAAACCGATCTCTTCTATAAACGTCTTCTCTGGGTCTTGCCAGGCGTCTGAACGATCTGTGGCTTGGATAAATCAAAACTGAAATGCAAATCATAGCTAAGGTCAACTCAGTCCTGGCTGGTGTGACGCTCCAGTCGGCTCTCATCACACACACTTGCACCTTCCAGCTCACGCTCATAAACAACAAGCAAACGCTAGGTATGAAAATCACGTGTTATCATTACTGTACGCTTCTGAAAACGTTATGAGTCTGTACTACTGTACTTAGTTTGACAATTTTTAACACTGCTTGTTTTAATTAATTTATTTTTTTATGTAGTCTAATTTCACTTAATTTGGTATAGTGAAAAGTCCTAGAACTTAATAATGTAAATATAAAATTTGTGTTGCAGTTATCAATTAATTAATCATTGCAATCATCAGTTTCAGCCAATATATACCATTATCCACTCTACACTCACCGGCCACTTTATTAGGTACACCTTACCAGTACCAAGTTGGACCCCCTTTTGCATTCAGAACAGCCTTAATCCTTCGTGGCATAGATTCAACAAGGTGCTGCTAATATTCCTCAGAGACTTTGGTTCATATTGACATGATAGCATTACCCAAGTTGCTGAAGATTTGTTGGCTGCACATCCATGATGCGAATCTCCCGTTCCACCACATCCCAAAGGTGCTCTATTGGATTGAGTTCTGGTCACTGTGGAGGCCATTTGAGTACAGTGAACTCATTGTCATGTTCAAGAAAGCAGTCTAAGATGAGTCACGCTCTATGACAAGGCGCGTTATCCTGCTGGAAGTCGCCCTCAGAAGATGGGTACACTATGGTCATAAAGGGATGGACATGGTCAGGAACAATACTCAGATAGGCTGTGCCGTTGACACAATGCTCAATTGGTACTAATGGGCCCAAAGTGTGCCAAGGAAATATCCCCCACACCATTACACCACTAGCAGCAGCCTGAACCATTGATACAAGGCAGGATGGATCCATGCTTTCATGTTGTTGGCGCCAAATTCTGACCCTACTATCTAAATGTCGTAGCAGAAATCGAGACTCATCAGACCAGGCAATGTTTTTCCAATCTTCTATTTTCCAACTATGGTGAGCCTGTGCGAATTGTAGCCTCAGTTTCCTGTTCTTAGCTGACAGGGGTGGTACTGGGTGTGGTCTTCTTCTGCTGTAGCCCATCTGCCTCAAGGTTGGACGTGTTGCTCTTCTGCATACCTCGGTTGTAACAAGTGGTTATTTGAGTAACTGTTGCCTTTCTATCAGCTTAAACCAGTCTGGCCATTCTCCTCTGACCTCTTGCATCCACAAAGTATTTGCGCCCACAGAACAGCCGCTCACTGGATATTTTCTCTTTTTTGGACCATTCTGTGTAAACCCTAGAGATGGTTGTGTGCGAAAATCCTAGTTGATCAGCAGTTTCTGAAATACTCAGACCAGCTCCAACAACCACATTCAAAGTCACCTAAATCACCTTTTTTCCCTATTCTATTGCTCGGTTTGAACTGCAGCAGATCACCATGACCATTTCTACATGCCTAAATGCATTGAGTTGCTGCCATGTGATTAGCTAATTAGAAATTAGTGTTAACAGAGCAGTTGGACTGGTGTACCAGTATGTTTAGATTAATTCTGAGTACAAAATGTTTGTTGTATATGCATAATAAATCATATTAATACACTGCAAAAGCAATCTTCGGTTTTACCAAAAAACAAAGCAGTTTCTTTTTCGTTTATAAAATGAAAGAACAAATTTTCCAGATCAGCGGCAGGAGACATTCGAAAAGACATTCAGTCAGTCGAGTATTTATACAAGTAAAACAAAAAGAAACAGTGACTGGTTGCTACTTCTAGCAGTCCTTCTTGACCAGATTAAAGTCTGTCCTAGAAAGTCCTACCAATTTTACAGTATTTTTTTCAGCTGAACTGGAACTCACTGTTAGAGAAGTCTGGTTAAGGATATTCTGTCCAAGCCATCAAACTAATGTCAATAGAGGAGGAACACCATTCAAGAGCAGAAGCCATTTATGATTTGAAATTTCTCAAATTAATTGCTGTAATTTTAATAACAGCAAAGTGCCCTTACAAAGTCATTTCTGCCAATTTCGATTTCATGGCTTTAAGCCTCAAACTTCACTTTATGCTAATATCTAAATCTTGGGCCTGGTTTAAGTACAATATAGTATAATTTCATTTGTAATCGTTCTTTACATTTCATTTTATTTCCAAAAGCCACTAAAGACAGACAGGACAATATAAACCACACAGTATACATTAAAAAAAGACAGTTATGGCAATACTTCATCAAAGGTGACTGATAACGCACCTCAGTAAGCCTATAGGATTGATCAACAACATTAACATGCTATTTTAAGAATTCTCCAGTCAACAAATAAACTTATAAATCAAATTTCTCATCAAAGGAGAAAATAATCAAACTCTTACCTTACAAAATAAATCAATTGCACTACACCATCTAGGTTTTTAAGCAGAATACCTCATACAGACTCTTTCTTTTTAAAATGATACCAGAAAGGAGCTGTACATAAAAGATCTGCAATATGTTCTATAGAGGTTTACCTTAACCTGCTCTGAACGCATATACATTTTTCTCACCAGCATATATACAGTATGCTTGAGCATATAACTTTCGACGTTCCCTGTACATATAATTACCATCACTCATATCTTCCGTAATGACATTCCCTAAAATATTTAACAGTTTATAGTTTAAATAATGTTTAAAAATCAAATTTTGGCCAGGGTTATAGTATAGGTCTAAATAGATTTAAGACCGAAGAGAGCAATCAAGATTCATTTTGCAAATAAATGTAAGACAAAACCAAACACAAATTTAGTGTGCATATTATATGGCGATGTCATTGTTGTTGGCTGCATTTTCAATGTCAATCTCTAAATCAAAGAAATAATTCACCAAAAATTAAAATGTTCAGTTTATTTACTCACAGCCAGGCCGTCCAAAATGTAGTTGACTTTTTCCTCAATCACTCATTATGGCGACAGGACACTTGCTCATTTACTTGCTCAGGACCAGTTCTTGAGGCTGTGGATTAAAGGAAATAATGTTGTAAATAAAGAAGCCACAGGTATACATTTTGTTTGACCCGTAATCTATACGTTTTCTTTGACCATGGTCTACAAGTCCCCCTGAAAACAAAATGAACATTCTATTGGTGTACAGTATCAATATGTTAGGCTTAAGGTTATCTATAATCCAGTGTGCTCCATAGAACGAAGACAAACTTTCCATTTAAAAAAATATTATCATTCAAAGCTTGCCGTTTCTCACATCAGTTCAGACAATATGGATCAACAATCAACCTTTAGTTTCTCATTACATCTTCTCAGGGTTTCTGCAGGTTTCATCAAGTCAAATTTAAGACTTTTTAAGACCATTAAGAATTAAATTTTAGACTTATACAAGGTTAAAGACTAAGGATTTTTTTTCCTAATGATGCTATTTTTTTTTCCTCTGATTAGGGAATTAATTTGGGCAATTTACTGTCAAAATATCTAACAGCTGTTGTGAATTGTGTCTCTTTCCAATAAAAAACGTAATTATAAAAAATAAGGTTTTATTGAGATATATTACTGGTCATTGGATTGATGTCGGTCCGATTGAGTAGCTTTACTTGAACAGAGCAAAAATAAGACCTGTTTAAAATGATTTAAGACCAACAACACAAGATTTCAGTGAATATAAGACATTTTACACCAAGGCTTTACCTAAACACTGCATATATAAACAGACTTACTAAGATATGAATAAAACACTAATGCCAATTTTTTAAAGGGGCGGAGCTACTCAATATATCCCGCCCTGAAACTTTTAATTTCAGCAAACTACTCCTTTAACATCTGTCAAAATCTTATCTCACAAAAATCAGAAATAAAAAGGAGCACATTTGTTTGTAAAGTTTGGTTTGTTAACAGCAACGGCCATTTGTCTTTTGCACACAGCATAAATAGTGACACCCACACACACACATATCTAACTCGTCCCATTAGCAGCAGAATGCAGAGGGCCGGATCCCCCTCCCTGGTTCAGTCCCTTCTTAATGCTATGGCCAGACTTAGCACTGTCATTTATAGCACAGCACACCATCAATCTTAATAGAAGTGTGAAGTGCAAAGAGCCGATGAAACAGCAGCCATGATCACTATTTCAGCCAGCGAGAGGAGCAGCGGGACAAGAGAGAGAGAGATAGAGAGAGAGAGAGAGAGAGAGGAGCATTCAAACTAGTAAAACAGAAGGAGAGAGAGAGCAAGAAAGCGGTGAAATGATCAGGAGAGGTTTTCATGTTCCAGGAGTAAAAGGAGTATTAATTCAATAGGTGTTTACATGACTCACCGGATGATAAGAATGTGTGATTTGGCACAAATGAGTGGGTGTCCAGTTGTAGATGTATTTTTTGTGTTTGCTATGATTATTCATAATTATAAGAATCTGAATTGGACTTTTACATCTGACTTCAGTACAACTGGTGGTATTAGCAATAGAAAGGTTGTGAATCTGATTTCCAGATCAAAAAATATATATATCTGATGCTCTATACTGCAATAACACTAATTTGGATACAGTGCATCTGGAAAGTAGCGCTTCATTTTTTCCACATTTTTTTATGTTACAGCCTTATTTCAAAATGGATTAAATACATTTATTTCCTCAACATTCTACACACAATACCCCATAATGACAATGTGAAAAAAGTTGCAAATTTATTCAAAATAAAAAACCTGAAAATCACATGTACAAAAGTATTCACAGCCTTTGCTCAATACTTTGTTGATGCACCTTTGGCAGCAATTACAGCCTCAAGTCTTTTTTTAATATGATGCCACAAGCTTGGCACACCTGTCTTTGGGAATTTTTGCCCATTCCTCTTTGCAGTACCTCTCAATCTCTATCAGGTTGGATGGGAAGCGACGGTGTACAGCCATTTTCAGATCTCTCCAGAGATGTTCAATAGGATTTAAGTCTGGACTCTGGCTGGGCCACTCAAGGACATTCACCGAGTTGTTGTGAAGCCACTCCATTGATATTTTGGTGGATATTTTGGGTTATTGTCCTGCGGGAAGTCGCCCCAGTCTGAGGTCAAGAGCACTCTGAAGCAGGTTTTCATTCAGGATGTCTTGGACAGAAGGGATTTATACTGGACAGACTGAGGGTCAGACTGATGCAGGTGCAGCCAGAACATGTCTGCCAAATACAACAATTTAGGGATGTAAATGAACAGAAATCAATAGAACTGGATTGATATTTCCAGAGAGAAACAGAAAGAACTTGCAATAAATAAGAAGTGCTGGAATATATATATATATATATATCTGTTTTACGTAAGCAATAAAAATTTTCATATTTTAGATCATATTACTTTGTCAATATTTAAAAATACATATAATTACATATGCAAATAAGTAGATATTTAAAAAAAAACGAAGACTAATTTTTTATTACATTTAATGTGACAAATGTATGTCTATGGGTAAATTTTTTATTTATAGAATTAATCCAAAAATCTGCAAATATCACACATTTTAGAATATTATTATACATATTGACATATATAGAGAGAAGAAAAGTAAAGACTGATCCAAAATGATTGTGACAATCAAATATATTTATATATTACAAGAAATTTTAAATAAAACAAAACAAAAAAAGTGCGCAAACCAGAACAACTGTTTACACACCAAACTAAAAGCCTGGTCACATGAGCTGTCACACAGTAGCAAAGAATGTAAAAATGAACTATCATGTAGTATGCAGGGAGTATATTTTTCCATATATTCATGATTTAATATTTAATCATTGATTAAATAATAAAAAAATTTCTGTGTTTTTTTTTATTGATTTATTATATCAACATTTCAAAGATTATGAAAAATCAAAAACACTACAGTATATGATAAAAATAAGAAATAATAATGTTTGAAAAATACTGTTTAAGTCAGAATTATTAGCCCCCATTTTAAATTTTTTTTCTTTTTAAAATATTCCCCAAATGATGTTTAACAGAGCAAGGAAATTTTCACAGTATGTCTGATAAAAAAAAAATTCTTCTGGAGAAAGTCTTATTTGTTTTATTTCGGCTAGAATAAAAGCAGTTTTTATTTTTTTTAAAAACATTTTAAGGTCAACACGATTAGCCCTTTTAAGCTATATATTTTTTCGATAGTCTACAGAACAAACCATCATAATACAATAACTTGCCTAATTACCCTAACCTTCCTAGTTAACCTCATTAACCTAGTTAAGCCTTAAAAATTGGGGAAAAATAAACTGGGCTAATAATTCTGACTTCAACTGTATATCAGTCAGTAATAAAAATGCACAGTCTGGAAGAGCAACAGAGAAGAGTAGGAAACAAGTGACGTTGAGAGGTGATGACGGGAATAGAAGAACATTTCTTAATACAAGGTGCAACAATTTTAAACTCCCCACAGCTAAATGAGTGTGTGACATGATGCAAAGCATTCTGGATATATGGACCGTGACCTTTGAGTCCCGCATTCCTCAACAGGCCAAGGACGCAGAGATACCAATTCAGACACACGCACACACATACAAACCTTTACGCTTAAAACAAGCTCAAGGTCACTTGTGACATCTAGTGCCCTTACACACAAAACACACACACACACACACACACACACACACACACACACACACACACGCACACACACACGCACACGCACACGCACACGCACACGCACACGCACACGCACGCACACGCACGCACACGCACGCACACACACACACAAACATGAGAAGCATGTCATTTTCAGCAGTGAAAAATGACATCCTCATTAAATCTGCACCCCAAGGTCTGTCAGCAGCACATACCCGTACATGTGCCCACACACACACACGCACAGAATAAGACAACAGCTGAGCTAATACAGCTCCAGCTCTTTAGGGTTAGCATATTATGCATTGCCTAAACACTTACGAGTCTAAATTATGGATATGCCATTCGTGCATGGGACAAAGAAACTGCTGTAAGAGCTTTTTGGCAGACTATAAGCTTCATATAAAGGCTCACAAAACTGTATGTCTCTCTCACACGTTCTCTCTGGTGGGCAGTGAGGAAATCTTGGTTTATTTGAGTATTTGGGAAGAGCTGTGCGTCCCCCCGCTTCCATCCGGAGGGTTTCTGGACCAGAGTCCACTCTCCCATGACAGCTACAGCAACAAGACACGGCCCCCTTAAACACACACTCTCTCTCAAACACACACTCACTACACAACTACATGTACAAGGTGAAAATAAAACAAAGTTTCTTGGAGCATTATTGCAGTTTTTTTTTGCTATTTGCTATTAAGTTCTGAGAAAAATCTTACATCAATTTCTTTATACAGTATATAGTCAGGGTGCACAGGCATTGACCCCCCTTAATTAATGTTTAACCCCCCTGTAGGATGTCAAAACAACATGTATGGGGGGGGGGGGGGGGGGGGGGGGTTGTCAGTCCTTTAAATAGTGAAAAGGTTTGAATAGTATGGTATAGAAATAATTTGCTCTGATCTGTATCTTATAAAAAAATATTTATAATTAAAATAATAGATATCAATATACATTTGACCACCCCTATAACGGTTCATACTTTTGTGAACGCAAAATCACTTGAATAAGTCTATGCTAGAGAGAAAAAAAATCAAAAGTCGGAAACCAGCAGATCTAGATCACCAATAGACACCGTAAATGTTCAAGACACCTTTCTTGTAAAATAGCTGTTTGTTTCTACATACAGCCTAAAAGTAAAGTAAAATTGGCAGCATGTTTTGTATAGCTTGACCTACAGTAACCTCTGAAATAGCAAATCAGAGTATACTGTAGGTCAGAATGCACTAACTATCCTTCAAAACACTGAAAACAACACGTTTTATTAATAAATTAGATGTAATTAAAATAAATGCATACATTTGATTAACTGAAGCTTACACAAAGTAACATTACTGAAAAAGTTGACCCCCCTGATCGTCAATGTATAATTCGCACCCTGTATATAGTTTATTATGCAGTTCAATAGTCTCCAAGAACATTTTACAGATTCCAAACCACATCAATCATCATAACTGCTTTCAACTTTGTATGTAAACACCACTAATTGATGTATAATTTTTAAGCAGGACTGGAATTGAAAATAGACATCCATTGTTTCAAGTAACTTTTCTTTAACCACTTAAATGAGCCAAAAACAAAATGTAATTGTATATTGTCAACACATAGATGTACTAATATTTATAATATCATTCTGAGTAACGGATATATTTACCTAAAAAAAAACAAAGGAATATTTAAAATTATTCTGACCTGAATTTGATAAAAACGTAAATGTTTTTGAATAAATGAGTTAAATCTAGTGTTTTTAAAGACTGTGGCAAAATATAAATTTAAAATAAATTACAAATTTAAAATGAATAATAATTAATATTTTGGGTCTAGGGCAGCACTATGGGTAGCGCTGTCGCCTCACAGCAAGAAGGTCTCTGGTTCGAGCCTCGGCTGGGTCAGTTGGCATTTCTGTGTGAAGTTTGCATGTTCCTCCAGTGTTCGCGTGGGTTTCCTCCAGGTGCTCTGGTTTACCTCACAAGTCCAAAGACAATTGTCCATAGTGTATGTGTGTTAATGAGAGTGTATGGGTGTTTCCCAGTGATGGGTTGCAGCTGGAAGGGCATCTGCTGCGTAAAACATATGCTGGATAAGTTGCCGGCTCATTCCGCTGTGGCGAGCCCAGAATAATAAAGGGACTTAGCCGAAAAGAAAATGAATGAATGAATTTTGAATCTGAGAGTGATCCATAAAAATCTTTTATTTTGTCATCAAATAATTCTGATTTTAAAAATACCTGATTTTTGGTATAAAATTATCGCTACACAAAATAATCAGGACACATTTTAATGTATGTTTAAAAATAAAGGTATGTGTGTTACACACTTCTATGTCTTATAATACCCGTTTTGTGTCGATGACCCATTCATAACTGCAAAGTATTTGAAATAAAAAACACTAGTGTGTATTATAAGCAATGAGATGTTGTTAGAAGCTCAGAGGTCTTGGTTTGCATTAGCCAGAGTCCCTGGTGTGCCTTCTGATTGGCTATAAATGTGTTTACATCTGAAAAGGAAGGATCAACATGGCCACCCAGGCAGAAGCTTCTAGAGCTGTCAATCAATCAACACCACTACTGACAACTTTCTGAATCACAATCACAATCTTTCAATCACAAATGAAAATCCATTCACCAATGGCAATTAACTTATACTCTGCTACTATATTTACTCTCTTGTTGTGATGTTCTAAACTCATAAACTAATACTGTAGTTATCAACACCATAAAAGTCTAGTCTGACTTGTGCTCAATAAGCCCATTCATTAGGCAAGCAGTGCCTTTCTCTGACAAAAAAAAAAAAGCTTCAGTCCATCACAGAATAAAAAAAGAAGAGGTCATTTTTGTGAAGAGTAGTCATGAATATTTCCTGGTCTGAATATATGCATTGAAATCTCCATGAGCACACAAATATTACAAATTGTCAAGTTCACATCCACAGATGATAGTTTACAGTACTTTACCTGCTGCTTGGTCTAAATGTTACTGCTATATCTAAATGTTTGATTTTTGGACAGCAACAGGAGCAAATAATAACTCTATGATACTGTAGGTCAGCTGTCAATTAAAACTCCATGCAAAGAATCGGCTGAACTGTTTTTCAGAATTGCATGTTTAAAGATCACAATTGTGAGATTTTTCTCAAAGCTTGAGTTTATATCTTTCTATTCTAATATTATATCAAAATTATGAGAAATAACGATTTATGAGCAAAAGTCAAAATTGTGAGATATAAACTCAGATTTCTAAGCAAAAAGACAGAACTGTGAAATATAAACTGAATTGAGGGAAAGTCAAAATCGTGCGATACAATATAAACAGACTTGTAAAGGAAAAAAGAGATATCAGTGAGATTTAAACTAAAATGTGAAAATTGTGACAAAAACTCAATTGTCCCTTTGTATATATAATTTTTTTAGTTTTTAGTTTTATGTGAAAAAACTAAAATGATTTTGTGAAGAGATTAGCTAAGTGTCCATCCACCTATTTTTATGTGCATTTTGGATGTGCATAAAAAAAGGTTGATGGAAATGCCAAGATGCGCATCCATTTAAAAAAAGTGCATAACAAATGCGTATGCACCAATGACTGTATAACATATGCACATAACTGAGTAGGATCAAAGAGCTTAGAATGACCAAGAGGCGACACTCAATAGAACGTTGCATTGCAACAGCAGCGCCCAGCAACAGCCCCTGATTCCGCCATTTTGGAGTGAAAGCGGTCGGTTGTCCATTTGATCTTATTGCTGTCGCGATGGCAAGCAGCTGCTTTGTTTTTTATTTATTTATTTAAAAAGTGCATTTAAGCTGAGATACAACCTGAAAACTACAATACAACACTTACTATCACATATATCAGCACTTTTAATAGTTTATTTTACAGACTTATAATATGCTGTTGTTCTACTGGAATTTTAATTCCAAAATGGCCACCGCACCATCTAGTGGCTGTTTCCCAAATCGCACTAGAGTGTCGCCTCTTGGTGATTCTATGCTCTTTGGTAGGATAAACTTTTTATCCAATAAGAAAAAATGCGCATAAAATATGATGAAAACTCTTTTACTGAACAAATTCCAGTATGCGCATTAAACAAGTCATGTGATTTGGTTATAAGAGATCATGTGGTGATAAAAATGTGTGTGAATAAACAAACCAGCAGGCTGAGCATATTGTAAAACATCTGAAATGTTGTTTTGGTCATTCTAAAACACCTTAACCCAGGGGTGTCTAGGGTTGGGCCGATAGACGATGCCATGGTCCATCGCTGATGGCCGATAGACATCACGATGCTGAGTCGGCATCGCCGATCCTCCACCCCACCCCCGTCGCAAACCCGCTCGTGAAAAATACACACTCAGGCCCCGTTTACACTAATACAGCTTAGTTTTAAAATGGCATTTTAGAACGAAAATGACCCACATCCACACTGGAGTTTCATCTAGCATTTCTGAACAGCCCTCCGTCCACTAAAAACGCACATCACGTGACCACACCCAAACACACACATAGACACAGCCACAGCCACAGACACACACACTGTCATGCACTCGTCTGAGCCCCAGAGAACAGTGTACGTCGGACAGTTTATCAAGGATGTATTGCTGGATCATGTCTCACTATAGTTGTTCAACAAGATATTTAATTAATCTTGTCTCTATCCAGGGCTTAATTTGTGCCAGAACACACCGGATCCGGAACCTCATTTTACCGATCTCCCTCCTCAATCGCCCTCCTCCCCTGTCCGCTGTTCATTTTCACTTTCTTCCGCGACTCCCCAACACTCTTCACTTTTGTCCGCGACACCCCCGCACCGCTCACTTTCGCCATGGTGGTGGATGAAACAGTAGGCTACAAATAATTAATTCATTATGAATTATTTAACTATTCATAAATAATTACTTCAAGACTGTTTTGATGACGTTGACTGGGAGATGTTCCGGCCAGCTTTTGATGATGACATCGAAGTGTACTCAGACACCGTTACGTGCTTCATCAGAAAGTGCATAGAAGACGTGGTCCCAACAAAAACTGTCCGTATCTACCCCAACCAAAAACCATGGATCAATTGCGAAGTTCGAACAGCCCTATCAGTGCGAACTTCCGCCTATAAATCCAGAAATGCTGAGGAACTAAAACAAGCAAACTACAACCTCAGGAAAACAATCAAAGCAGCAAAACGTCAATACAAAGACAAGGTAGAGGGTAAATTTAACACCAATAACGCAAGGAGCATGTGGCTGGGACTTAATTACATCATGGACTTTAAAAGTAACAAACCCGCCACTGTGAACATTGCTGCGTCTCTCCCGGACGAGCTCAACTCGTTCTACGCCCGCTTTGAAGCCCAGGACAGCGCACACACACAGCGCGCCCGCTCTGAAGCCCAGGACAGTGCACACACACAGCGCGCTCCCGCAGCCGATACAGAAACTGCCAGCACACTCTCTGTCTCTGTAGCGAATTTAACGAGATCTTTCCGTCGTGTGAACACCCGAAAAGCTACGGGCCCAGATGGCATCCCTGGACGTGTACTTAAAGCATGCGCACACCAGCTAGCGGGGGTTTTCACGGACATCTTTAACCTCTCGCTCTCTCGGTCTGTGTTTCCCACATGCTTTAAGACAGCTACTATTGTGCCAATACCAAATCAGCTAAAACCACATGCTTGAATGACTGGCGTCCGGTTGCACTGACACCCATCTTCAGCAAGTGCTTTGAGAAGCTGATTAAAAACCACATCTGCTCTGTACTGCCCGCTAACACTGACCCTCTGCAATTTGCATACAGAAACAACCGCTCCACAGATGATGCTATTGCTTTCACCTTGCACACTGCTCTGTCTCACCTGGAAAACAAAAACACATATGTGAGAATGCTGTTTGTGGACTACAGCTCAGCATTCAACACCATAGTGCCTGCCAAGCTGGTGGTGAAGCTCCAGGCTCTGGGCTTACACAGCTCTCTGTGCAACTGGATCCTGGACTTCCTGTCAAGCAGACGCCAGGTGGTCAGAATGAACAACATCACCTCATCTACACTGATCCTCAACACTGGTGCTCCACAGGGCTGTGTTCTCAATCCACTCCTGTACTCCCTGTCCACACATGACTGTACATCCAAACACAGCTCCAATGTCATCGTTAAATTTGCTGATGACACAACGGTGGTGGGCCTAATCACCGATAATTATGAGACGGCCTACAGAGAGGAGGTGCACACTCTGACGCAGTGGTGTCAGAAAAAACCACCTCTCACTCAACATCAGGAAAACCAAGGAGCTGGTGGTGAATTTCAGGAGAGAGAAGAAAGAACACACTCCCATCACCATCAACGGGACACCAGTGGAGAGAGTCAGCACTTTCAAGTTTCTTGGAGTACACATCGCTGAGGAACTGACATGGACTGCCCACACAGACGCAGTGCTGAGGAAGGCACAACAACGCCTCTTCTTCCTCAGGCGTCTCAGGAGGTTTGGAATGAGCCCCCACATCCTTCGCTCGTTCTACACCTGCACTGTGGAGAGCATCCTCACTGGCTGCATCACCACCTGGTAAGGAAACAGCACCAGTAGCAATCGCAAAGGTCTACATAGGATTGTGCAAACTGCTGGACGCGTAGTAGGAGCTGAGCTTCCCTCCCTCCAGGACTTCTATACCAGGAGGTGCATGAGGAAAGCCAAGAAAATAACCAGCGACTCCAGCCACCCAAGCCATAGACTTTTCTCTCTGCTACCCTCATGCAGATGGTTCCGCATCATTCGGTCACGCACCAGCCGACTGAAGGAAATTTTCTTCCCTCAGACTATCAGGCTGATGAACACTTAACACACCCCACACAAACTCTTCCATACCCCACACTGCACATCATCAAGATGTAGCATGCACTGCACTTTAACAAATCCATACTTAAAGCAATACTGCCTACAACTATGTGTACACCTATCCATCGTACGAATCGCTGTCAACATTGCCAATTTTACATTGTCTTGTTTTTTTTGTGAGTATGTTGTTGTATATTGCACTGTCTGTATTTTGGACTGTCTGTATTTTGCACTGTCTGGAGCCAGCACCTAAGCTTTTCACTCATCATAGCACACGTGCTGCTGATGATGTGACAATAAAAGTGATTTGATTTGAAATAATTCACCTTCGCCTATGAAGATGATGCCACCGTCCATCGCGATGTTTCACATTAGACAGCGTACGATGCTAAATTGGTCAACATCGCCCAACCCTAGGGGTGTTTAAACTCAATCCTGGAGGGCCGTTGTCCTGCATAGTTTAGCTCCAACATCCTTCAACACACCTGGCTGGAGCTTTCTAGTATACGTAATTAGCAGGTTCAGGTGTGTTTAATTGGGATTGGAACTAAAGTATGGAGGACACCGGCCCTCCAGGACCGGATTTTGGGCAGCCCTGCCTTAACCATTTCAGTATTAGTGTTATTATATTATTAATTACCTCCAAAATTGTGAAGAGAGTCTATGCTCAGGGACTTGCGTCTTCAAACGCCTTGCATGTCAGCATTGTCTTCTGAGGCAAAAGTAATTTATTAAATAAAGAAAATATTCAAGCAGCTTCTCCTACTGCAGCAAATTCCGTTTTTATTTTTGATATCTGGTGCCAGTTAATCAGGAAGTGACTATTTGGTTCTCTTTGACTCATTGAATGGAAACTATGCTTTATTCGCAAATCTTTTATGTAATATTCCAGTTTTGCACGTAATTTAATTGGCTTCTTTGGATGATAACATAGCTACTTTACACCAAATATAGCATTGACTGTACAGTAAAAATATTTTTAGCTGAACAGTAACAGCAGGTATAGAGATACTGAACACATGGATAGAAATACATTATGGTTCATTTTCATTTTTGAGTGAACTATCCCTTTAACTACGGCGATCATGCCAAAGACATCACAGATTCCACTGCACTAAAAAAAGATGCTTACATGTACATGTGTGTGATAATTATTGAGAAGATGACTGCTGAGAGTAACTGATTTTACTGAAAGAAACACATAGTGAAATGACAACATACACAGAGATGTGCATGATGCGTTTAAAGAAGATTGTAAAGTGTGTAAATGCAGTTTACATTTAAATCAGCTGTAATCCAGAGGAGTAGCAGGAAGGCACACACTCGGGAAGACTAGAAAAGCATAAGGAACGTCCCAAAGGATTACAGTAAACACTCCTGGCATGCATACGCACACACACAGTACAGCGCGTGTACAGTAGCAGCTCGAACCACTGTAACAATAATCAATATCAGGATTAGTAAATCAATCAGATTCTCTTGTCCCATCTGTTCCGGTTAAATAGTGAGTTTATTTACCTGACTGCCAACAGTAATTACAGTGATTACAGTGAGGTGAATACAAGCACAAATGGTACCAGATACAATTTGTGAGCTTAACACATTTCAGTGCATCTGTAATTATGTAATCATGTATTAAGGTGTAAAATATTGTGTACTGTATATAGCATTTCTCACTCTATATTATTAATAAGGCAAAATACAATTACTGTCAGTTACTGATGCTCAATCAATATTAAGGGTCCCTATAATAAATAAATGTGCAATGAACAAAATTCTGCTTTATATTATCATGGAATGCAAGATATTTTACTTTTTAGGATTGGAAAATTAAAATAGAAAACAAGGACAGCCTTTATTTGATTACATTTTTGTAACATTATACATTTCTTAACAGTCACTTTTCAATAATTTAATGTGAAAATGTATGTGGGATATGAGTTTTAAATGATACTGTTGAATGGTAATTTGTCAGGCTTTGAATAAAAACATCAAGCAGCAACATTGATAATGATATTTAAATATGAAAATAGCTATTAATATAATATAATATAATAATAATATAATATAATATAATATAATATAATATAATATAATATAATATAATATAATATAATATAATATATGAGCAATATCACACTCGTAGCAGTGCGATGTGGCTGTATATCGGCACTGTTGGGAGGCCGCAGGCTGAGTGCCTTAGTGTCCCACCAGTGACGATATACAGCCACATCGCACTGCTACAAGTGTGATATTGCGTTTATACAACAGTCGACGGCATAATTGTGTATATAAAAAGAAAAACCAAACACGGAGAGTCTCAAAGTCTCCTTTTGTAAGAGGAACTGCTTTCTTCCGCCATTCCTGCAGCTGACGTCAAAACAGCAGAAACCGTTGCTCATTCCAACGTCACTTTATAGCTAGTGTTTGAATGATTCTCTAGTGTAATATCCTAAGTGATGACAAAACAGGTGATTTTGCTCACATTTTAAGATTATAAGGCTGAACAGCAGGAAATGCCATCAGTCTACAGAGATTTCCGAGTATTTCTCTGTTGCAATCGAGTGATCACATTACTGCTATGGTATAAATACAGTACTACAACATACAAAAGAGAGAGATTGACTAAGAAAGTCATTTACCTGTTCAATGATGATTTAATCAGCTGATTGTTTTTCTCTTAGGGCTTATAATGCGGTCTCTGTCGCCATCTTATGGATGAACATCGTCAACCGTCTTTGCTTAAAGACAGGCTAATGGCGCACTGTCTCTCAGAAATAATAGCTATTTTAAAATAGGCCCTATCCTTATAAATAAACTGCATAGTTGTAATCTAAACAAATACATTCTCCACTAAAAAAGGCCTCAAAAGTACATTATGTTGTCCAACAGCAGCAATATTTGTCAAACTGTACAGTGTCCTTTTCCTTGTAGCTGTATGTGGGCGGAGTAATACACAAGGGTGAAGGGTTAAGAGGCTGAACAAGTGCTGTTACTGGCAGAATATTGCATGGCTATCAGCCAATCAAATTCAAGAACCAGACAGAACTGTTGTATAAAATATAAAACAATACAATAAAATACAACACAATAATTGTTAAAATTCCACTGGAAAATATATTAAATTGTAACAATATTTTACAAAACATTAGGTACACTCTGAAAGTAAGGTACGCTTTTATACTTTGGAGTATGACGCGTATTGAAAGCTTGAAGGCAGCTATTAGTATCTCAAAAGTACAAAAATGCATTTTTTGAAAGGTTTCAGCTCCATTGAGAGCTTTTACATTAATTTCTGAGAGTGTGTTAGAGTGTATATCAGAATAAACAAATGCTGAAAAAAAAGCTTAGACTGAAAAATAATTACTTTTAACCCATGTCCATCTAAACCCGTCAACGCCCCAAAAAATGTATAGCTACATATAGGCATGGGATAATAACGGTTTCAAGGTTTACTGTGGTTTGGAAAAGTCAAGGTTTTAAAACTGCCAAAACTTTCTGCCATAAAGTCTGTTTTTTTTTTAACTACTACTTCATTTAGTTTTTTAACCTTTTAACCGCACATCGTTAATTGATGCACAGACACAAATTTTGTTTTATTTTACTTACTGTAGTTACTTTTATTAAATAAACCAAGAATATAAAATATTTTTAGAAACTTAAGGGCATTTGCACACACCTTGTAGCTGCCAGCTTCTTGCATTTGTGTTTTCTTTCTCCAGGCAGAAAAAAGAAATCCCTTTCTGGGATTGGTCATGTTTCGCGCTTATTTGTTTTACTGTATTTCGATTTACAGCAAATTAAAAATACAGTATTTTAATGGCGCATGTTTACTGTTAATGACATGTTTACTGTTCCAATAATTTTTTGATGTTTCTTAAAATAAAGTATATTATGTTTAATGAGGGAAAAAATGTAGTTTTTTACCCAGACAATTAAAAAAAGATCATATTTTAGAGCAGTAGTCACAATACCATGAAACCGTGATACTTTTAACCAAGATCATCATACTGTACCGTCAGAATCTCATACCGGCCCATGCCTAGTTACATACTGTAAGAAATATCATAAAAGTAGGTTTTTAAAAATGCATTTCTTTACCAGCATTACGCCTGTTAACAACGACCTAAAATGTATTAATTTTACAGATTTTAACAGAATTTTACCATTTATGTTATAATTTGTGAGTGCACATCTTACATTTCTCAAACATCTTCTGAATTGTAATGTAATGTAAACTCAAAGATGAAGCCAGAATTACAAGACACTGTATAAACTAGCATCAGCAAGTGCTCTAAAACTTTAAATAACAAGAGAAAGATTTTTGCTGGTTATACAAGGTGTGTGTGAGAGAGAGAGAGATTTATTTTATTATTATTTATTTTTATTTATTAATTATGGTAATACTTTATTTTGAGGGTCCAATTGAGTATTAGTAGACTGTCTGCTTAATATCTGTTGTTACTGCTCCTTCAACAGACATTTAACTGACTATAAGAAACTTTACAAGTACATGTCAACTTACACTAACCCTAACCCCAACCTAACAGTCTACTTAATAATCTAATAAGAATTAGTTGACATGTAGATGCACTGTAACAAACGAACCATCAAAATAAAGTGTGACCTTAATTTATCTACTACTACTACTACTATTATTATTATTTACTGTGTTTCCTATGATTTTTGTGAAATATATATGCATTTTCCCTTTAATGTAAACTTTATAAATGTTTTGCAATACATTTGTAACATTTGTTATGCCAAAAAAGCAATTATTGAATTGAGAGAAGGAGAGAAGGAGAGAAGGATAGAGGGAGAGAGAGAGAGAGAGAGAGAGAGAGAGAGAGAGAGAGAGAGAGCAATCAGATCATTATTACTGGTAGCCGGATGTGTTGTTGACCCCAGAGGTCAGACACAAGCTTGGATTATTCCCTAATCCCTGTGTGCGCGCGAGCTCCACTGTTAAAACATACTGATGTATATTGTGACTGCAGGTAGAGGAAGCAGGGCTTTGTGTTTAGTTTTGTTTACATCTGAATGGAAGGAAACGAACATATGTAGACCAAAACACTACAGAACAGAATGCAAAAGTAATTATAAACGTATTAATATCACTAAATAAAGATGTTATTTAGGGCGTCACAGTGGCGCAAGGTACCAATGGGTAACATGATCGCCTCACAGCAAGAAGGTTGCTGGTTCGAGCCTCAGCTGGGTCAGTTGGTGTTTCTGTGTGGGTGTTCGTGTGGGTTTCCTCCTGGTGCTCTGATTTACCACACAGTCCAAAGACATGTGCTATTGGTGAATTGGGTGAGCTAAATTGTCCGTAGTGTATGTAGGTGAATGAATGAGAGTGTATGGGTGTTTCTGATGCTGGTCATGAAATAACAATGATGTTATTTAATGACTTAAATTTTACCAGACCCAATCAATTTCTTATATATTTTTTCCAAATGTGTTTTAAATTTCATGTATTCCATATTGTTTTGTCCTGGACTCATTTTTAATGGTTAATACATTTTCGAAAACCTAATTATAAAGATTTTGGGGGGTTTTTTTGTTGCTCAAATTCAATTTCATTTCTGTAAAAATAAGAGCATGGATAAACAATTGCGTAATTACTCCTTATAACTGTTTAATTACACATGTCTCAACCGTAAGATGATTTGTGTTTGTTATTTTGGTTTGGGATTAGGGGCAGCTTCAGTAATCTGCTGAAAGAGATGCATGGAAAGATTTTGATGTGTAAAAGAGACACCAGCATTTAAGGAATGTATCAACTTTGCGGATCAGAAGATCTGTGAGAAGAGCAAACCGCACGGGTGTAACGGATGACAGATTCACCTGCACATACTCAAGCATTTACTGTACCGCTTATCAGTCCTGCAAGCTCCAACAGGCCTATGGAAATCACAGACACACGCATAGAAATACACATTTGAACAGTCAACTGTGTGGGGACTTGTCACTGACTTCTATTGTTTTGTTTTTTATACTGACCAAAGAACAGTAATTTCCTTTTCATTGCATAAAGGTTCTTTAAACTGAAAAATGGTTTTAAAGATTAGACTTCCTGGCACCTTTATTTTTAACAATGTGCCTTTTTGTAAAGAAATAGTATATTACTGCGCATGTAACAGTAGCAGGCTTTGGTACAAACTACATCAATCTTTAGCCATCATTAAACTGCAGTTTATTGCCATTTAACATCCTCTACATATATTTTATATGCAATTGCATAATGTATTGTATTGTAATGATAAATGATCTTTAATTAGTTCTCATGCAGGGCAATGTGTTCTTGTGTTTGCATAATGATGCCTTTCAATGACCAAATGCATCTTTATTGAACACTGTTGTTGCAGATGAAAAATAGATACAATTATTATAGGGTCATGGAACCCCCCTACTTTGGTTCAAGTACACCTCAGAATTTAAAAAAAAAAAAAAGCTCCGAGATGGGCGTGGAGCGCTGCGAGCAGAGGGAGAAGTGAGCGTGGCCAGCAGAGCAGGGGGAAAAGTGGGGAGCGAACAACTGCTGTCAGTTGGCTCACAAAATGAAACACAAACCACGAGGAGATGCATGATTTTATAGTTCACAAAGTTAAAATGCAAAAAAAAATAAACAGTAAGTAATTTAATATCCTGCTATATTTGTTATTCGTAATTTCATATACACAACCACAATTTTACTATATCATTATAAAGATAATCATGTTTATATAAACACTATAAGAGAGGAGGACTTCTCTTCTCAATCCCCGGCTCTGAATGCAGACACAGTGGATAGCAGTGCAGCAGGTCTCTTGCCCTGTCCATTTCAACTATTACGCGCTACCAGTCAGCCGACAAACCAACAGCTTTGCTGTATCGGCCCTGACAGCATCGCGGGGAAAAACATACAACAAACCCTGTGGATCATGGAAACAAACACATACAACCCATCATGAATGGCTAAATACTGGTTGCCGTGCGAGGACGCGGTTTCACCCAGTCATTGGGTCACAACTTGGCAGGTCTGCCTTGCCTTCGGAAAGCACGTGCTCTCATGAATAATTAAGCAGCAGGGTCTTCTCATAGGATAAGAAAACTCCGCTATGAATATTAATGTGAAACAGACACATCATCACTCCACTAGCAGATGCACGCTACGTCACCGATTTTGATCCCGCCCCAAAAATGATTTTAAACCCGGAAGATAAAATTAGCTGACAACAGCTCAAAATTATTCAGTTTTCCCCACAGATAAAGCCGACAGGTGCTAATGTTGTCTTAACTGATGCTCAACACGCACACAAAAAAAAAGTACTCAAGGGTGTCTTGAACCTTTAAAGGGGACCTATTATGCAATTATAAAGACAGTTTAAAGTCTAAAAGACAGTTGTGTGGCAACAGTGTGTGAATACAGTCAGCCTCCAATCGTAAAAAGTAATTCATACTATTGATTTATTATCACACTTGAAAAAAACAATCTGATTGACATTTTCCCTTTGCACATGTCATAAGAGGGGGAAAGCCCCACCCACTAGTGATGATCTCACTGATGATCTCACTCATTTAAATTTAAAGAGACAGTCACCAAAATAGCACAATGTGGCACATAAGCAGTTTCAAAGAGATAATGTATAAAACATGATCTGTGTGGTAATATAGGCTGAAATTTCTTATACATACTCAAGACACATCAGAGACTCATTTTACCTCTTGTCTCATGTATCTGCCATGATTGTTTTTAATACATTTACCTGTGTTTGTAATTCTAATATGAATCCTAGTTCAATTTGTTGTCAGCAATATTAGCTGTTAGAGTGTGCATGGATCTGACCATACAGTTTGAATATTTTGGAATATTCATATGCAAATTGGCCACACTAGTTTTATTTTTAAATATTATTTAGGATAGATATTATGTAAATTGCCAAGCAGCCTGTCTTGACTGGAATACTAAATCATTCATTCAAAAACAGATTCAGGTTTGAAGCAAAACACACACACACACACACACACTTACTTCTCTATGTAATCTTACACACACAAGCACCAAGAAAGAGAACATCTTGACTCCATGATAAAAATGTTTTGAAGGTTGCTTAGCAGCCGTGCTATAATTATAAGTTTACTGCATGTTATAAATGATCCAAATATTTTGCTATTTTGTTACACACACCTACATTAAATACTGTATGTAACTTTCAGATCCAAAGAGACTTTCTGCTTCCCAAATCCAAACTGTTAAATAAAAGACCTGATCTATATGTGAAGTATTTGATTCAAAAATGCACATACATGTTGTCTGAGTGTGTTGGAGGAGCAGGAGGATCCACTGCAGCTGTGAGCTTTTCCGGAGTGTATCTTATCTGTGACAGAGCCACACACACACAAAGCTCAGCTGTCATCTGGTAGTACTTTTAGCTCATGTAAAAATAATAAAAATGGCCAAATCTATCCAATCAAGTATCTAATTGTGCCTGTTTATTACATTTGTGCATTATTTGAACATATCTTAGTTAAGGTGTGAGACAAGCTGTTGTGTTTACGATGTGTTCAGTTACTTACATATTATATACTATAGGCCCATTTCCACTAAGTGGTCCGGTACGGGATGATACGGTACTGTTTTATGGCCGTTTTCACTGTCAAAAGGTACCTAAAAGTGAACCGTATTGTACCACTTCTTGGGTACCCTTTCCAAAGGGTACCTAGCACAACCAAAGGTTACCAAAAGGCAGAGCGAGACGCACAGCTGAATGCTATTGGTTTACAGACAATAGTCACTAGCGCATGTACAAGCCAGGAGAATGTAAACAAAGGAAGTGCCATTTTTAAATACACAGCCGAGACATTACATCGTTATAATATATTCATATAATAACGAGCCGTGGTTAACCCAAGCTCGAATAAACATTGTTGTTGTCTTGATGAACAGCCACAAACCTGTTGTCCTGTTGTTGTTTAGAAGGCCGTCTAAAGCGCGTGTGGTCTCACTTTCTCCAAAGAGCTTGCAATCGCACGTGCGTCTATATTTGAAATAATGAACTTCTTGAGCTGATGATAATAATGTGCGCGTGATTTTTGAAATGCTTCTGACGTCCAATCCTTTTAGAAACAAACAAACGCGAGAGTGAAGCGCGAAAAAACACAGGAGAAGCCAGAAAAAACCAAGCAGCAAATGATTATTTCAGCAACTTAAAAGATGAACAAACTGCCATGTCTAACTATTATCATCACCTTTTGTACTACAATGAACTCGGAATGATGGAATTACTCTCTAACAGAGGTTACATGTGCTGGTGAGAAAATGACTGAAACTTTGTCATACACCATGCCCACCAGTGGTAACCTTTTGGCAGTGGAAATGCAAGCCTGATAAAGGTAACCCTTACTGTACAGTACCGTACCACTTAGTGGAAACAGGCTATTATATACTTTTTTAATAGACAGATCTTTTAGAGAGTGAATTGGTTAAATATTACTGAAATACCAAAAAAAAAAAAATGCAAATTTCTATCTTAAACTAAATCAATATAAGAAAGTTAGTTATTTTTTAAAAGAAAAAAAAAACTTTTATTAAAGAGGCATTCATATTTCATAGTTTTTAAAAAATATTTAATTTACTTTTACATTAAATATGTTATAAAATATATAAAAAAACATTTATTTTTTATTGAAAAATACATTAAATGAAAGTCATTCACTTTTTAAATTATCAAAAGTACTTTTTAAAATAGTAACTTAAAAAAAAAGAATTAAAAACAAATACCATTCATTTTATTTGCGGTAAAATAATAAAAACGTAAAATATATCATTTTAATTAAATGCTTAGATTTATTTAAATAAATAAAACAAAGTTGTGTTATAGTAGCTTCTATTTAAAAATGATTAAAACACTGCAATTTACATACATAAAGAATACATTTAAATATATTTAAATTATAAAATACTACAAACCTATATATTTTAAATACAAGTATAAAAAATAATTATTGTAGAAATGTCATTTTTAATGTCTTTATTTTAAATAAACATAACTAACATAATCTTACTTTTTTCTTTTTATACAATTTACAAATATATTTCTGTGATGAACATAACTTCTTATGAATCATGACATATGAATTCCTATCTACTGTATATTAAATAATAATTTTATTTGACTGACAGTCCAAGTTTTAACCCTGTCTTAGCATTCCAGCAAACCATTTCTATTGTCTCCTCATG